>CM076579.1:1259213118-1259604700 GCA_034641835.2 Pinus albicaulis | reverse complement strand
CTTTTTAGCATTAAAAAAATGAATAACATTAGAATTATTCATTTGCCTGAAATATTCTAAGGCAAAAAGTCTCATGGGCACATATTTAGGCAATTTGAATGGACAAAGTTCACATCCATATATTCTGATCTCTGAATAATTTTGGTATAAATACCAGTCTCCAACTTTGTATGTCCTTGAAAGCTGTAAAGTTTTCTTAATATCATTGCTGAGCCTTGGAGGAGCAACTCCTGTCAACAAGGTAGTTGCAGGATGTATGAAAAGATCAATAAACTCAGCATAAGAATAGGGAGAATTATAAGAACTGTGAATTATGGCAGACCAAAATATAACAGATCTAGGGTTTCCCTTGGCATCAAGCTTTTGAACAAAAAAAGGGAACTTCTCTAATTGATAATAGATGATGAGATGGTAAATGACTGAGGAATACTTAAACACTTTCTCATTATCTAACCTCATGAACTGGTCATGGATTTTATTTGCAATAAAAGATGCAAAGTCATATTTCACAGCAGGTGGCTGTCCAGGAGTGAAGATGGATAATAATACTAGGGTTAATTCATCAACACACTACTAGTTTAAAACCCAAGACAAAGGATAAGGATTAAGTATTCAAAAGAGGAGCTTGCCTAAATTAGTAAAATAAGAAAAACCATAGGGAGGAGGGCACTTAGGTTGATGTTCAGGTAACATAAAGGTCTGGAAAATGCATTTCAATTTTTCTTGTGACAATTGGGTAGACTTTTCAAGTAGTTCTTCCATGGACAAGGGAGTAAGGTTTTGATCAGGTTCAAAATTGAGCATTGTATTGATAGCTGAGCAAAAGAATGGGAAAAATGATATTCTGCTCAGTGGATAACACCGCTTCTTTGAGTTGGATCATAATTGGAATGACAGTAGTGGATAATTTCTGGGAAAATACGGACTGAGGGGATGAGATATCTTGGGAAATTGGATTCCCATAACCCAATGACATCCAAACCTTTTGAATAATCATCTCTGCAGCGACAATAACTTTGAAGGGAATTTTCATCAAACACTAAGTCTTTAATTTGAAAGTCTTTGTCCACTAATGGCAAGTATTCCAATTCTCTTTGAGGGGCATTCAATGGGGCTACGCTCAGGGCTACCGGGACTTCCATTTTGGTTTTTGTGTATTCAAAGTGGAAGCTTTGGGGTTTCTTGACGGAAATGGGTGCAATTACAGTTTTAAAAGTATTCTTTTAGTTGCATGAACTAAAACATACCAATATAAACCTTCTTTTCAAATTATGGCTTGAATTTAACACTGGAATGCGGATTTTTCAAAGAGTTCCAGCAAGAAATGGGATAAATACCTGTTTTATGGAAAATGTCGAGATTTACAGGTACTATTCAATGGCGGATGAATGCTCGGGCGCTGGTATAGCAATGGAGTTTAGCAATCTTGGTCGACAACAGTTTAACAGCGGAATTTTCAAATTTTCAGTGGAGAACGCAGTCACTATCACCAGACAGAATGATAGAAAATACGCGGGGTTTTGTTTTATTTACAAATTCAACGGGATTTTTTTATTATTTTCGGGAATGACATCATCGTGGTACGGGAAGACACGTCATCAGGGATGAGCGGTAAGCGGTTTTATTCCGTACCGCTTTCGGGAGAAGGAGGTTTTCCGCGGGGAGGCAGCGAATCCATTCAATGGTCGACACGTAGCGGGTGCACTGTTTCGAAACCATTTGGATTTCGCACGTTAACCTTCGGGTGTGAGACAGTCAGCGGAATCATCGTGGACCGTAGATCTTCGGTGGAGTGATCCAACAGTAGACCCAGCGGGGAGATGGTGGGGGAATTAACGTGCGGGCCCGACGGTTTTTAAAAATAATTATCATTTAATTAATTATTCTGGGCGGCTTTCGATTGGTGCAAAGGTCGGTTATTAATTAATCTGAGCGATTAATTAATCCCAATGGTTTATGAGGGGTTGGATTATGGAAGCTCGGGGTTTTTTGAAGCTTTGGTTTAAATTAAAGCTTCAGGTTTTATTTCATTTTTCGTTTAAAACATACAACATATGTTTAAAACTTTTTCAATATTGTTATTATATGGTAATAAATTAATGCAATTTATTAACCATAGGGGTGGGGATATATTATAAAGATATATTTCTAACCAAAGGGAATTGTAATGAGGGTTTTTATTTCAAATATATGGAAGTAAATACTTTGGTTAGAAATCTATAATAAGAGGGTTTTGGGGGATATTCTATAGGAGGAGTTATACATATAGGGAAAGGTGATTTGTATAAGGATTTAATATGTAAAGTTAAATGTTAATATGAAAAAGGAAACAAGGGAAACTCAAAATACTATACACAACTAGGAAAGTGAATATTTCTGAATTAAATTGTATCATCTCAACTTCAACACTTAAACATAGAATAGCAAGTAATTTTGAGGGATTATTATGGAAATTTGCTTGACTTTTTTAAGTAAAATGGGATTTTACTTAGGAAAATATTAAAAGTGAATGAGTGCAATGATGGATAACTTCAAGTACTAAGGGCTTTTCAATTATTGGGCCGAGGGTCCGGTCCCTCCAAAAGTCAAGGAAATGCCTTGAGCCCCTTTAATCTTCAAACTCCTTAGTACTTAAGGGAAATTAGTAAAACCTTTAGGGAAAAAATGAGATGGGAAGTTAATGATTCTGACTTTGCCTTCTGTGAAATACTTCTAATGTATTATCTGCTTCAGTACTTGTGATGAAAGTAAAACATTAAACATATTTAGCACCATCATTCAGCACATGAAACTTTGCAACACCATCTACCTACCCTATCTACTTTACTCTACCATTTTCTCTTCTTTATTAGGGTGCACTTAAGCTGGCAAACCCTTATCAATCCTCTTTTATTTTTACATGGAAAATCTATCTAATTCTACACTTATTACATCCAAGGGCTCAGATTAAACTGTTGAGCACCTTTTATTAACTCTACCTATCTACTTATCTGCCAAGATTAAACTGTTTGGTCAGATATTTATTCTCTATTCTACAACATGAAATTGAAAAATGAATGAGTCAATTTTAAACAGTTTGACTCTTCATAAATTGTGGCAAAAGTTTGACAAGCTACACATAATTGCTTTATTACAGAAAATGAAATAGTAGTGGCATTTCTACTTGCACACTTCACGTGGTCTATCTTGTTTGGGGTTCATTTCTTTCACTTTTTTTACCAACTTATTTTTCTTACCCTTTGATTTTTCTTTTAGGGTATACCCTCTTTAAATTTTTAAAATTTTTTGATTTTTTTATTTTTCAAGAATATGGAACACCTTTGTACAAGAAAAAGGTTTGAACATATTGCATAGTTCAATAAAACAATCATGAAAAATGACACCTATTGGTATAGGAGTCTAACACTGGCTCCACTTGGTGATGGCTTTTCCTTGTGAAAAGTCAAGAACAACAAGTCAGATGCCTCAAAAATGCCTTTAAACTGAACCATGTAGTCTTCTTCTTCTGGTAACTTTATTGAATATTTGATAGTGAAACTTTTGAAGCTTAGGGCCTTCACTTCGGGCTTCAAATCCAAAAAAATCACCATCCAATCAAAACTGATGCATTAGAAAAGGATATATTATGTACAAGTTAGAAAAAATCAGATCACCTTAGTAAATAGGATCAAAATAGTGTTTAAGCATTCGACCATTGACTGGTCCTTCCTCAGCTTCTGAACTGTCCAAATTCTTCAAAAATTATGTGTTTTTCCCCTGTAAAGCATGAATGATGTAGGGTCCTTTCCATAAGAAATCAAATTTCCCATGTTTCCCTTTCTCTTCCCTTCTGGAATCCCATCTTAGGACTTTGTCTCCTAATTGGAAATCTTCTGCTTTAGTTCTTCTGTCAAACATTTTCTTTAACTTTTCCTGCAAGACTTGGGATCGTTGATACACTTCTTCTCTAGTTTGCTGCAAGTGGATTTTTTGGTTAATTCTTCTCTGAATATCATTTGGTTCCACTTGAGCCTCCTGAAGTAACTTCATAACAGGAATTCCTAAAGATGATGGGAATCTTGCCTCAATGCCATAAACTAATTCATATGGACTGGTCCCAATTGATTTCTTAGTTGTAAGTCTATCTGCCCACAATGCATTGGTAAGTTTCTTATGCCAGTTCTTTTTATTTTCTTCCAATAATTTTTTAATGATATTAATAAGGCTTTTATTGGAAGATTCTACCAGTCCATTACCCTGGGGGTAATAGGCTGTTAAATGGCCTAAAGTGATGTGATATTTATTGCAGAAACTAATCATTTTCTTAGACTTAAATGCAGCAGCATTATCTGTTATAATTTTCTCTGGACAACCAAATCTTGAAAGTATATTGGTTTCTAAATACCCTATAATTACAGAATCATTGACTTGTCTGCATGGGATAGCTTCAATCCATTTAGTAAAGTAATCTGTGGCAGTAAGAATCCATCTGTGTTGTCCAGAAGAAAAGGGATGGATTTCTCCAATAAAATCCAATCCCCATTGTTGAAAGGGTCTTTCTGTGGAAATTGGTTTTAGTGGTAAAGGTAACAACTTTATTTTACCCTCAAAGATCTGACACTTATGACAAGAAGTTACAAATTTCTTAACATCTGAAAACAAGGTTGGCCAGTAAAAACCAGCCCTTAAGATTTTATCTGCAGTTGACTTCCAATAAAGGTGTCCCCCACAATCCCCTGCATGAAATTCATTAAGTACTTTGTCATTTTCATCTTTCAATAAACAATTTAATAGGATTCCATCATGATTCTTCCAAAATAGAGCACTATCCAAAATACAATATTTTAAAGATGTCATTTTCAAAAATCTTTGTTTCATTCTGGACAACCCTGGAGGAGCTTGCAGGTTTAAAAAAACATAACTAGTATCAGTGTACTAGGGTGAGTCTAAGAAGGTTTGACTGATTTGTGGAGTCGCCATCTCCTGTTCGTCATCCAGCTTGTTGATGTCCAAGGCTTGGCAATTAGTTTCAGTCATGATTTGAGCCAAACCTTTACCTTTTATGAGTTTTTTTGGTTTAATCTCAATATCATATTCTAATATGGTAGCTATCCACTTACCTCTTTTTCCTTCAATACCATCTTGAGTCAAGATGTCTTTAACGACAACATTAGGTACATAAGCTATCACATGAGAATATAATATGTAAACTCTGAAATCTTTAATTGCTTTCACAAGTGCAAAAGCCTGTTTTTCCATGATATTGTATTTTAAAGATGCATCTCTGAGTGCTTTACTAAAAAAGGCTATTTGTTTTTCACATCCCTGATCATCCTTTTGTAGTAAAACAGCTTCAATTGTATGTTCAGAAGCAAATGAAAAAATAATGAAATCTCTATCAAACTTTGGACTAGTAAGAACTGGTGTTCTTGTTAAAGCCATTTTGATTTCTTCAAATGATTTCTTGGCTTCTACAATCTAGTCAATGCTTGAATCTTTTTTAAGCATGTTAGTAAGAAATCTAAGTAATTCAGCTAAACTGGAAATAAATCTTCTCAAGAAATTGATCTTTCCTATGAAAGCTTGAAGTTCTTTTATGTTTCTGGGATGAGGTATCTGCAAAATTGCTTATATTATTTCAGGATCAATTCTAATGCCATCTTTAGAAATAATGTGACCTAAGAGCTTTCCTTCTTCCAAACCAAACAATGAATTTTTAGGATTTAAAGAAATGCCATACTTTCTGCACTTTATAAACACTTGCCTTAGATGATCTAAATGTTGCTGATCTGTTTTGGAAAAAACTATTAAATCATCTAGATAAACTACCAGAAAATCATGTATTTCTTTAGCAAAAGCAATGTCCATTGCTCTTTGAAATGTAGCTCCTGCATTCTTGAGTCCAAATGTCATCTTGACATATTTAAAAGTACCCCATGGTGTTGTAAATGTTCTTTTATCTTGATCATCAGGATGAACCAGAATCTGGTTATACCTTGAAAATCCGTCCAGAAGAGATATTCTTGAAGATCCCACTACCCTCTGTAGAATATGGTCCATTTTAGGCAAAGGATAGTTATCTTTTAAAGAAACTTTATTCAAATTTCTCAAATCGACACACAGTCTAATTTCTCCAGTTTTCTTTCTTGTTGGTACTAGATTAGAAACCCATTCAGAGAACCTAATAGGAGCTATAATCCCTGCTTCAAACATCCTTTTAATTTATTTTTCAATTGAAGGTAGTAAAACAGGATTGATCCTTCTAAGTTTTTGTTTAAAAGGTTTCTGATCTGGTTTCAAAGGTATTGTATGCTGAATGATTGATGTATCATATGATTTAAGATCTTCATAACTCCAGGAAAAAACATCCTGGAATTCTTTTAAAAGTTCAACATATTTAACCTTTTGATCTTCTAGCAAAGATTTAGATAGTTTAACCATTTTGGGATTTTCTGGGGTTCCTAAGTTGCATTCTTCAATATCAGCCTTAACAGGTTCCATTTTGGGTTTAAATGGAATGTCATTTGAATCAAAAAGATCTTCCAAAGGAGTTAATCCCTTGGGTAAATGATTATCTTTCAGATTAATGATTTCAGTTTCATCTTCTATGATCTCATCGAATTCCATTTGTATCAAATCCTGCATATCTTTTTCTGTGAATGTGGTTGGGTGAAGCATGTGAATTGCAGTCTCTCTTGAAATATCTGTTTTTTGTTCTTTTTCTTGATCAGATTCATTGATTGTTATGTCCTCATCTATATTACTGTTAGAAAACTCATTTTCTAGTGTCAAAAAACTATTGATTTGATTATTATTTACAAATACTTTCCAATTCATTAGATTGTCCGGTATAGCAGGTCTATGTCTAATCTTAGCTGTGAACTGATGATTAGGTCCAAAAGGCAATTTACATGTGCTAGCGAACATTGCAAGACTGTGAGCATGCAAATTTTGTTTCCTGGGAATCTTGGCAAGTTGAGCTTGTAGAAAGGTATTGAGAATTTCCACAACTGTTTCTCTGTATTGTTTCAATTTGGGATCTTTGGTTGAACATTCACCATTAATTTGTTGGATAATTAATTTAGAGTCTCCTATGATTGATACCCTAATTGCTCCTAACTTTTTGACATGTTTAAGCCCTAGCAAAAGGGCTTCGTACTCAGCCATGTTGTTAGTGCATTTAAAATTCAATCTATAAGAATGACCTTCAGCATGATCGTTTTCAACATTATGCAACCAAATTCCAGCCCCTGCTCCTAACTTGTTTACTGAGCCATCAAATTCTAAATGCCATAGAATTTCATGTTCATAATCTTCATCAACTGTTTTAACATGTTTCTTCACAGGAGCTAGTTTTTTGGTTTGTTCTGAAATCTCTTGGTTGTCTGGTGTTTCTTTGTTTTCTGAAATCTCTTCGATCTGAACAATGGATTTATTTGTAGTTTCTATTTCAGGTGCTTATAGCTCAGTAGGAAGGTCCATTTCAGCATTATAAAGGATGAAAGAATCCATATCAGAATGTACTGAATAGACAGGGAAGTTTTCGGGCTTTTCATGGCTACTCACCAAGTACTTCATCAAGGTTTCTCTATATAATCTTTTCGGTTGACCAAATACTGAAATAGTGGCATATGACATGTCTAGTTGAATAGATCCTCCAAGTTTAGCACCCCAGGATCTGGACAACAACATACCATATTTAGGAGGAATATCAGCCACTACTATATCCATCAAAACAGATTTCGCAGGGTATTGCACCAAAGTAACACACAAATCTTTAATCAAACCCAAACATCTTACGTGACTAGAATCAAACGAAAACAAATCTTTATACGGTCTGGTAATGTCTAAATTTAATCTTTCCATCACAGCTTTTGGAATCAAATTGTGGGATGCTCTAGAATCAAGCATAGCATTGTGGAGTATTTTGTCATGAACATTTAGGCTCACATAAAATGGAGGAGTTCCTCCACTTTCTGGTTTGCCATTTACTTCGGGGCCAAACAGTAGTTTGGGTTGGTCATCAAGAATATTTACTCAATCATCCATTCCAGTAATGTTAATGTTAAGAGTTTTGCTAATTCGGCTTCTATAGACATCATGTTTAGCCAGTTCTGATAAAGGAATAACTATCTTTAGCTTGCCTATTTCAGCCTCTAGATTGAAAGGTTTTTCTGTTTGAGCTCTAGTGTTCTGGACAATTGCGTTTTCTCTATTTTTTGGATCTTCAACGTTTTTCTCTTTTTCATGAGTGGGATTTTGATTTGAAGGTGTTTCTGAACTAACTTCTACTGGTTCTTCTTCATTTCCTATAGGAGGAAAAGTATTAGATTGTTGTTTATTGTTTGGTTGGTTGTCAGACACGTCTTCAATTATTGGATTTGAGGGGTTAGGAGTTGTCCTAGACAGAATTTGTATAGGGGGAGTGTTTTGTACAGGAGGGATTTTACCTTTGACATTTTGTTTCACAGCTTTTTGTTTGCTATTTTCTGGCACATCAATCCATCTGCTTCTCAAATTGTACTGTTTATGAACCTCATAAATTGCTGTGTCATAGCCTTCCTTAAAATCAAAAGTTTCTCCTGAATGAGTTTGGAATGTTTCAATGATGTGATTCTCCTGATCATCCTGAGATAGGAAAACTTCTAGTTCATATTTGTCCTCAGTTACATTGTTTATTTCCACATCCTCTGTAGGTTCTTCAGAAGTTGAACCTTCAACAAAATTTTCTTGGAATGGTGGCCTGATGTTTTGGTCAGGAACATTTTTCCCAATATTTTGGTTCTGATTTCTCCTAAAGTTTGGGTTTCTCACAAAATTTTGATTATCACCAAAAGAATTTCTTTCAATGGTCTCTACCCTGTCCCCCAGTCTTTCCATTCCCTTAAGAATTGCATCCAACTTCTTATCAAAAGACGAAGGTTCTTCATTCACAGGCATTCTCCTCTCAGCTCTAGCCCTAGCTCATTTTTCAATTAAGTTAGCTTCAACACTCACCACTATGCTTTGCATTTCCTCTAGAGTTTGAGGGGCTCTTTCTCTAAGTGAATATGATATGTCAGAGTCAAATCCATCAGGGAATTTGACCAGTACTGAATCAGGAGGTGGCCTAAGGTTCTGGGGTACTGCATTATAGGCCTCATTGAATCTGATGATATAATCTTGTACTGTTTCATTAGGTCCTCTTTTCAATTTTCTGAAGTCCGATAGGATTTGAAGGGGATCTTTTTTCTTCTCCCATCTATTTAAAAATGACCTATGTAAGGCTGGTAAGTCATGGATACTGTCTGCAGGTAGAGCTCTGAACCAAGTTCTAACTTCCCCTGTCAGACTTTGGACACAAATCCTCATCCGTACGTCTTCAGCATCAATTTCATAAAATTCAAAGTAATCTGTCATTCTTTTGGTATGTTGTTGAGCTGTGTAAGTGCCAGAACCGTCGAAAGGGGTAATTTTGGATTGATAATCCTGAGGCATCGCCCCTGGATTGGCCGGTAATCTCAGAGGAGCATACCTGTTTGCCATCGGGAGAGGAAATGGGATAACAAGAGTTGTTGGTCTATGAACTATGGGTGGAGGAGTGGAAGGGGTAGCTTGTGATTGAGAAGTTTGGGGAAAAGTAACTGAACTTGGGGAAGCTTCAGTAATTACAGAAATGTTCGAACGTTCTTCAAAGGTCTGTTCAGATTGAACAGAGTCTTGTAAATGTATGTCAAGGTGATAAGAAACAAATCTGAATTGCAAATATTCAAAAAACAATGGATCTGGAACAAATCTTGATAATTCAGTTTCAGAAAAATTTACGAACAGAGAAGTTTCAAATCGCTCGTCAAAAGGGATTTCGTCAAAATATATAATCTTGACAGGACAGGACTGTGATCTAGAAAGAGGTCTGGAACTTCCAGAACTCTCTTGACTTCCTCTTTCTGAATTTTCTTAACTTCCTTGTCTTCTAAGAATCCTATGAATCAGATTTGGATTTTCAAATATCGTTGGTGGATTAGGGTCAGGATTTGACCTAGTATGACGAATCCTTTCTGAAGCCAGTTTTCCTAGATTAAGTGTTTTTGGATTTTTAGTTTTAATTGAAAATAAATACAACTTCTACAAATTCTTCAAGAAATAATGATTTGTGATTAAAATTTTCTCAAAGATTTATTGAACTAGAGAGTCTGATTAAACATTTGAAACTAAGGTTCAGAGTATAAGCTAAATCAGAGATAGACTGAAGCAGCATTTATTTACTTTTGCAATTGCAAAGCAAAATCAATTTCAAAGGCTACCTGGCTGATATTCAGACTCTGTCTATAGCTTATAAGTGAACAATATTAACAATAAAAATGATTCAGGCTCCCCAGTATGGTCGCCACTATGTTATCACTCAGGTTTTCCTTGAAGTTGTGGAAAAGGAAAGTATACCCGAGGTAACCACAAACCAACCTTCGGATACAGAATCTAGCCAATCTGTATCCAGAGAGGGCTCTCTCTTTAAAATTTAGCTTTGTTCTTAGAAAGTTTTTAGGCTAGTTATAAGTCCAAGAGTTTGTTTGAAAATGGTGGAATTCGCCAACTAAGGGCAAGGTTGAATATTTTCAGGCCATTGGGCTATGGAGTCAAAGGGATGGCTTTACTGGATTAATCTTCTACACACAAGATGGCTTTGCAGGGCAAGATAGCCAAACAGAGAACAATTTTAAGGAATTCAAGTGGATGGAATGGGTTTTGAAGGGATGAAAGGCAATCAAGAATCTTTCAACATATTCAAAGAAAGAAAATGAATGATTACAAACAAAGAGCAGTTAAGAATTCTTTATTATAGTAATCAAAATGTTCAAACCAGCGAAACAAGAGCAATTAAGAATTCGTTGCTTATAACCAGTTTGGAAGAAAACATTTGGAATAACCGCAATTGAAAATCAGAGTACACTTAAGTAAGTTCTGATTTATTCTTTTATGTCAATTATTCAGAAATGGAACATAGTGATATTATAAACAGATATAAAAATTAAGACATAGGATAGAAAGACTTATTGAACCGCAGTCCGACACATGAATCCTGCAAAAAGTCCTGAGCTTCAAATTATCATCCAGCAAGCCACAAATAAATTTCTCCAAAACACTTTTATTCCAAAAACATCAATGTCACAGCAAAGTAGTAGAATCCACCCTCAATACTTTCTTCGAGGGTTTATTTATACAAAAAATGATTAAAATATCTCACAATAACCTAGCAAATAATCTAGGGTGACTAATGAATAAGTTACAATAAAAAGGAGACAGATGGTCTCGTAGATAGGACAAAAAGTAACTGCTGGTGTGTTGTTTCCTCCCTTTGTGGATGTGCTGGAGGCAGGTCCTACAATAGGGCTCGATGCTGTCCTTTTGAGTAATTCTTTTTTACTGCCTTGCTTGTCTGATACTCTTCGTTTCTACTGATACTCTTTTAACTGCCAAACTGATACTCATTAACCTTTAATCATCTATTTATCCTTTACATGATAGTAAAAGGAAAAATTCTCTACCTGAAGATAAATTTCACAAAATTTCCAATAGGTCTTCCCACCATTTGTCTTCTGCTATTATGGTTCTTTTGAGCTTTCTCAATGTTTCATCGGCCTCTGTGTATCTGAAGAAAGTGGGCCAGTTTGGGAACAGATACCTTATTTCATATTCAAGATGAAACAAATTCTTTAACCTGGCGTAGAGATTCTTCCCTGTTGGCAATGTTTCTTCTGACGAACTGATAGAGTGAGCAGTTGTGTTATGAGCATGTATATCCAATTTGTTAACATAGTTTCCCAAGTCCATTATTTTGTCTTCTGAGAGCATAGGACTAGGTAACCCGTTGTTCAATAAAACCTGAAACTTTTCTTTGAAGGCATTAATTTCTTCCTGAATATATGAGCATCTTCTTTCTAGATTTTGCATAAGAGTTCTCTTAGTAAAAACTCTTTTTATTTCTAAAATAGTACATGTTCTGTCTTCAATTCCAAGTTCTGCAAGCTGCTGTTTGGTCTGGGTGTTCAAAAATTGTATAAGTTGATTTGCTTGCTCAGGTCTGTCCCTTAATTCTTCTCTTGTTTTGTCAATTTCTTCCATAGCTACTTTGACCAAGTCATTTTGTTCAAAGATTATTTGAACAAAGGACCAAATACTCTTTATTGAATCAATAATATTATTCCAAAGAATTTCATTTATTTCTCTTAAAGGCTTTTCTAATGAGAGATCTTTTTCTAAAGCCTTAACCAATTTCTCCAGTCTTTTAATTTCCCTTGTATTATCAGCAACAGTCTTTTTTGACATATCATATTTTTGTTCCAAGTTCACCAGCTGTAATTTTGTAGATTGAAGTTCTGTGACTCTGAGTTTTAAACTTTCCATTTGTTTTGCTAATTTATCAGAACTTAAATTGGAAGTATTTACCTGTGATGGATCTGTTTGTTGATCTGCTGCTGTGGTACCTGTAGTTGTAGTAGCCTCTGTGGTGGATGTCTGCATGATAGCTTCCTTTTCTTTTAATGCCCGCTCCAGTTCTTTCTCGGTCTCACTCAATTGCTCAGTCATTTTCAGGAGCAATTCCATCATTTCTTCTTGTGAATTTTCCTTCAAAACTTCTTGAGTTTGGGGATGCCTTGAAGCTGGAAATTTCAATTGCTTTCTCAGTGCAGCAATATCATCATCCTTATTTTTAATCAGTTCCTCAATGCTTTTGATATATTCGGGATTATGACCCAAAATGATGATTATATCTTCCAGAGATTTTATTATGTTATCTTTTGCCTGAGAAGAAGCTTTCTCAATTTGCAACTGGGTATTTGTATTGTTTAAAAAATCTTGCAATCGATGGGTTGCCATTGCTTTATCAGTAAGGGTGGAATATATCATTTCCCCAGTTTTTTTATGCAATTCTATCTGGTCCAGTGGATGAATGTCCTTTGTTAGGACCTCAAAATTGGTTCTAATGTAATCAGATGCTGTCTTGGGCTTTGGCACTTTGGATTTAAAATGGCTCATCATCATTTTCCCTTGCTTAATGTCAAAATCTGACATTAATCTTTCTTGATTGTGTGGATCCATTCTAAGATACTGATCATATACCTGCATCCTCAATGGGTCATTTTTTGCTTTTATATTAATGAAAGTCTTCTTTATATCACCTGCATCTGTCTTTGGCTGTTTAAAGGAAGATACCTCAATGCTCAGCTATTTTTGTAATTCTTTTCCTTTATGACCTGTGTGTATTTCACTAATTGAACCAGTTAGTTGACTATCTTCTCTTTCATCATCAAACATTTCATCTATAGATTCCACTTCTGGAAGTGGATTCAGTTTCTGCTTTTTAGCCTGGTGTTGCTGTGAGGATTCTTTGGGAGGAGTGGGATCTGCAACCTGTATTTTCTTGCCTATTTCCATATTAGATGGAGTACGCAATTTAGAAACCTCAGGATGATTAGCTTGAACAGGGGAAACCTGTTTTTGATCTGGTGCCTTGGAGCTTCGAGGCTTTTCTGTCATAATGAAATTTTCAATGACTTGTACCTCAGGCTCTTTCCCTTTACCTTTAGACTCAACTGCAATTGATGAACTGATTTCCTGTAATCCCTGTTGAAGATTTCCTGTTGAAGATGTACCAATATGAGGTACCTGCACTTGCCCAAAAGATTCTAGATCAAACTTTTTCTCAAGATCTTTCATAATTTTGTTCATATTGTCTTCTTCACTATCTTGCTCAACTAGTGTTCCTTCCATCCACTCATCTTGATTAGCATATTGTTCTATTTCTGGAATTCTGTGGTGAAAGTAGGGTGCTGATTTGTTCTTCATTCTTTTGTCACAGATAAAACTGAATGGATCATAGGGAATCCAACGGAAACTCTTTTGTAACTTGAAATGGTTTTGCAATATATTTTCTGCTTCATGTTCAACATCCCTAGAATTGCATATAAAGGGACCTAACTGACTTTTGATTCTGAGTTGTGCTTTCTTTTTAGCATTACAAAAATGAATAACATCAGAATTATTCATTTGCCTGAAATATTCTAAGGCAAAAAGTCTCATGGGCACATATTTAGGCAATTTGAATGGACAAAGTTCACATCCATATATTATGATCTCTGAATAATTTTGGTATAAATACCAGTCTCCAACTTTGTATGTCCTTGAAAGCTGTAAAGTTTTCTTAATCTCACTGCTGAGCCTTGGAGGAGCAACTCCTGTCAGTAAGGTAGTTGTAGGATGTATGAAAAGATCAATGAACTCAGCATAAGAATAGGGAGAATTATAAGAACTGTGAGTTATGGCAGACCAAAATATAACAGATCTAGGGTTTCCCTTGGCATCAAGCTTTTGAACAGGAAAAGGGAACTTCTCTGATTGATAATAGATGATGAAATGGTAAATGACTGAGGAATATTTAAACACTTTCTCATTATCTAGCCTTATGAACTGGTCATGGATCTTATTGGCAATGAAAGAGGCAAAGTCATATTTCACAGCAGGTGGCTGTCTAGGAGTGAAGATGGATAATAATACTAGGGTTAATTCATCAACATACTCACTAGTATTAAAACCTAGTACAAAGGATATCATATTCAGTATGAGTTTTCCTAAATTAGTAAAATAAGCAAAACCATAGGGAGGAGGGCCCTTAGGTTGATGTTCAGGTAACATAAAGGTCTGGCAAATGCATTTCAATTTTTCTTGAGACAATTGAGTAGATTTTTCAAGTAGTTCTTCCATGGACAAGGGATTAAGGTTTTGATCAGGTTCAAAATGGAGCATTGTATTGATAGCTTGAGGAGTAATGGGGAAAAGGATATTCTGGTCCGGGGATAACATTGCTCTTTGAGTTGGATCATAATTGGAATGACAGTAGTGGATAATTTCTGGGAAAATACGGACTGAGGGGATGAAATATCTTGGGAAATTGGATTCCCATAACCCAATGACATCCAAACCTTTCGAATAATAATCTCTGCAGCAACAATAACTTCGAAGGGGATTTTCATCAAACACTAAGTCTTTAATTTGAAAGTCTTTGTTCACTAATGGCAATTATTCCAATTCTCTGTGAGGGGCGTTGAATGGGGCTACGCTCAGGGCTACCGGGACTTCCATTTTGGTTCTTGTGTATTCAAAGTGGAAGCTTTGGGGGTTCTTGACGGAAATGGGCGCAATTACAGTTTTAAAAGTATTATTTTAGTTGCAGGAACTAAAACAGACCAATATAAACCTTCTTTTCAAATTATGGCTTGAATTTAACACTGGAATGCGGATTTTTCAAAGAGTTCCAGCAAGAAATGGGATAAATACCTGTTTTATGGAAAATGTCGAGATTTACAGGTACTGGTCAATGAAGGATGAATGCTCGGGCACTGGTATAACAATTGAGTTCAGCAATCTTGGTCGACAGCAGTTTAACAGCGGAATTTTCAAAATTTCAGTGGAGAACACAGTCACTATCACCAGATAGAATGATAGAAAATACGCGGGGTTTTGTTTTATTTACAAAGTCAACGGGATTTTTTTATTATTTTCGGGAATGACGTCATCGTGGTATAGGAGGACACGTCATCAGGGATGAGTGGTAAGCGGTTTTATTCTGCACCGCTTTCGGGAGTAGGCGGTTTTCCACGGGGAGGCAGCGAATCCATTCAATGGTCGACACGTAGCGGGTGCATTGTTTCGAAACCATTTGGATTTCGCACGTTAATATTTGGGCGGGAGACAGTAAGCGGAATCATCATGGACCATAGCTCTTCGACGGTGTGATCCAACGGTAGACCCAGCGGGGAGATGGTGGGGGAATTAGCGTGCGGGCCCGACGATTTTTAAAAATAATTATCATTTAATTAATTATTCTGGGCGGCTTTTGATTGGTGCAAAGGTCAGTTATTAATTAATCCCATGGTTTATGGGGGGTCGGATTACGGAAGCTCGGGGTTTTTCGAAGCTTTGGTTTAAATTAAAGCTTCGGGTTTTATTTCATTTTTCGTTTAAAACATACAACATATGTTTAAAAAATTTTCAATATTGTTATTATATGGTAATAAATTAATGCAATTTATTAACCATAGGGGCGGGGATAGATTATAAAGATATATTTCTAACCAAAGGGAATTGTAATGAGGGTTTTTATTTCAAATATATGGAATTAAATACTTTGGTTAGAAATCTATAATAAGAGGGTTTTGGGGGATATTCTATAGGAGGAGTTATACATATAGGGAAAGGTGATTTGTATAAGGATTTAATATTTAAAGTTAAATGTTAATATGACAAAGGGACAAGGAAAACTCAAAACACTTTGCAAATCTAGGAATACAAGTATGAACATACCAAGTATGAATTACCAATATGCAACACTTACCCTTTGACTTACATACAAGTATGAACATATTCTTTCTCTGAGCTAGTTCTTTGTCTTCCTTAGCTTATTTAAGCAATATCCTTTTCAAAAACAAGGATTCTACGACTTCGGGTGGTTCCTCTTTAGCTGTAGTCTAAGGAATCTCTTCCTTGGTTTCAGCAACATTCACATTGCGCTGGGTTTCCGATCTATTGTGAGGACAATCCCATTGCACATGTCCCCATCCACCACATGCAAAGCACCGAACGTCTCTTCCTCAGCCTCTACCTCTGGGCACAAACCTTCCGCGACCAGAATCTCCTCTTTATGTTGATCTATTACTCGAACTCTCTGCTTCATTCTAGGTGTGTTGAAATCTAGGTTTAAATGTTCCCCTTTCTTTTGCTGGACTCTTCCCTTTATTTCTCTGATTTTGTTTGCGCAACATCTTTTCTTCTACCCTCAAAGTTTCTTGATAGGCATCTTCAATAATCTTCAGATTTAATATGTTGATCTCATTCTGTATTTCATATCTCAAACCATTTATATATCTAGCTACTTTTTCTATGTCATCTTCAATATGACTCGCTCTAATACTCAACTTATAAAATTCTTCAGTATATTCTTTGATAGTCATGCCCTTTTTCTTTAAGTTTTGCAATCATCTAAAAAGATTTAATTGATAATCTTTCGGCATAAACTTACCTTTCATTTTACTCACCATCTTATCCCACTGCTTGATTTTGGGTTTCCCTTTTCGTTCCCTGGACAACTGCAATTCATCCCACCACAAGGCTGCATGACCTTTCAATCTCGTGGCTACAAACTTCACTTTCTTCTTGTCATTGACTTCTTCATAGTTGAAATATTTGTCTAATGAACCAATCCAGTCCATTAGTACCTCCACACTAAGATTACCATCGTATAAAGGTACTTCTACCTTCGGTCTGCTGCTGACCTTTGCGAGCATCTTCATGACTTTGTTGCCTTGTTTTCTTCCTCCACTTCTTCTTCGGTGGTCTCTTCTTCATCGACACTGGAAACGCCATCATCTGCTGCCCTCCTCTGAGTAGTTTCCATTGTAGCCACTCTTGTACGCAAGTGCCGAATTTATTCTAGCAAAACTGCATTTGTTATAGGTCTTCCTCGACCTATCCCAGCTTGGCCTACTCCAGCTCCTCTTCTACGTGGAATTCTCTGCAATGCTCAAGAACAACTCAATAGGCTCTGATACCAAATGATTTAGGAAAAAGAAACATAAATTCCACACTTCCAAATTAGTACAGTAAAATATGTAATTTTTTTCTTTGGCCCAAGATTACGCTTCAAAATGATGTAGCTGATTTATTACGTTATGTGCAGTTCCAAAAACCTCTCAACTATATGAAATATTGTAACTTTTCTTCAATTCATACAATAATTCATGAGTTTTCACAGAACCATTGTGAGTGCATATCTATATAACATTTTTTTTTTTTAATGGCATTTGGATCAAATGCAATACTCTCAACCTACGTTCATCCTTAACAAACCAAACTTGGACAACATCAAGTCTGTTCACTGCAAAGATTATCGGCCTTCCAGGTGTTGATGACTGATATGCATTATTCAACTTCTAGAAGATTTTACTATATACAGTCAAATATGGAATCCGTTTTTAAACAAACACAAATGTCGCTTTTCGTTTGAGATTGCTGGCCGCACAAACATCCCACAGGAAATATTAACGCAGCAAAAACTCTCTGCTATGGAATCACAGCTTCTCATTGAATTACCCAGCCTACGGTTCTACATGCAATCATGGGTCATAGCTCATGTAAATCGTCCACTCCATGGTTCTGTGTGGTCTACGACTTGCAGTCTCCCAAACACAAACTAGCTACCATTCTTAACATTCACCTGCTCAAGCTCTATTCACGTGATGTCGTAGGAATGAGTTCCTTCTATGAAATGCGTTGAGACGTTCACCTGAAGTGTGAATTCTACACTTGTTACAGACTCACGAGTTTCAACTGCGGTTTATCACAGCTTCAGTAGCTCAGTGTTGTAGTACCGATGCTCTATATTCACTAACATTGTAGCCAAACATCCCACTTGTGGTCTCATACCAGCACGATCGCCCTCCTGCAACTATACACTCCAACAGACAACATACATACAAACATATATACAAGTTGCAGACTTAAATGAAACATATAATGCAAAACACAATTTCATTAACACTACATGGGCTGAATATTTCATTGATCTCCCCTCTACATTTGTAATCCTTACACTGGCACTTTTCTCTCTTCCTCCATGTCCTTTGCCTCCCTATTTTCCCATTATTTATACTTAAAATATGAAACCGTTCCTCTCAAAATAGGTTTCTTCTAGAGTTTTCTCAACAAATCACTACCTCCCTATTTTCAAGTGCCTATCCCTATGTTGGCTCTATATCCATGCAAGGAAAGAAACCAACTACTAATTTTATTCTTAGTTTATTTAAATATAAAAACAAAGTAACAATATCTCATAAATAAATAACAATAATTAATCAAATAATCAACCATACTACTCCAAATGTTTATTTTTCTTTAGATTAGCCACAACATGTGACCAAAATATCACATTGTTGGCTAGGTTCTTGATGCTCCTGCATCAGTTTTTTATTTTATTAGTGAAATTATAGAAAATTATAAAGATAGAAATTTATTTAACCTTAGAAATTTTAGTCGTAGTATGGTTATTGTAAAATGTTTGGCAACATTTTCTAAGAAATATTCAAATTTGTATAAAATTTGAGTGATTTTTAAAGTAAAATAATTTTATCTTAAAATATTTTAATCTATAGAAAACACATTAAAAAATGAATTAAATAAATAAAATGTCACTTTAATAAAAATAAGCTTAAATATAAAATTAGATATGAAATTACATGAATAAATATAAAATTAGATATGAGATTACATGTCTTAAGGAGAAAAATATTTTTGTAAATGTTGTTGACAATGTTCACTATGATTACATAATAGTGAATCGTAAAAATTATTATTTATATTTAATAGTTTTAAAATTTTATATTTTGGTTTTTTATTTTATTAGTGCAATTATAGAAAATTTTAAAGATAGAAATTTATTTGATCTTAGAAATTTTAGTGAATTTTATTAGTCTCTAGTATGGTTATTGTTAAATGTTTGGCAACATTTTCTAAAAAATATTCAAATTTATATAAAATTTGGGTGACTTTTAAGGTAAAATAATTTTATCTTATAATATTTTTTAAAACATGAAAATTTCTCATCTACAAATTTTAACCCCTAAAACTTTCCCAAACCAAAATTTATTTCTTATTTGGAAAATCTTTCCAACCCTATATTAATTATATTATAACTTTATATTTCTAGGGATTTATTTACTTTCTCCTAATGAATATATTTGTACTATCTTATAAAATTTACATTATTTGATGATGCTTAAAGTTGGTACTTTTACTTTCTACTTTAAATTATCTCTATACAATATCCAATCATGAGGGTCGCAAATATCAAAGTTATGATTTGAAGGGTGAACAAGGTTTTAAGTAATTCAAATTTTGTTACTAATTTTAAAATGTTTCTAATGGTAACCTATGTAGAACCAAAAAAAATTCACCGCTTGGGTTTTTCAATAATTTATTATTAAAATGGTATAGATTACTTTAATTAATATTCAATTTTTTAAGTATGAGGGCTTTCCACAATGCATTATATTAAATATTATTTTTTCTTAATAACATTCAATTTTCCATTATATAAATATTGTTATATTTATAATTTTTTAACATAATAATATTAAAATAATATAATCAATATTATATTTATAATATTTTTAACATAAAATATATTTTATATAATTTACAAATATTTTATATATACTTTATATAATTATTAAAAGAATGAATATAATCTATATATATTAATATATATTCCATATTCGTATGTATCAAATCTTTTGGTGAAAATCACATTGCAGAAATTTGTGTCGACGCTTTTCGAACCAGCCAATGTGGTTCATCATTAGGAGAAGATGCGAAATTTGATCTACGCAATAATGGCTAGTTTGACCCAAAAAATAAATAAATAAATAAAAATTAAAAATTAAAAAAATAAATAAATAAATAAATAATAAACAATAACAATACATAAATAAAAATAAAAAATAAGAAATAAATAAATATAAATATGAACATAAAAATAAATATAAATTTAAAAATAAAAATAAATAAACATAAAATAAATATAAAAAATAAAAATAACAAAATATATAAATAAACATTACTTGAACACAATTCAATATGTTATTTGAAACTACACTAATTAATTCCTTTATTTTTATTTTTTTATTTTAAAAAGATAATTAATTAATAGATTAAATATACATAAATAAAAACTAGATTAAAAACAAATAATAAACATAATTATGCTAAATAAATAATAAGTAATTACATAATAAAGAATAACAGAAATGAGAAAAGTAAAACAAGACGAGAGGATAGGAAACGACTAACCTCGGACAAACAGAAGGGCAAAAACCCAAAAACTAAGAATGAAGGGCAAGGATCCAACACCTGCTCACACTCCACCCATCATCTTTGTTAAGGTTAAGATGCCTCTTTTCAATCTCAAGGGCCTCCCTAAAATTTCGGTGGTGGAAATGGTCCACCTTCGCAATGACCTCAGCATCTTCAATGCAAATGTGATGCTTTGTCTTTTCAGCATGCCCTGCTAAGGTAGAGGAGCGAGATCTATTATGCTTTAGCTCAGCGGTATGTTCATGAATTCTTTGACTAATGGATCGACCAGTTTCACCAATATAAGGAATCTCACAAGAGAACGGAATCAAGTAAACACGCTTACCCTCCTTTGGGCATATAGTGTCCTTAACTGATCTGAGCAAATTTGGAATCGTGCAGAGAGGCTTGAAGGTTGAAGGAACACTATGTTTCCTTAGTATCCTAGCAATCTTATCAGACGTTCCATGGATAAAAGAGAGGTGAACACCAACAGACCTGTCATAATTATCACTTTTAACCCTAGGACATTTTTCCGCTTTTTGGAAAGCTCTATGACATTGAATCTTGCTATAACCATTTTTAAAGAAAACATTAAAAAGATGAGATTTCTTCAAGGTGGTGCTCATCAGCGATTCTCAAGGCACAAGTGGCTAAGGCGCTGAGAACCCTAGGCACAAGTGGCTAAGGCGCTGAGAACCCTAACTTCTGAGCAGGGAAATGATGAGAATCTACATGTAAATACTGTGCATCTTCTTTCTAAAGACTTGATGAAAGAAAGAGCCTTCTTCATTCCTTATAAATTGCTTTTAAATATTTACATATAAATAATTCAAAGATTTTGAAATTTTCTCGACGTTGAGTTTTGAGTTTTGATTTCCGTGTTAGCATAAACGATCATCCTTTATCACAGAGTATAAAAGTATCCGTTGAGATATTAAATAGGCTCTTAATAAATTTAAGATTTGCATGCATATATTGTTCAATAATTAGCGAGTCCAAAGGAAGGATGCTATGCTATTTGTATTCGTCAAACAATTTAATTCCATGAGGCCATGTGATGTACATCGAGACTTTGGTTTCCAATAGTTTCTAGGATGAGATTATAAGAGCTTTATACTTGCACTTATTTTGTTAAGCTGGTTAAACAAAAATTATTTAATTCAAATCCATTCGACAGTGAGCTGGTAATTAACTTATTTGAGTTAGACAAACTATGAATACATTATTAGAGGTTGCAGAGCAAATTTTGCGTAAACAATGACGGAGAAATCATGCATACATTATTAGAGGTTGCAGCTTGAGTGATCAGTCACGGCTGCATTCTTGTAAGAGACATATCTGAATACATTATTATAAATTGCAGCCTGCAGTCTGCGTGATTTGTTGCGGCTGCAGTCATATTCGGCCTTATTAAGAGAATCAAAGCAACGTTCTTATCAGCATACTATTAGGATACCATTACATTTGCCCTAATTTGATTATTGATTAAACGCGGAGCAGACCTTACGAATCTCGCCATCCGTGCCTGTCTTCACTCCAATGTTGCTCATCTTCACCATAGATTTTGTGAAAGCCGAGTTGAAGATCGACACACCGAAAATCCCTGCTGCATAGTTTTGCACGAAAGGTTTGGTGGAATTGTCCCCCCAAAGCCTCTGATCCGATTCAAGGACGGCGTTCCCATCTCTCACGTTGCTGAGGAAAGTCGCATCGAATGTCGTGGAGCTTCCCTTGTCCAAATCAACTCTTTTCGATCCGTCACCACCCGGAGGGCACTGGGATTGAAGATTGCTCAGATATGCTGTATTGATCGTCGGATCCGCGTCCCCTGTCGATGTGAAGTTGTAAAGGCGGTAGCTGAAAAACTGGCAGTCGGTTTTTCCGATTGTGTGCGCCCCTGAATGTAAAAATATAGAACCCACATAAGTTAATTATACCAGCAACATGATCAATGGTCACAGCTATGTAGTCAAAAGAGAATGCAGAGCTCTCACCATTAAGGATGACAAGTTCTTCGGTTGTGAGGCCTTTGTCTGCGAACTTCTGCTTCAGTACGGTAACGGAATCGGACGGTGTAGGCAAATTAGCGGCGTCGGATGAAGACGATACCAACCCGTCTCTCCTTCCTGTCGGGACAGACCAGCTCGGTCCATTCGTCTGTAATGTAATGCCAATAACATTAACACTTTCATTCCCCAAAACCCAAATTAAAATGTAATGTAACCAAAATTCAAAACATACAGTTAGATATCATGAAATATTGCCGTTGAAAGGAAGTTTAGATTTTAGAGTGTTGCTATTAATTGAGAAAAGTGATGAATACCAGAACTACTGCATCACGAGTAGAAAGTGCGAGAATGTCAGCGCATGAAACAACTCCTGGGCATGCAGCTTCTACTTTGGTCTTCACATCTTCGATCACTTCGAATCCTCGCAACCCAAGATTTGTGAGCGCGTTTTTCTCTGCAGATGGACCAGTAATCAATATGGATCCATCACAGCCCTGCAACCAACACACTCCCGCTTAATCATACACTTATCAAATCCATTTCTTTTAAATAAAGAAAATAAAAGAAAATCAAATATAAATCCATACGTTTATGAAGCAGTCGTGAAAGAAAAGCCTCAGCAACCCCGGTGCAATGGTCTGGTCAGAAGCAAAATGTGATTGAATGGTGGATTCGACTATATATTCAACGCTAGGACAAGTGTAGGAGTAAAATCCGACTCTAGTTCCCTGCGCTTCTCCAAAGCCATGAGCAACGCTGGAGCAAACATAAATAATCATAAATACCCTAATTGCAATAACATTAATATTTGAACTGGTCTTCATGCTTTGCTTCATTCTCATGGAGTGCAGAAAAATAGAATTAACAGGAATTCCAGCAATGAGAAGTGAATGCAGTGACTAATCATATTTGCAAACGACTGTTTTATAGCTAAAATGCAATGGTGTACCTTCCAAAGTCAATGAACACCCTACCAAACCTACCGCATTAACGGATTGACTGAGTGAGGTCTAATCCGATAGTTGGATTCCACGGGGATAATGGATTGTTCATTTCATGTGGACATATCATTCAGGAAAATGTCTTTGACTTCGGTTGCTAATCCATCCCACTGGAATTCCTTTATGGACTTGGAGCACGCAAATAATGTAAAGCTAAGACTCGGCCCCATAGAATTGTAGCACGTTGCTCCACTCCAACAATATATCTTACAGTAATATAGGTGGGTTGGCGTAGACAATGTATAGGTCGGTACGCCTAGAGACGACCGTAAAGCTGAATATATTTTCAATCAATATTTATTATATCATAGGAATGTGCTAAATTGGCATTACCAACAACTTGGATAAAGCAAATAGGAATGTCCTAAAATGGAATTTGGTGTTACCAACTCCATCTTAAAACAAATTTGTGAAGTGAACGTGAACAAATTTGTGAAATGAATGGAAAGTGATTTGACAATATTGCCGAATATTGTTTGACACAGGTTTGTTATATAGTTTACTAAGTTAAAAAGCTTTTTTTGTATAATAAAAACATAAGGCAGAAAACCAAATACTGAATACCGGTAGTCTCAACATATTATAGAAGTATAAAGATCGTTCAACTGTTCATGTCATTACGCGTAAAAGAATTTTGAAGTATAAAGATCGTTCAACTCATTAGGCCGAAAGGCATTTTATCTATGGAATTGGCTGGACAAAACTGTTCATTCCAGCCAATCCTAAATCTCTATTTTCGTCCTTCCAGCCAATCCTCCTTATGTTAAAGTTTGACGCGTGGAAAATTCACCGCTCTGAAAAGTCTTTGCTTGGCGAGCACGTTTACTTGAGAGCGGTTTGTGCGGTCAGTAATCTCCATGAATTTCATTTCGCAAGAGTTCCCTTGAACTGAATTCATCTTTGAAAACCCCGCAATATTCTTTGGTGGCTGCAGCCACGACTCCTCCAGTTTCATGCATTAGATTAGCGAAAACCCTGCAATATTATTCGGTCGCTGCAAGCACGGCTCCTCAAGTTTAGTGCATTACATTGACAAAAAGGCTGTGAGCAAGCGAGCTTCTTTTTCTTTTTCTTTTTTGTCATTGCTGGAATCGACGATGCCAAATCCATAATATGCATTGTCAACTACGATACAAGCTGTGTGGTTGATCACAATTACAGAGTCGGAAATAGAAGGTTTGTAGAACGAGAATCCCAAGCCTTGGCCGCTGCACTGACTTCTCTCGGATATCTTTACTAGGAAAATGGATTAACGCGCTAATTTATATATTGAATTCTTTAATGCGCATATTAGCATTAATGCACATATCTGCGTATGTTAGGGTTGTCTATCGATGTAACAGGTTGGACGAAAGGTTTTTCTGGAATTAGGTAAATCCATTTTAGATCCATCTTAATTCTGGATCTATCAAGCATTCAGAGAAATCAAATCTCTCAAGGTGTAAACCTCTTTTTTGAATGCAAAAGGTGAGAAAAAGTTTCCACTTCTAGCTATTTGATCCCTCTGGTAGCTTTATAGTTCTGGAGTTAAAATAGATCTAGGTTGTGTGGCCAAGGAAAATATATAGAACATATGATTAATTTTAACAATATAAATACATCTAATATAAATATAATCATTTTATATATGCTAAATATGTCTTATATTTATCTCGTCATTTTAATTTTAAAATTTGCTTAGCTATCTCGTTTGTTGAAATGATAAATATTGTTAATAATTTTAATAATGAAAAATGATGAAATACAATTTTTGAATGCAAAGTGACAATGTAATAGTGTTGAATGATAGAAAATGTGAATAATAGGAATGCAGAGCATTCATCCTAATCAATCTCGAATTATTTTCTTCTACTATTCTTATTGTCACTCTTGTTAGTTTTGTCATCATTTCATATCGATTATATGAAAATGACAATTGAAATAATAAACCATTTAAATATTTAGCTACTAAACATCATACATTTTTCTTCAATATTAATAGGTTGAATTACTATAACACGAAAATCAATGTACATTGTCAATAATTTTTTGTGCTTACACTAAAATCAATGCACAATGTTAATCTAATCATTTTGAAATTAATATTCCATCAATGTACATCTAATTACATCAAATCAGAAATAACATCATACATAGGTTGAATTACTATAACATAAAAATCAATATACATTGTCAATAATTTTGTGTGTTTACACTAAAATTAATGCACAATGTTAATCCAATCATTTTGAAATTAATATACCATCAATGTACATCCAATTACATCCAATCAGAAATCAACGCCTACACTAAAATCAATGCATCTAATGCAAACAGTCAAATAAGATTAGAAAACAACATCTATACTCAAATCAATGCATCTAATGCAGGTAATCAAATAGGACTAGAAATCAACATCTACACTAAAATCAATGTATCTAGTGCAAGTAAGAAAAAAAGATTAGAAACCAATATCTACATTGAAATCAATGCATCTAGTGCATCTAGTGCAAGCAATCAAATAGGATTAGAAATCACCATCTACACTGAAATCAGTGCATTTAGTGCAAGCAATCAAATAGGATTAGAAATCATCTACATTGAAATGAAATCAGTGCATTTAGTGCAAGCAATCAAATAGGATTAGAAATCATCTACATTGAAATCAATGCATTTAGTGAAAGCAGTCAAATATAATTAGAAACCAACATCTACACTGAAATTAACACATCTAGTGCAAGCAATAAAATAGGATAAGAAATCACCGTCTACACTGAAATCAATGAATTTAGTGTGATCAATCATATAGGATTAGAAATCATCTACATTGAAATCAATGCATATAGTGCAAGCAATTAAATATAATTAGAAATCAACATCTACACTAAAATCAATGCATTTAGTGCAAGTAATTAAAATGGATTAAAAATCACCATCTAAACTAAAATCAATTCATCTAGTGCAATAAATCTTCTTCCCTCTCCCCCCTCGACTACATCTCTCTTTCCCTCCATCTCTCACATCCTCCCTCTTCCTTCTTCTCTCTCCATTTCTCTCCCACATCTCTATCTCTCTCTCTCTGTCTTCACCCTCCAACTCTGTCACTATATCCCTCCCTCTCTCCTTTTCTCCTCTCTTCTCTCCATATCTCCTTCTTTGTCTCTTTATCTCACCCCAAAACATACACAATCTCTCTCAATATCTCCCTTGTCACTTAATATCTCTCTCCACTTCCCACTATCTATGTATTTCTTCTTCCCTCCTCTTCCCCTCCAAAATCCATTTCTCTATCCCTCCATATCTCCTTATATCTCCCTCCCTCTCTCCTCCTTCCTCTCTCTCCCTTTCTCTCTCTATTTCTCTTTTCCTTGAAATTTTCTCTCTTCCCCATCACTCTCTTCCTCTCTCTCAAGTACTCTCTCTTGTCCTTCCTCTCTCTCCCTTTTTCTCCTACCTTCCTATATCTTTTCCCATGTCTTTCTATTTTCCATTCAATCCTCTCTCTCTTTTGTTCCCCTGCCCCAAAATCCTGTTTCTTCCCCCATCTCTCTCTCTCCCTCTCTCTCTCTCTCTCATGTTTTCCCCTCCAACCCTCTTTCTTCTCCCATCTCTCTCTCTCTCTCTCAACACTAAATAAATGCATATAGTGAAAGAAATCAAATAGGATGAGAAATCACCATCCACTGTGAAATCATTGCATCTAGTGTAATAAATTGTCTTTCCTCCCCCCCCTCAGAATCCATCTCTCTTTCCTTCCCTCTCTCCACTCTCTCACATCCTCTCACTCTTCCATCCTCTCTCTCCCTTTCTCTCCCACATCTATCTGTATCTCTCTCTCTCCCTCTCTTCACCCTCTAAATTTGTTACTATATCCCTCCCTCTCTCCTCCTCCGCCCATTCCCTCCATCTCTCTTTATTTTTCTCTTTATCTCACCCCCAAACATACAAAAAACACTCTTTGTTTCTCCGTTGTCACTCCCTCTCTCTCTCCACTTCTCACTCTCTATGTATTTCTTCTTCCTTCCCTGTCTCACCCTCCAACTCCATCTCTCTATACCTCCCTCTCTCATCCTATCTCCCTCCCTCTCTCCTCGTATCTTTTTTCCTTCCTCTCTCTCTCCCTTCCTCTCCTACCTCCCTCTCTCTTCCCCATCTTTTTCTCTCTCCCTCTCTCTCTTTTCCCTCCAATCCTCTCTCTTCCCCCATCATTATCTTCCTCTCTCTCAAGTCATCTATATCGTCCTCTCTCTCTCTCTCTCTCTCTCTCTCTCTCTCTGCCCTCTAATCCTCTCTCTTCCCCCATCACTCTCACTCTCTCTTCATCTCAAACTGTGTTACTATATCACTAACTTTCTCCTTATCTCTCCTTATTTCCCCCCTTTTCTCCATCTCTCCTTATTTGTCTCTTTGTCTCGTCCCTAAATATACAAACTCTCTCTCCATATCTCTCTTGTCACTCTCTCTCTCTCTCTTTCCACTTATCACTCTCTTTTCTTTCTTCTTCCCTCCCTTTATCCCCCTGCAACTCTATCTCTCCATTCCTTCCTCTATCCTCCTCCCTCTCAAGTCCCCTCTCTCTTCCTTCTTCTCTCTCTCTCTGCCCTCCAATCCTCTCAATATCTCCCTCCCTCTCTCCTCCTCTCTCCCCCCTCCATATTTATGTCTCCCTCTTCCTCTCTTACCATTTTCTACCTCTCTCATTCCTCTCCCTCTCTCTCTCTCCCTTCATTCCTCTTCTCCCCTCTCCTTGAGTTTGTCCCCATCTCTCCCTTCTCATTCCCACTATCTATCCACCTCTATCACTCTATGTATTTTTTCTTCCCTTCCATATATATCTAGAGTTAATATATATCATGATATATTAATGTATATTATAATATAAAAAATTTAATATTGTATTAATCCAAAGTTATTAAATATAATAATATTAATATTAATATTAATATTAGATCTAATAATAATCTTTTAATATTAATATTAGGGCTAATAATGTTTCTTTTGGCATGGTATTAAAGTATTTTTCCATTTGGCCTATAGGCTTCACCTAAATAAAACCTCTTTTTTGATTGCTCGTAAAAATAAAGAGGTTTATGGAGTAAATATAAAAAGAAGTTTTATTTATTTACCATACCTCTTTTATTTACCATGGTATTTGGCCCATAAGCTTGGTATATAATTAGATGTTGATTTATAATGATATTTGATATGTTTTTATATAGTTATCATGCCTCTTTATACCTCTTTTATATTGATTTATTTATTTATCATTCCTCTTTTACAAATATGGTAATAAGCCCATGGTATTAATAATAATTTGTCCCAGGGTATTTGGCCTATATGCTTCACCTAAATAAAACCTCTTTTTTGACTTCTTGTAAATATAAAGAGGTCTATGGAGTAAATATAAAAAGAGGCTTTATTTATTTACCATACCTCTAGTTTATTTATATTTTTATTTATTTATCATACCTAAACCTCTTTATATTTTAAACTTATATTATGTTTATACATAAAAATAATTAGGTTTATTTTTAAATAGGACCTTTAAACATTACATTTACTTTTACATTTTTACTTTTTCACGTGAGATGTACCCCCATACTGGGTTGTAGAGATAATACATAGTTACAATATAAAGAGATAATACATAGTTACATTATAAAGAATCAATTTATATATGATTAAGATTCAAGTTAATGTTTTGGCTAACATTGGTGACAATTTTTTTTATTAAATATTTTAGGACATGACGCACACATGCTGGTCATAGTCGGGTGCAAAAATTTCAAAAAATCAGGTGGTTAAAGTGTTTGAATATTTTTTTTATGGTGAAAATAAATTCAAAACTATAAAAAAAAAAAGTCTAATGCGCCTGAAATCCTCAAATTTAACAATTGTACTCCATATTTTCAAAAATTTATGCCAGAATTTTTCAAATTCTTACCCAAATTTCTGAGTTATTTTGTGGGTTATTAGACTACGGTTCTCATATCACATAATATATGAGTTTCTTGCATATATGATTATAATTCCTGTGTAGATAAGTTAATGTTTCGTTCAAAACTATCACTTCATTTATTTATTTATCTATCACATAATTTATTTATTTATTTATTTTTAACCTCCTAAAAGATTATAACCTTTTGCAGGATTACTAATTATTCATAATATCACTAACTTGGTTATCATGAAGATGTTTTTCCTTCATCTATTTTAATGTAAGAATATAACATAAGAATTCAGTGATAACTCCCCCTTTAAACCAATTCCAAAACACATTTCTCCTCAAGGTTTAAAAGAAGATAGCATGTGCTCTTTTCATACTTGTATGTGAGTTCAAAGCAAGACTAGAAATAAATTCCATCTTAATTCCATATGTGAGCATTAAGAATAATAAAACTATTTTATCCCTAGATTATGATAAATAGGTTCCACTTATTGTATTTTTACATCATAACCACAAACTATGCCACACGAACCTAAAATATCATGCTTCTAATAATTCAAAATACACATATAAGGGAATGATTATTAATTTACCTGTAACAAGGTAAATTAACTAGGAATATGCCTATCTTCATCATAAAATATCATGATATGTTTATGAAATGGACAAACTAAATCACAAAAAATATTGATTCAACAATGTTTCCAAATTCATCAACTAAAAATTCTCATTCCCAAGTATTAAGGAAAAAAAATTATTTTCAGAATGACATTGCTTCAATCATGAAACTCATATAATGAATGTTATAGCAAGAGTAGCTAATGTTACAAATTCAGAAACATATTCCAAGTAAAACATTGGACTTGCCAAAATTAGGCACAATTAGTTGTTTTCTATAGCTACTTGCAAGAATAGGAACATTGTTTCCAACAACACCCTTTTTTATGATAGATTTATATGATAAAAGGAACCTTGTCTTACTGATCTATTCACACTTCAACAACTTTACTAACACTAAATTTCACATTTATCCAACAAATTGCAAGAATAGGAAGATACATCCATTGAATAATATATTCATAAATTTCTGGTACATAAAATCTATAATGAGTGAGACATTTACTCTAAGAATTGATGTGCATAAAAGCTACATCCATTGAGGCCTTTTAACAAACAGTTTGCAAGCATACAATATATAATCGTTCAGGCGTTTTGTCGAACACTTTGCAAGCATGAAATCTACAACAATTGAGAATTTAAAAGAACAATTTGAAGTTCATTAGCTAGGTTAATTACATAAATATAGAAAACCAAGTAAATCCAAGATATAAAAAAAATCAGCAAATTCAAACAATAGACAGTCCATACAAGTAGCAATGAATCTACAAAATCGACCCGAGTCTGAAAAATCTGTTTTTTGGAATCAAGGTGGGGGTTACATGATGATAAGGCATGAATGCCCCCTGATGTTCAGCTACAATGCAACATAAATTCTTGGAAATTTGATTCTTTAAAACAACAACTGAAAGTTTCCTAATATCTCATTTAACACTTTTATCAAACACTTGGTGTGCAAAATTCATCTACAACTATACATGGAGAAATAAAAATCAAATTTATGCTAATATGATATTTGCATCAAACTCATGGAAACCTGCTATGGAAAAACAAATCATTATAAACTGAACATAATTTTTTTTGCAATAGATCTTTGTTTAATCCCCATGCATGTACATTCTTATACATAAGTGCCATGAAACTGCTAACTCATTGTTGGTTAGCTCATAAATAATTTTTTAAATGTTCATAATTTTGTAATAATTTAAAGTTCCAATAAATTAAATTTTCCACAGCACTTTAGAACGTAATAAGAAACCAAAATTTCAAGAACATTGATAGATATACCTGGAAATGTACATATATGACTCCAAAGGATGAGAGTATGATCTAGCTCCAATATCCTTACCAACTCATTGTGAACCATCCGGATTTCCACCCAACCATGTCTAGGGAGAACTTCTCCCCCTGGAACCCGGAGCTATGAGAGCTCACAAACAGTGCCAAAATATAGCAGTAGAGAGATGTCCAAGGAAAGTTGAGGAAGCTAAGTTTAACTTCCTCCTAATACCACTCATGGGAAGCTCCACCTGGTATAGCTACTTAGTAATTTAGTTTAGGAATTTCAAATAAATTTTGAAGAAATTAGCTACTCTCCAAGTCTCCCACTCTCATAATATTTTTCAAATCTCTCCAACTCTTGGTATCACAATGCACTTCCCCCAATTGAGAATACATGAGGCACATATATAGGAGGAGAGACAAATTATTGTCATAAAAGAGGATTAATATGCATGCCTTGTATTCCTTTTAGAGGAGAGTAACTTGTGCCATTAAGGAGAGGTATGTGTGCCTTAGTTAAGGAGAGTGTAATATATGCATTAAAGAAAGCGTACGAGGAATATTTTATGACATGTATTTAATGAGTGTAAGAGGAATATGCCATTCTTTGACGAGTGCACAAAAGAGAGGGTAATGTATAATTAAAAGAGAGAGGGAGAGAGAGTTACATAGTGCCATGAGAATCATCAAGGAGAGAGGTGTCAAGTGATTGAGGAGATATAATTCCCTTTTAATAATAATATAATAGTCTCATAAAAGATAATAATAACTCTGGATGCGGGTGATAACAGGAGTACTAATGACAATCATCTCTCTCATTCCCATGAGAATGAAGATCTGCAACACAGGTCCCCACCTGACATGAATCCTCATACTGTTAACCATCCACACAAGATGAATGAGTTCATGCATTATGAAGATACACTTGGACAACGTCACCCCCTCCAGGGTACATATCTGCAAAAATAATCCTAAATGATGACTTGGATTGATATGCCAATCAACCATAACTCTTCACTCGTGCCCGCACATGATAACAATTATGGCATGCAACTGTGTGTGAGTCTCAATCATGACCTTCCCCTTTGCATGTGTCATAGACCCTTTAAAAGGAAGGCTGAGCAACACAAAGTGACATGATCGGTTCTACGATTTCATCTGTTGATTCGGTCCCTTTCAAAGTCACCAGCGCTACGTAACCCTCTTCCTAGAACTACCTCTGGCAATTACTCTCCATATATCCCAGCTCCAATAGTATGTGCGCATCCACTATTTTGTGCTTTCCCACTCATTGTTTCCTATTTATCACTCGGGTTTTCCTTGAAGTTGTGGAAAGGAAAAGTATACATTATTACAAACCAACCTTCAGATGCAGAATCTAACCAATCTGCATCCAGAGAGGGCTCTCTCTTTATAATTTATCTTTGTTCTTAAAAAATTTAAGGCTAGTTATAAGTTCAAGAGTTTTTTTTTTTGTTTGAATGGTGGAATCCGCCAACTAAGAGCAAGGTTGAATATTTTCAGTCCATTGGGCTATGGAGTCAAAGGATGGCTTTACTGGATTACTATTCTACACACAAGATGGCTTTGCAGGGCAAGATAGCCAAATAGAGAACAATTTTAGAAATTAAAGTGGATGGAATGGGTTTTGAAGGGATGAAAGGCACTCAAGAATCTTTCAACATGTTCAAAAGAAAGAAATGGAATTATTACAAATAAAGAGCAGTGAAGAATTATTTACTATAGTAATCAATATGCTTAAATTAGAGAAGCAAGAGCAATTAAGAATTCGTTGCTTATAATTAATTTAGAGGAAAACATTTAGAATAATCACAATTGAAATCAGAGTACAATGAAGTAAATTCTGATTTATTCTTTTATGTCAATTATTCAGAAATGGACACGATGATAATATAAATAGATATAAAACTTAAGACATAAGATAGAAAGACTTATTGAACTGCAGTCCGACACATGAATCCTGCAAAAAGTCCTGAGCTTCAAATTGTCATCCAACAAGCCACAAATAACTTTCTCCAAAACACTTTTATTCCAAAAACATCAATGTCACTGCGAAGTAGTAGAATCCACCCTCAATACTTCATTCGAGGGTTTATTTATACAAAAAATGATTTAAAATATCTCACACTAACCTAGGAAATAATCTAGGGTGACTAATGAATAAGTTACAACAAAAAGGGAGACAGATGGTCTCGAAGATAGGACAAAAGAAAACTGCTGGTGTGTTGTTTCCTCTTTTTACGCATGTGTTGGAGGCAGGTCCTAAAATATGGCTCGATGCTGTCCTTTTGAGTAATTATTTTTTAACTGCCTTGCTTGTCTGATACTCTTCATTTCTACTGATACACTTTCAACTTCCAAGCTGATACTCTTTAACCTTTATTCATCTATTTATCCTTATAATAATAAAAAAAAAAATTTCTATCTGAAGATGAATTTTACAAAATTTCTAACAGGTCTTCCCACCATTTGTCTTTTGCTATTATGGTTCGTTTGAGTTTTCTTAATGTTTCATCAGCCTCTATGTATCTGAAGAAAGTGGGCCGGTTTGGGAACAAATACCTTATTTCATACTCAAGATGAAACAAATTCTTTAACTTGTCGTAGAGATTCTTCCCTGTTGGCAATGTTGATTCTGACGAACTGATAGAGTGAGCAGTTGTGTTATGAGCATGTATATCCAGTTTGTTAACATAAGTTCCCAAGTCCATTATTTTGTCTTCTGAAATCATAGGACTGGGCAACCCACTGTTCAATAAAACCTGAAACTTTTCTTTGAAGGAATTAATCTCTTCCTGAATATCTGAGCATTTTCTTTCCAGATTTTGCATAAGAGTTCTCTTGGTAAAAACTCTTTTTATTTCTAAAATAGTACATGTCCTGTCCTCAATTCCAAGCTCTGCAAGCTGCTGTTTGGTCTGGGTGTTCAAAAATTGTATAAGTTGATTTGCTTGCTCAGGTCTGTCCCTTAATTCTTCTCTTGTTTTGTCAATTTCTTCCATAGCTACTTTGACCAAGTCATTTTGTTCAAATATTATTTGAACAAAGGACCAAATACTCTTTATTGAATCAATAATATTATTCCAAAGAATTTCATTTATTTCTCTTAAAGGATTTTCTAATGAGAGATCTTTTTCTAAATCCTTAACCAATTTTTCCAGCCTCTTAATTTCCCTTGTATTATCAGCAACAGTATTTTTTGACATATCATATTTTTGTTCCAAATTCACCAGCTGTAATTTTGTAGATTGAAGTTCTGTGACTCTGAGTTTTAAACTTTCCATTTGTTTTGCTAATTCATCAGAACTTAAATTGGAAGTATTTACCTGTGATGGATTTGGTTGTTGATCTGCTGCTGTTGTACCTGTAGTTGTAGTAGCCCCTGTGGTGGATGTTTGCATGATAGCTTCCTTTTATTTTAATGCCCGCTCCAGTTCTTTTTCGGTCTCACTCAGTTTCTCAGTCATTTTCAGGAGCAATTCCATCATTTCTTCTTGTGAATTTTCCTTCAAAACTTCTTGAATTTGGGGATGCCTTGAGGCTGGCAATTTCAATTGCTTTCTCAGTGCAGCAATATCATCATCCTTCTTTTTAATCAGTGCCTCAATGCTTTTTATATCTTTGGGATTGTGACCCAAAATGATGATTATTTCTTCCAGAGATTTTATTCTGTTATCTTTTGCCTGAGAAGAAGCTTTCTCAATTTGCAACTGGGTATTTGTATTATTTAAAGAATCTTGCAATCTATGGGCTGCCATTGCTTTATCAGTAAGGGTAGAATATATCATTTCCCCAGTTTGTTTATGTAATTCTATCTGGTCCAATGGATGAATGTCTTTTGCTAGGACCTCAAAATTGGTCCTAATGTAATCAGATGTTGTCTTGGGTTTTGGCACTTTGGATTTGAAATGGCTCATCATCATTTTCCCTTGCTGAATGTCAAAACATGACATTAATCTTTCTTAATTGTGTGGAGCCATTCTAAGATACTGATCATATACCTGCATCCTCAATGGGTCATTCCTTGCTTTTATATTAATGAAAGTCTTCTTTATATCACCTGCATCTGTCTTTGGCTGTTTAAAGGAAGACACCTCAGTGCTCAATTGTCTTTGTAATTCCTTTCCTTTATGACATGTGTGTGTTTCACTAACTGGACCAGTTAGCTGACTACCCCCTCTTTCATCATCAACGATTTCATCTATAGATTCCACTTCTGGAAGTGGATTCAGTTTCTGCCTTTTAGCCTGATGTTGTTGTGAAGATTCTTTGGGAGGAGCGGGATTTGTAACCTTTCTTTTCTTGCCTATTTCCATATTAGATGGAGTCTCCAATTCTGAAACTTCAGGATGATTAACTTGAATAGGAGAAACCTGTGTTTGATCTGGTGCCTTGGAAGTTTGAGGCTTTTCTGTCATGATGAAAGTTTCAATGACTTGTACTTCTGGTTCTTTCCCTTTGCCTTTAGACTCAACTGCAATTGATGGGATGTTTTCCTGTAATCCCTGTTGAAGATTTCCTGCTGAAGAAGTGCCAATATGAGGTACCTGCACCTGCCCAAAAGATTCTAGGTCAAACTTTTTCTCAAGATCTTTCATAATTTTGTTCATATTGACTTCTTCACTATCCTGTTCAACTAATGTTCCTTCCATCCACTCATCTTGATTAGCATACTGTTCCATTTCTGGAATTCTGTGGTGAAAGTAGGGTGCTGATTTGTTCTTCATTCTTTTGTCACAAATAAAACTGAATGGATCATAGGGAATCCAACGGAAACTCTTTTGTAACTTGAAATGGTTTTGCAATATATTTTCAGCTTCTTGTTCAGCATCCCTAGAATTGCATATAAAGGGACCTAACTGACTTTTGATTCTGATTTGGGCTTTCTTCTTAGCGTTACAAAAATGAATAACATCAGAATTATTCATTTTCCTGAAATACTCTAAGGAAAAAAGTCTCATAGGCACATATTTAGGCAGCTTGAATGGACAAAGTTCACATCCATATATTCTGATTTCTGAATAATTTTGGTACAAATACCAGTCTCCAACTTTGTATGTCCTTGAAAGCTGTAAAGTTTTCTTAATCTCATTGTTGAGCCTTGGAGGAGCAACTCCTGTCAACAAGGTAGTTGCAGGATGTATGAAAAGATCAATGAACTCAGCATAAGAATAGGGAGAATTATAGGAACTGTGAGTTATGGCAGACCAAAATATAACAGATCTAGGGTTTCCCTTGGCATCAAGCTTTTGAACAGGAAAAGGGAAGTTCTCTGATTGATAATAAATGATGAGATGGTAAATGACTGAGGAATACTTAAACACTTTCTCATTACCTAACCTCATGAACTGGTCATGGATTTTATTTGCAATGAAAGATGCAAAGTCATATTTCACAGCAGGAGGTTGTCCAGGAGTGAAGATGGATAATAATACTAGGGTTAATTCATCAACATACTCACTAGTATTAAAACCTAGTACAAAGGATATCATATTCAGGATGAGCTTGCCTAAATTAGTAAAATAAAAAAAACCATAGGGAGGAGGGCCCTTAGGTTGATGTTCAGGTAACATAAAGGTCTGGAAAATGCATTTCAATTTTTCTTGGGACAATTGGGTAGACTTTTCAAGTAGTTCTTCCATGGACAAGGGAGTAAGATTTTGATCAGGTTCAAAATGGAGCATTGTATTGATAGCTTGAGGAGTAATGGGGAAAATGATACTCTGGTCCGAGGATAACACTGCTCTTTGAGTTGGATCATAATTGGAATGACAGTAATGGATAATTTCTGGGAAAATACGGACTGAGGGGATGAGACATCTTGGAAAATTGGATTCCCATAACCCAATGATATCCAAACCTTTCGAATAATCATCTCTGTAGCGACAATAACTTCGAAGGGGATTTTAATTGAAAACTAAGTCTTTAACTTGAAAATCTTTATCCACTAGTGGCAAGTATTCCAATTCTCTGTGAGGGGCGTTTAATGGGGCTACATTCAGGGCTGTCGGGACTTCCATTTTGGTTCTTGTGTATTCAAAGTCGAAGTTTCAGGGGTTTTCACATAACGGCGCAATTTTAGTTTTGGAAGTTTGATTTCAGTTGCAGGAACTCAAACAGACCAATCATTAACCTTCTCTTTAGACTATGGCGTGAATTTAACACTGGAATGTGGATTTTTCAAAGAGTTTCAGCAAGAAATCGGATAAATACCTATTTTATGGAGAATGTCGAAATTTACAGGTACTGTTTAATGGCAGATGGAATGCTCGGGCACTGGTATAACAATGGCGTTCAGCAATTTTGGTCGACAACAGTTTAATAGCGGATTTTTCAAATTTTCAGTGGAGGACGCAGTCACTTTCACCAGACAAAATGATAGAGAATACGCGGAATTTTGTTTTATTTTCAAAGTCAATGTGATTTTTTATTATTTTTGAGAATGACGTCATCCGTTTAACTAGTGGTAAGTATTCCAATTCTTTGTGTGGGGCGTTTAATGGGGCTACATTCAGGGCTGCCGGGACTTCCATTTTGGTTCTTGTGTATTCAAAGTGGAAGTTTCGGGGGTTTTCACGAAACGGGCGAAATTTTAGTTTTGGAAGTTTGATTTCAGTTGCAGGAACTAAAACAGACCAATCATTAACCTTCTCTTCAGACTATGGCGTGAATTTAACACTGGAATGCGGATTTTTCAAAGATTTCCAGCAAGAAATCAGATAAATACCTGTTTTATGGAGAATGTCGAAATTTACAGGTACTGGTTAACGGCGGATGAATGCTCGGGCACTGGTATAACAATGGCGTTCAACGATTTTGGTCGACAGCAGTTTAACAACGGATTTTTCAAATTTTCAGTGGAATACGCAGTCACTTTCATCAGAAAAAATGATAGAAGATACGCGGAATTTTGTTTTATTTGCAAAGTCAACGGGATTTTTTATTATTTTTGAGAATGACGTCATCCGTGTACGGGAGAACACGTCACCGGGGTCGGGTGGTAAGCGGTAATTTCTGCACCGCTTTCGGGAGTTGGTGGTTTTCCGCGGGGAGGCAGCGATTCCACTGGTTGAATGCCACGTAGCCATCGCACTGTCTGAAAACCGTCGCGATTTCGCGTTTTAATTCTCGTACAGAGGATGGCCAGTAGAATCATCGTGGGCCGTAGATCTTTATTGGAGCGATTGAACGGTATTTCGAAAGGGAAGTGGCAAGGGAGATAATGCATGGGCCCAGCGGGTTTTCAAAGTAATTAATATTTAATTAACTACTCCGGGAGGGATTTGGTTGGCGGGGAGGTTATTAATTAACCCGAAGAGTTAATTAATCCCTGTATTATGTATTATGTGGGCAATCGATCGGGGACTTGGTTTTTAAACCAGAGTTTAGAGTTGGAACTTGGGAACTTTAACTCTAGTTAGGGCGTCGGGTGAAAGGAAAATACCAAGGGGATGGGTTATTTGTTTTGAAGTTTTAGGTTTAAAATAAACTTCGAGTTTTTTGTTTTAAACACATATGAACATGTTTAAACGTTTTTTCATATATTTTTATTATATGGTAATTAAATTAAAACAATTTAATTAACATAGGGGGCAGGAATAGTTTATAAAGATATGTTTTTAGCCAAAGGGTTTATAATATGGGAATTTGATTTTATTATATGGGTTTAAATACTTTGGCTAAAAATCTATAGTAAGAGGGTTTTGGGGATATTACATAGAAGGATTTATATATATATAGGGAAAGGTAATTTGTATAAGGATTTAATATTTAAAGTTAAATGTTAATATGACAAAGGAAACAAGGGAAACTCAAAATACTTTACACAACTAGGAAAGTGAAGATTTATGAAGTAAATTGTATCATCTCAACTTCAACACTTAAACATAGAATAGTAAGTAATTTTGAGGGATTATTATGGAAATTTGCATGATTTTCCTAAGTAAAATAGAATTTTACTTAGTAAAAGATTAAAAGGGAATGATTATAATGATAAATAACTTCAAGTACTTAGGTCTTTTTATCATTAGGCCGAGGGTTCGGTCCCTCCAAAAGTCAAGGAAATGCCTTGAGCCCCTTTAATCTTCAAATACCTTAGCACTTTGGGGAAATTAGTAAAACTCTTAGGGAAAAAGTGATGTGGGAAGTTAATGATTTTGACTTTGCTTTCTGTGAATTTTCCAATGTATTTTCTGCTTCAGTACTTGTGATGAAAGTAAAGGATTAAACACATTTAGCACCATCATTCATCACATGAAACTTTGCAACACCATCTACCTACCCTATCTACTTTACACTACCATTTTCTCTTCTTTATTAGGGTGCACTTAGACTGGCAAACCCTTATCAATCTTCTTTTCTTTTACAAGGCAAATATATCTAATTCTACCCTTATTACATCCAAGGGCTCAGATTAAACTGTTGAGCACCTTTTATTAACTCTACCTATCTACTTATCTGCCAAGATTAAACTGTTTGGTCAGATATTTATTCTCTATTCTACAACATGAAATTGAAAAATGAATGAGTCAAGTTTAAACAGTTTGACTCTTCACAAATTGTGGCAAAAGTTTGACAAGCTGCACACAATTGCTTTATTACAGAACATGAAATAGTAGTGGCACTTGGATTTGCACACTTTCCTTGGTCTATTTTTTGCTTGGGGTTCATTTCTTTCATTTTCTTGACCAATTTATTTTTCTTACCCTTTGATTTTTCTTTTAGGGTATACCCTCTTTACATTTTTTTAATTTTTTGATTTTTTTGATTTTTCAAGAATATGGAACACCTTTGCACAAGAAAAAGGTTTGAACATATTGCATAGTTCAATCAAGACAATCATGAAAAATGACACCTATTGGTATAGGAGTCTAACACTGGCTCCACTTGGGGATGGCTTTTCCTAGTGAAAAGTCAAGAACAGCAGGTCAGATGCCTTAAAACTGAACCATGTAATCTCCTTCTTCTGGTAGCTTTATTGTACATATGATAGTGAAACTTTTGAAGCTTAGGGCCTTCAATTCGGGCTTCAACTCCAAGAAGTCACCATCCAATCAAAACTGATGCATTAGAAAGGATATATTATGTACAAGTTAGAAAAAATCAGAACATCCTACTAAATAGGATCAAAATAGTGCTTTAGCATTCGACCATTGACTGGTCCTTCCTCAGCTTCTGAATTGTCCAAATTTTTCAAAAAGTATGTGTTATTTCCCTGTAAAGCATGTATGATGTAAGGTCCCTTCCATAAGAAATCAAATTTCCCATGTTTCCCTTTATCTTCCCTTCTAGAATCCCATCTTAGGACTTTGTCTCCTAGTTGAAAATCTTCTGCTTTAGTTCTTTTGTTAAACATTTTCTTTAACTTTTCCTGCAAGACTTGGGATCGTTGATACACTTCTTCTCTGGTTTGCTGCAAGTGAATTGTTTGGTTAATTCTTCTCTGAATGTCATGTGGTTCCACTTGAGCCTCCTGAAGTAATTTCATAACAGGAATTCCTAAAGATGATGGGAATCTTGCCTCAATGCCATAAACTAATTCATATGGACTGGTCCCAATTGATTTCTTAGTTGTAAGTCTGTCTGCCCACAATGCATTGGTAAGTTTCTTATGCCAATTCTTTTTATTTTTTTCCAATAATTTTTTAATGATATTAATAAGGATTTTATTGGAAGATTCTGCCAGTCCATTACCCTGGGGGTAATAGGCTGTTGAATGGCCTAAAGTGATGTGATATTTATTGCAGAAACTAATCATTTTCTTAGACTTAAATGCAACAGCATTATCTGTTATAATTTTCTCTGGACAACCAAATCTTGAAAGTACATTAGTTTCTAGAAACCCTATAATTACAGAATCATTGGCTTGTCTGCATGGGATAGCTTCAATCCATTTAGTAAAGTAATCTTTGGCAGTAAGAATCCATCTGTGTTGCCCAGAAGAAGGGGGATGGATTTCTCCAATAAAATCCAGTCCCCATTGTTGAAAGGGTCTCTCTGTGGAAATTGGTTTTAATGGTAAAGGTAACAACTTTCTTTTTCCCTCAAAGATATGACACTTATGAAAATAAGTTACAAATTTCTTAACATCTGAAAACAAGGTTGGCTAGTAAAAACTAGCCCTTAAGATTTTATCTGCAGTTGACTTCCAGTAGAGATGTCCACCACAATCCCCTGTATGAAATTCATTTAGTACCTTGTCAGCTTCATCTTTCAATAAACAATTTAATAAGATTCCGTCATGATTCTTCCAAAAAAGAGCATTATCTAAAATACAATATCTTAAAGATGTCATTTTCAAAAATCTTTGTTTCGTTTTGGACAACCCTGGAAGAGCTTGCAGGTTTAACAAAACATAAATGATATCAGTGTACCAGGGTGAATCTAAAAAGGCTTGACTGATGTGTGGAGTCGCCATCTCCTGTTCGTCATCCAACTCGTTGATGTCCAAGGCTTGGCAATTAATTTCAGTCATGAGTTGAGCCAAACCTTGACCTTTTATGAGTTTTGTTGGTTTAATCTCAATATCATATTCTAATATGGTAGCTACCCACTTACCTCTTTTGCCTTCAATACCATCTTGAGTCAAGATTTCTTTAACGACAGCATTAGGTACATAAGCTATCACATGAGAATATAATATATAAACTTTGAAATCTTTAATTGCTTTTACAAGTGCAAAAGCTTGTTTCTCCATGATATTGTATTTCAAAGATGCATCTCTAATTGCTTTACTAAAAAATGCTATTGGTTTTTCACATCCATGATCATCGTTTTGTAGTAAAACAGTTGCAACTGTATGTTCAGAAGCAAATGAAAAAATAATGAAATCTCTATCAAATTTTGGACTGGTAAGAACTGGTGTTCTTATTAAAACCATTTTGATTTCTTCAAATGATTGCTTCGCTTCTACAGTCCAGTTAATGCTTGAATCTTTTCTTAGCATGTTAGTAAGCAGTCTAAGTAATTCAGCCAAACTAGAAATGAATATTCTCAAAAAGTTAATCTTTCCTATGAAAGCTTGAAGTTCTTTAATGTTTCTGGGATGAGGTATCTGCAAAATTTCTTGTATTCTTTCAGGATCAATTCTAATGCCATCTTTAAAAATAATGTGACCTAGGAGCTTTCCTTATTCCAAACCAAACAATGACTTTTTAGGATTTAAGGAAATACCATACTTTCTGCACTTTATAAACACTTGCCTTAGTGATCTAAATGTTGCTGATCTGTTTTGGAAAAAACATTTAAATCATCTAGATAAATAACCAAAAAATCATGTATTTCTTTAGCAAAAGCAATGTCCATTGCTCTTTGAAATGTAGCTCCTGCATTCTTAATTCCAAATGGCATCTTGACATATTTAAAAGTACCCCATGGTGTTGTAAATGTTGTTTTATCTTGATCATCAGGATGAACCAGAATCTGGTTATACCCTGAAAATCCATCGAGAAGAGATATCCTTGAAGATCCCACTACCCTTTGTAGAATATGGTCCATTTTAGGCAAAGGATAGTTATCTTTTAAAGAAACTTTATTCAAATTTCTCAAATCGACACACAGTCTAATCTCACCAGTCTTTTTTCTTGTTGGTGCTAAATTAGAAATCCATTCAGAGAACCTAATAGGAGCTATAATTCCTGCTTCATACATTCTTTTAATTTCCTTTTCAATTGAAGGTAGTAAAACAGGATTGATACTTCTAAGTTTCTGTTTAAAAGGTTTCTGATCTGGTTTCAAAGGTATAGTGTGTTGAATTATTGATGTATCATATGATTTAAGATCTTCATAACTCCAGGCAAAAACATCTTGGAATTCTTTTAAGAGTTCAACATATTTAACCTTTTGATCTGCTGGCAGAGATTTGGATAACTTAACCATTTTGGGATTTTCTGGTGTTCCTAAATTGCATTCTTCAATATCAGCTTTAACAGGTTCCATTTTGGGTTTTAAGGGAATGTCATTTGAGTCAAAATGATTATATTTCAAATTAATGATTTCAGTTTCATCTTCTATGATCTCATCGAATTCCATTTGTTTCAAATCTTGCATATCCTTTTCAGTGAATTTGGTTGGGTGAAGCATGTGAATTGCAGTTTTTTCTGAAATATTCGTTTCCTGTTCATCTACATGATTAGATTCATTGATTGTTATGTCTTCATCTATATTACTGTTAGAAAACTCATTTTCTAGTGTCAAAAAACTATTGATCTGATTATTATTTACAAATACTTGCCAATTCATTATATTGTCTGGTATAGCAGGTCTATGCCTAATCTCAGCTGTGAACTGATGATTAGGTCCAAAAGGCAATTTACATGTACTAGCGAACATTGCAAGACTGTGAGCATGCAAATTTTGTTTCCTGGGAATCTTGGCAAGTTGAGCTTGTAGGAAAGTGTTGAGAATTTCCACAACTGTTTCTCTGTGTTGTTTCAATCTGGGATCTTTTGTTGAACATTCACCATTAATCTATTGGATAATCAATTCAGAGTCTCCTATGATTGATACTCTAATTGCTCCTAACTTTTTGACATGTTTAAGCCCTAGCAAAAGAGCTTCGTACTCAGCCATGTTGTTAGTGCATTTAAAATTTAATCTGTAAGAATGACCTTCGGCATGATCATTTTCAACATTATGTAACCAAATTCCAACCCCTGCTCCTAACTTGTTTACTGAGCCATCAAATTCTAAATGCCATAGAATTTCATGTTCATAATCTTCATCAACTGTTTTAACCTGTTTCTTAACAGGAGCTAGTTGTTTAGCTTTTTCTGGTATTTCTTGATTATCTGGTGTTTCTTTGTTTTCAGAAATCTCTTCGATCTAAACAGTGGATTTATTTGTAGTTTCCGTTTCAGGTGCTTCTAGCTCAGTAGGAAGGTCCATTTCAGCGTTATAAAAGATGAAATAGTCCATATCAGAATGTACTGAATAGACAGAGAAGTTTTCAGGCTTCTCATGGCCACTGACTAAATATTCCATCAAGGTCTCTCTATATAATATTTTAGGTTGAACAAATACTGAAATATTGGCATATGACATGTCTAATTGAATAGATCCTCCAAGTTTAGCACCCCAGGATCTAGACAACAACATACCATATTTAGGGGGAATATCAGCAACTACTATATCCATCAAAACAGATTTCGCAGGGTATTGCACCAAGGTAACACACAAATATTTAATCAAACCTAAACATCTTACCTGACTCGAATCAAATGAAAAAAAATCTTTATACGGTCTGGTAATGTCTAAATTTAGTCTTTCCATCAGAGCTTTTGGCATCAAGTTATGGGATGCTCCAGAATCAAGCATAGCATTATGGAGTATTTTGTCATGAACGTTCAAGCTCACATAAAATGGAGGAGTTCTTCCACTTTCTGTTTTTCCATTTACCTCGGGGCCAAAAAGTAGTTTGGGTTGATCATCAAGAATATTCATTGAATCATCCATTCCAGTAATGTTAATGTTAAGGGATTTGCTTATTTGACTTCTATAGACATCATGTTTAGCCAATTCTGATAAAGGAACAACTATCTTTAGTTTCCCTATTTCAGCCTCTAGATTGAAAGGTTTTTCTGTTTGAGCTCTAGTGTTCTGGACAATTGGGTTTTCTCTATTTTTTGGGTCTTCAACGTTTTTTTCTTTTTCATGAGTGGGATTATGATTTGAAGGTGTTTCTGATCTAACTTCTATTGTTTCTTCTACGTTTCCTATAGGAGGAAAAGTATTAGATAGTTTTTTATTACTTGGTTGGTTGTCAGACACATCTTCAATTATTGGATTTGAGGGGTTAAGAGTTGTCTTAGACAGAATTTGTACAGGGGGAATGTTTTGTACAGGAGGGATGTTAACTTTACCTTTGACATTTTGTTTTACCGCTTTCTGTTTGCTATTCTCTGGCACATCAATCTGTCTGCTTCTTAAATTGTACTGTTTATGAACCTCATAAATTTATGTGTCATAGCCTTCTTTAAAATCAAAAGTTTCTCCTGAATGAGTTTGAAATGTTTCAAGGATGTGATTCTCTTGATCATCTTGAGATAGGAAAACTTCTGGTTCATTTTTTTCCTCAGTTACGTTATTTATTTCAACATCCTCAATAGGTTCTTCAGAAGTTGAACCTTCAACAAAATTTTCTTGGAAAGATGGCCTGATATTTTGGTTCTGATTTCTTCTAAAGTTTGGGTTTCTCAAAACATTTTGATTATCACCAGAAGACTTTCTTTCGATTGTCTCCACTCTATCTCCCAGTCTTTCCATACCTTTGATGATTGCATCCAGCTTTCTTTCAAAAGCTGAAGGTTCTTCAGTCATAGGCATTCTTCTTTCGGCCCTAGCTCTAGCTCGTTTTTCTATAAGGTTTGCTTCCACACTAACCACTATGATTTGCATCTCTTCTAGGGTTTGGGGGGCTCTTTCCCTGAGTGAATAGGCTATGTCAGAGTCAAAACCATCCGGGAATTTAACCAATAATGAGTCAGGAGGGGGTCTAAGGTTCTGGGGAACAACGTTATATGCTTCGTTGAATCTTATTATGTAATCTTATATTGTTTCATTAGGTCTTCTTCTTAATTTTTCAAATTCTGATAGGATCTGAAGAGGGTCTTTCTTCTTCTCCCATCTATTCAAAAATGCCCTATAAAAAGCTGGTAAAACAACAATATTGTTTGGAGCAAGGGCCCTAAACCATGTCCTGAATTCTCCAGTAAGACTCTGAAAAAAAATTCTCATTCGAACATCATCAGTGTCAATTTCATAAAATTCAAAGTAATCAGTCATCCTTTTGGTATGTTGTTGAGCAGTATAAGCACCGAATCCATCAAAAGGTGTGATCTTACTTTGATAATCTTGGGGCAAAGCGGGAGGGTTGGTTGGCAACTGTAACGGAGCATATCTATTGGCCATTGGAAGGTGTAATGGAATAAAATGTGGTGATGGTCTGGAGGGAGTGAGTGGAGGGGTAGAAGGAGTGGCTTGGTTTTGAGGAGTTTGAGGAAAGGTAACTGAACTTGGAGAAGCTTCAGTAATTACAGAAATGTTTGAACTTTCTTCAAAGGTCTGTTCAGATTGAATGGAGTTTTGTAAATGTCTGTCAAGGTGATATGAAACAAATATGAATTGAAAATCTTCAAAAAACAATGGATCTAGAACTAATCTTGATAATTCATTTTCAGAAAAATTTACAAATATGGATGTTTCAAATCGCTCATCAAAAGGGATTTCATCAACATATATAATCTTCACGGGACAGGATGCAGATCTAGAAAGAGGTTGAGAACTTCCAGAATTTTCTTGACTTTCTCTCTCAGAGCTTTCTTGACTTCCTTGTCTTCTAAGAATTCTCAGAATCAGATTTGGATTTTCAAATATCGGTGGTGGATTAGGGTCAGGTTTGACCTAGTATGACGAATCCTTTCTGAAGCCAGTTTTCCTAGATGATATATGTTTTTGGATTTTTGGTTTTAATTGATATGAAAGTACAACTTCTACAAATTCTTTAAGAAAAAATGATTTTCGATTAAAATTTTCTCAAAGATTTATTGAACTAGAGAGTCTGATTAAATGTTTGAAACTAAGGTTCAGTTTATAAGCTAAACCAGAAATGGACTGAAGCATCATTTATTTACTATGCAGTTGCAGAGCAAAAGCATTTCAAAAGCTACATCGCTGATCTTCAAACTCTGTCTATAGCTTATAAGTGAACAATATTAACAATAAAAACAATTCAGGCTCCCCAGCGGAGTCGCCACTATGTTATCACTCAGGTTTTCCTTGAAGTTGTAAGAAAAGGAAAGTATACCCGAGGTAACCACAAACCAACCTTCAGATGCATAATCTAGCCAATCTGCATCCAGAGAGGGCTCTCTCTTTATAATTTATCTTTGTTCTTAGAAAGTTTTAGGCTAGTTATAAATCCAAGAGTTTGTTTGAAAATGGTGGAATTCGCCAACTAATGGCAAGGTTGAATATTTTCAGGCCATTGGGCTATGGAGTCAAATGATGGCTTTACTGGATTAATCTTCTACACACAAGATGGCTTTGCAGGGCAAGATAGCCAAACAGAGAACAATTTTTAGAATTTAAAGTGAATGGAATGGATTTTGAAGGGATGAAAGGCAATCAAGAATCTTTCAACATGTTCAAAATAAATAAATTGGATGATTACAAATAAAGAGCAGTGAAGAATTCTTTACTATAGTAATCAAAATTTTTAAACCAACGAAACAAGAGCAATTAAGAATTCGTTGCTTATAACCAGTTTAGAAGAAAACATTTAAAATAATCACAATTGAAATCAGCGTACACTTAAGCAAGTTCTGATTTATTCTTTTATGTCAATTATTCAGAAATGCAACACAGTGATATTATAAACAGATATAAAACTTAAAACATAGGATAGAAAAGACTTATCGAATTGTAGTCAGACACATGAATCCTGCAAAAAGCCTTGAGCTTCAAATCATCATCTAGCAAGCCACAAAGAAATTTCTCCAAAGCACTTTTATTCCAAAAATTCAATGTTACAGCAAAGTAGAAGAATCCACCCTCAATACTTTATTCGAGGGTTTATTTATACAAAAATGATTTAAAATATCTCACACTAACCTAGGAAATAATCTAGGGTGACTAATGAATAAGTTACAATAAAAGAGGAGATAGACGGTCTCGTAGATAGGACAAAAGATAACTGTTTGGTGTGTTGTTTCCTCCTTTTATGCATGAGCTGGAGGCAGGTCCTACAATATGGCTCGATGCTGTCCTTTTGAGTAATTATTTTTTGACTGCCTTGCTTGTATGATACTCTTTATTTCTACTGATACACTTTCAACTGCCAAACTGATATTCTTTAACCTTTGCTCATCTATTTATCCTTTACATGATAGTAAAAGGCAAAATTCTCTACATGAGGATGAATTTCACAAAATTTCTAATAGGTCTTCCCACCATTTTTCTTCTGCTATTATGGTTCGTTTGATTTTTCTTAATGTTTCATCGGCTTCTGTGTATCTGAAGAAAGTGGGCCGGTTTGGGAACAAATACCTTATTTCATACTCAAGATGAAACAAATTCTTTAACCTGTCGTAGAGATTCTTCCCTGTTGGCAATGTTGATTCTGACGAACTGATAGAGTGAGCAGTTGTGTTATGAGCATGTATATCCAATCTGTTAACATAGGTTCCTAAGTCCATTATTTTGTCTTCTGAAATTATAGGACTGGGCAACCCACTGTTCAATAAAACCTGAAACTTTTCTTTGAAGAAATTAATCTCTTCCTGAATATCTGAGCATTTTCTTTCCAGATTTTGCATAAGAGTTCTCTTGGTAAAAACTCTTTTTATTTCTAAAATAGTACATGTCCTGTCCTCAATTCCAAGCTCTGCAAGCTGCTGTTTGGTCTGGGTGTTCAAAAATTGTATAAGTTGATTTGCTTGCTCAGGTCTGTCCCTTAATTCTTCTCTTGTTTTGTCAATTTCTTCCATAGCTACTTTGACCAAGTCATTTTGTTCAAAGATTATTTGAACAAAGGACCAAATACTCTTTATTGAATCAATAATATTATTCCAAATAATTTCATTAATTTCTCTCAAAGGCTTTTCTAATGAGAGATCTTTTTCTAAAGCCTTAACCAATTTTTCCAGCCTTTTGATTTCCCTTGTATTATCAGCGACAGTCTTTTTTGACATATCATATTTTTGTTCCAAATTCACCAGCTGTAATTTTGTAGTTTGAAGTTCTGTGACTCTGAGTTTCAAACTTTCCATTTGTTTTGTTAATTCATCAGAACTTAAACTAGAAGTATTTACCTGTGATGGATCTGTTTGTTGATCTGCTGCTATTGTACCTGTAGTGGCCTCTGTTGTGGATGTTTGCATGATAGATTTCTTTTCTTTCAATGCCTGCTCCAGTTCTTTCTCGGTCTCACTCAGTTGCTCAGTCATTTTCAGGAGCAATTCCATCATTTCTTCTTGTGAATTTTCCTTCAAAACTTCTTGAGTTTGGGGATGCCTTGAGGCTGGAAATTTCAATTGCTTTCTCAGTGCAGTAATATCATCATCCTTATTTTTAATCAGTGCCTCAATGCTTTTATATCTTTGGGATTATGACCCAAACTGATGATTATTTCTTCTAGAGATTTTATTCTGTTATCCTTTGCCTGAGAAGAAGCTTTCTCAATTTGCAACTGGGTATTTGTATTATTTAAAGAATCTTGCAATCTATGGGCTGCCATTGCTTTATCAGTAAGGGTAGAATATATCATTTCCCCAGTTTGTTTATGTAATTCTATCTGGTCCAATGGATGAATGTCTTTTGCTAGGACCTCAAAATTGGTCCTAATGTAATCAGATGCTGTCTTGGGTTTTGGTACTTTGGATTTGAAATGGCTCATCATCATTTTCCCTTGCTGAATGTCAAAAGCTGACATTAATCTTTCTTGATTGTGTGGAGCCATTCTAAGATACTGATCATATACCTGCATCCTCAATGGGTCATTCCTTGCTTTTATATTAATGAAAGTCTTCTTTATATCACCTGCCTCTGTCTTTGGCTATTTAAAGGAAGACACTTCAGTGCTCAACTGTCTTTGTAATTCCTTTCCTTTATGACCTGTGTGTGTTTCACTAATTGAACTAGTTAGCTGACTATCCCCTCTTTCATCATCAAAGATTTCATCTATAGATTCCACTTCTGGAAGTGGATTCAGTTTCTGTCTTTTAGCCTGATGTTGTTGTGAAGATTCTTTGGGAGGAGTGGGATTTGTAACCTATCTTTTCTTGCCTATTTCCATATTAGATGGAGTCTGCAATTCTGAAACTTCAGGATGATTAACTTGAATAGGAAAAACTTGTGTTTGATCTGGCGCCTTGGAAGTTTGAGGCTTTTCTGTCATGATGAAAGTTTCAATGACTTGTACTTCTGGTTCTTTCCCTTTGCCTTTAGACTCAACTGAAATTGATGGGATGTTTTCCTGTAATCCCTGTTGAAGATTTCCAGCTGAAGAAGTGCCAATATGAGGTACCTGCACTTGCCCAAAAGATTATAGGTCAAACTTTTTCTCAAGATCTTTCATAATTTTGTTCATATTGACTTCTTCACTATCATGTTCAACTAATGTTCCTTCCATCCACTCATCTTGATTAGCATATTGTTCTATTTCTGGAATTCTGTGGTGAAAGTAGGGTGCTGATTTGTTCTTCATTATTTTTTCACAAATAAAACTAAATGGATCATAGGGAATCCAACGGAAACTCTTTTGTAACTTGAAATGGTTTTGCAATATATTTTCTGCTTCTTGTTCAGCATCCCTAGAATTGCATATAAAGGGACCTAACTGACTTTTGATTCTGAGTTGGGCTTTCTTCTTAACGTTACAAAAATGAATAACATCAGAATTATTCATTTTCCTGAAATACTCTAAGGCAAAAATTCTCATAGGCACATATTTAGGCAGCTTAAATGGACAAAGTTCACATCCATATATTTTGATTTCTGAATAATTTTGGTACAAATACCAGTCTCCAACTTTGTATGTCCTTGAAAGCTGTAAAGTTTTCTTAATCTCATTGCTGAGCCTTGGAGGAGCAACTCCTGTCAACAAGGTAGTTGCAGGATGTATGAAAAGATCAATGAACTCAGCGTAAGAATAGGGAAAATTATAGGAACTGTGAGTTATGGCAGACCAAAATATAACAGATCTAGGGTTTCCCTTGGCATCAATCTTTTGAACAGGAAAAGGGAAGTTCTCTGATTGATAATAAATGATGAGATGGTAAATGACTGAGGAATACTTAAACACTTTCTCATTATCTAACCTCATGAACTGATCATGGATTTTATTTGCAATGAAAGATGCAAAGTCATATTTCACAGCAGGAGGCTGTCCAGGAGTGAAGATGGATAATAATACTAGGGTTAATTCATCAACATACTCACTAGTATTAAAACCCAGTACAAAGGATATCATATTTAGGATGAGCTTGCCTAATTCAGTAAAATAAGAAAAACCATAGGGAGGAGGGCCCTTAGGTTGATGTTCAGGTAACATAAAGGTCTGGCAAATGCATTTCAATTTTTCTTGGGACAATTGGGTAGACTTTTCAAGTAGTTCTTCCATGGACAAGGGAGTAAGGTTTTGATCAGGTTCAAAATGGAGCATTGTATTGATAGCTTGAGGAGTAATGGGGAAAATGATACTCTGGTCTGGGGATAACACTGCTCTTTGAGTTGGATCATAATTGGAATGACAGTAATGGATAATTTCTGGGAAAATACGGACTGAGGGGATGAGATATCTTGGAAAATTGGATTCCCATAACCCAATGATATCCAAACCTTTCGAATAATCATCTCTGCAGCGACAATAACTTCGAAGGGGATTTTCATTGAAAACTAAGTCTTTAACTTGAAAATATTTATCCACTAGTGGCAAGTATTCCAATTCTCTGTGAGCGGCGTTTAATGGGGCTACATTCAAGGCTGCCGGGACTTCCATTTTGGTTCTTGTGTATTCAAAGTGGAAGTTTCGGGGTTTTTCACGGAACGGGCGCAATTTTAGTTTTGGAAGTTTGATTTCAGTTGCAGGAACTAAAACAAACCAATCATTAACCTTCTCTTCAGACTATGGCGTGAATTTAACACTGGAATGCGGATTTTTCAAAGAGTTCCAGCAAGAAATCGGATAAATACCTGTTTTATGGAGAATGTCGAAATTTACAGGTACTGGTTAACGGCGGATGAATGCTCGGGCACTGGTATAACAATGGCGTTCAACAATTTTGGTCGACAACAGTTTAACAGCGGATTTTTCAAATTTTCAGTGGAGGACGCAGTCACTTTCACCAGACAAAATGATAGAAGATACGCGAAATTTTGTTTTATTTGCAAAGTCAACGGGCTTTTTTATTATTTTTGAGAATGACTTCATCCGTGTATGGGAGAACACGTCACCGGGGTCGGGCGGTAAGCGGTAATTTCCGCACCGCTTTCGGGAGTTGGTGGTTTTCCGCGGGGAGGCAGCGATTCCACTGGTTGAATGCCATGTAGCCATCGCACTGTTTGAAAACCGTCACGATTTCGCGCGTTAATTATCGTACAGAGGATGGCCAGAAGAATAATCGTGGGCCATAGATCTTTATTGGAGCGATCGAATGGTGTTTCGAAAGGGAAGTGGCAGGGAAGATAATGTGCGGGCCCGACGGGTTTTCAAAGTAATTAATATTTAATTAACTACTCCGGGAGGGATTTGGTTGGCGGGGAGGTTATTAATTAACCTGAAGAGTTAATTAATCCCTGTATTATGTATTATGTGGGCAATCGATCGGGGCCTTGGTTTTTAAACCAAAGTTTAGAGTTGGAACTTGGGAACTTTAACTCTAGTTAGGGCGTCGGGTGAAAGGAAAATACCAAGGGGATGGGTTATTTGTTTTGAAGTTTTAGGTTTAAACTAAACTTCGAGTTTTTTGTTTTAAACACATATGAACATGTTTAAACATTTTTTCATATATTTTTATTATATGGTAATTAAATTAAAACAATTTAATTAACATAGGGGGCGGGAATAGTTTATAAAGCTATGTTTTTAGCCAAAGGGTTTATAATATGGGAATTTGATTTTATTATATGGGTTTAAATACTTTGGCTAAAAATCTATAGTAAGAGGGTTTTGGGGATATTACATAGAAGGATTTATATATATAGGGAAAGGTAATTTGTATAAGGATTTAATATTTAAAGTTAAATGTTAATATGACAAAGGAAACAAGGGAAACTCAAAATACTTTACACAACTAGGAAAGTGAAGATTTATGAAGTAAATTGTATCATCTCAACTTCAACACTTAAAAATAGAATAGTAAGTAATTTTGAGGGATTTTTATGGAAATTTGCATGATTTTCCTAAGTAAAATAGAATTTTACTTAGGAAAAGATTAAAAGGAAATGATTATAATGATAAATAACTTCAAGTACTTAGGTCTTTTTGATCATTAGGCCGAGGGTCCGGTCCCTCCAAAAGTCAAGGAAATGCCTTGAGCCCCTTTAATCTTCAAATACCTTAGCACTTTGGGGAAATTTGTAAAAATCTTAGGGAAAAAGTGATGTGGGAAGTTAATGATTTTGAATTTGCTTTCTGTGAATTTTCCAATGTATTTTCTGCTTCAGTACTTGTGATGAAAGTAAAGGATTAAATACATTTAGCACCATCATTCATCACATGAAACTTTGCAACACCATCTACCTACCCTATCTACTTTACACTACCATTTTCTCTTCTTTATTAGGGTGCACTTAGACTGGAAAACCCTTATCAATCTTCTTTTATTTTACAAGGAAAATCTATCTAATTCTACCCTTATTACATCCAAGGGCTCAGATTAAACTGTTGAGCACATTTTATTAATTCTACCTATCTACTTATCTGCCAAGATTAAACTATTTGGTCAGATATTTATTCTCTATTCTACAACATGAAATTGAAACATGAATGGGTCAAGTTTAAACAGTTTGACTCTTCACAAATTGTGGTAAAATTTTGACAAGTTGCACACAATTGCTTTATTACAGAACATGAGATAGTAGTGGCACTTGGATTTGCACACTTTCTTTGGTATAATTTTGTTTGGAGTTCATTTCTTTCACTTTTTTGACCAATTTATTTTTCTTACCCTTTGATTTTTCTTTTAGGGTATACCCTCTTTACATTTTTTAAATTTTTTGATTTTTTGATTTTTCAAGAATATGGAACACCTTTGCACAAGAAAAAGGTTTGAACATATTGCATAGTTCAATCAAGACAATCATGAAAAATGACACCTATTCGTATAGGAGTCTAACAGCTGGCCTCTGCGTGAGTAGACTAGATCAGTGCAACCTCTACGCGACGATTGTGTAATTCAATCTGCTCCTACGTTCCTCTGGAAGACTCTGCGATGTCTCTATGTCAGCCCTGCGTGCCTCTGGCTACCTCTGCGTCCTTCTGGTGTTGTGCTACCCTCTTAGGTTTCTCTTCTACTAATGCTCCTACTTTATGCAATACATATTTCTTGAGTCGTCTTGCTGGAGATCTAACTTGATCTGCAATCTCTCTAATACCATGTAAAATTTTATGAATTAACTATATAGAAACCCTACTATTAATTATTGATTTACTTCTCCTACTTACATAAGTTATTAATATGAAAAATTCAACATTAACATCGAAGTAAATACAGTTAAAAACCTACAAATACAATTCAATATTGAATAACATGCTCAAATACAAAGTGAAACATAAGGATTTTCTAGACAAATGTCCTTGGAAAAACCCAATGCATGAAAACCAGTGCTGCTAGCTTCTGGAGGGTTTTTATTATTATGCAGATTCTAAGTACAACAAATCTGGGCACCAAATTGGTTAACCCGGAAGAGAAATATAAATGGAAACAATACCTCTATCCCGGAGACAAAAATTTGTGACTGATTCACACCCTCAAACGAGATTTATAGAACTCAACCCTTTTCGGGCCTCTAGAAACCCCAAAACTGCTTTGAAGCCCTCCACGTCATCCTGACTGGCTTGGGTCAGCCTCTGAAATGCTTAGGAAGGTCTTTTGTCACCCTAGAAGGGGTTACACTGCCCCTGCGCTGCCCTATGTGGATCTGCGTCAGCCTTCCTTGGCACATGCTACCTCCGTGCTGCCCCTTCTAGGCTCTTGGCTGCTCTGCTTAACTGTTGTCTATGCACTGCCCTAATATGCACCTTCTCTGCCCTCGTTTTACTCTTGGCCTTGGACTAGACCATCCCCCTCACCAATAATTCTCCTCACTGCAGCTGAAACACTTCTGAAATTATTAACAAACCACACCCTAGAATCTCAGCTTAGCTTCAGTGCTCTGCTAGTGTGTTTGTTCTCCAACTCACCCCAAGCATTCTTGTACTTATACTTCTCTCATTGGAAAACCAACAATCATGATCTAATCTCTAATTGATGACTAATATTAGAATATTCTTGATCCACGCCACTTACATCATTCTCATCACATGTTTAATTTAATTACCTTTAATATTTTAATTTTCCTAAGTTATACTTAGGGTCCTTAATAAAAAATATTAATTAATTAAATATCTCTTAAACTTGGTGGAATTTCTTCAAACTCTTCCTTGGTCTTGGAGATCTTATGCACTTTAGTCCCTCCACAAATTTTGGGAGCTAGAGCACATCCGATGCTATCCCAACAACCCAAAATATCAATACAGACTTCCTACATTTTTGCCTATGAGGTTGTTTTCTTTGGAGTTCATCAAGAAAAGTTTAAATGTGCACCAGGTGCATTTTTTCCCAGCAAAAAAGGGACATTTGTTCAAATTTCCAAGGACAATTGGGTATTTTATTGTGAAGAATAGGAATAACATGGAAGAAGTGAAAGAATTTCTTGAAAGCATGAAACTACAGCTGGGTGAAAAATGGTCATATGATCCTCACCATATTATTTCTAGTATAAGATATGAAAATGATTTTTCTCCTTATATACATGAATCTCGACCAGATGTAGAAAAATTGGAAAATGGAGGTCAAACAAGTGCACCAGGAAGAATGGAGTTTGAGACTCCACATTTAATTGAGAAAAGTTTGAAAAGAGGAAATGCAGATATTATTGATTTAGAAGATGAAGCAGGTTAAGGTTCAAAGAGGGAAACTATATCAGAGAAGGAAACAAAACTTGGATCTCTTGGTGGCATTTCCTTAGCCTCAATGGGCTTTAAATTATACTTTGGAGATGTTAGTTATACACATTATTCTCATGTTCCAAAAGAAGCTCAATCTATTTCTGAATATCACACCAGATTATTTTCTACCATGAACCTTGAGAGAATTAATTTGAAGTTGTATTTCTCTCATCCTTCTGTATTAATTGTATCATCATAATCTTGTTTCAATACTGTCAACTTGACAATATATGTAAGATAAATCCAACTGCATGACAAGATCAATTTACACATGCATACTAGAGAATTAATATATATTGATTTAAGCTAAAACTTTTTTGGGGAAAGTGGTTAATTAATTAAAGTTAGAAAAGGAAAATTCCAGATCTTTTTCCACTCAAAATGAAGAAATAAAAAATATAATTGTGAAGATCGGTGTAAACTCTGAGCATAGGAGTGGTGTTCAGAAACTTTTGCAAGGAGGTGAAACTAAAATCCAAGTACTGAGAAAGAAACTAAAAATGCCTTCTGTGGAGCATGTTATGGCCCCAAAAATAGCCCAGGTGGAGAAGGAAAAGGATAATTTAACTAATGAAATCCTCTAAAGAAAAAATAAGATTTCTAGTCTTAAGGAGATGAATTTATTTTTACAACATAAATTATATTCTCATGTTTGTACTATCTTAGTACAAACAGACTCTAAAGACCATGCAAAAAAGTTGACTAGAGTGATGACCGAGCTACAAATATCAGAGAATGAAATGAAAAAGATACACAAAATTTTTGATGATGCACAAAAAATGTTACTAGCAATAGAGACATAACTAGTCATGGCTCAGGAAATTGCTTCAAAATATAAAAATGATTTTCAAGTTGCTTCTAATGAGATCAAGGAATTGAAGGAGAAAGTGAAGGGAAACATGTCCCTTATTCAAGCGAGAGAAATGTTATCGAATGACATTATTCACAGAGGGAGGAATTTTTGGGATTTTTTATCAATAATTGTAGAATAAAAAAACATTATCAGAGATATGGAAAGTATAACTGCTGCCAACAAGAAAAAGCTCCAACAAAGTTCCCAATTTTCCAAAAATATGATTGATTATCGTAACTCAAAATCATCACAAGAGTTAACAGAAATGAAAATTGAAGATATAACAAAATTGGTGTTGGAGATAAATAAGATGATTCTGAAGAATTTATACAGGAAAAGAGCTGAGACAAAGCTGACAGAGGTCAAAGAAGTTGTTTTAAAATCCAATATTGATTTTGACAAAATAACTAGAGAAGGTCTACCTTCATGCTTGGATCAACATGGAAATCTTCTTCCTTGGGAGACTTATGAAACCTTGTTAGTGGTATCTAAGAGCAAGATTGGCTCTTCACATGAAAAAAAAATGACCCTAAAGGGGGCAAAAATTGTGAATTATTTTCACATGTATTTTCAGTTGTTGTTGTTAATAATAACTTTTTTTGTTGATAAGCCAACTTATAACAAGATTACCAATTTCAAATGGAACAAACCATGTTTTTAAAAATCCAGAGTTCAAATACGATAGTCTGGAGGAAATGTAGAGAATGGATGTCACCTACAGCAACAAGTACAAAAGTTGGACCTTCAACTGCACCAAATTCTCAGTTGACTCAATGAGCTAATGCCACCCTTTACTTTAGCATAATTTCTAAAAACGTTTTTGAAAAATGATGTAATTTTGTTTCATCCTCATTATGAATATAGTTTTCGGAAGACCAAGTAGTTTGTAAACAGTTCAAGTAGTTAACAATTTTTGACAGTTGAAAGTTTCGTAACTGTGCTTTTTGTAATTATTTTATAAAATACAATTTTGAAGTAGTGAAGGTTCAGAGTTTTGGACCTCAGAAGAAAAATTTTCCTTTGTAATTTTTGATCTTCTTGGCGAATTTAATAAAGCTTTCAAAGTCTTTCCAGACATATGTTGAGTGTGATATGTGTTTCCTGTTATATCTCATTTTAATGTTATTATTCTATAGAAGAGAGCAATAAATTTTCCAACCTTTAGCATTATAGTTCCACTGAAATTTTGATATTTGTAAGTTAAAGTTAAATAATCTATGATATGTGCCCCTATTTTATGTATTCCATTTCATATTATTTCCATATTTCTGCTAAATTTTAAGATAATATATTTTGCTGCAAGTAGCATGTTGCTTAAACCTTTCTTAAAAATCCTTCACTCATATTACTACAATTAAAAATCACATTGATTATCAGAAGAGAACTTTGAAAGAGTGTTTTTCCCAAAGAAGATTTTAAAGCGTTATCTGTAAAATAAATATTTCTAGGGTTTTAAAATGGAACAAAAAAATAATCATTTTAAAGTCTTGGATAAATGTCTTGGGCATTGACCTCTACTCAGCCAAGGGTTGTCTTCTAATGTACAACAGTGTAAAAAATCCCAGAAGAAAAGTTATAGTGAAGATGATAAGATGACTTGTTTATTCCACTAATCACTTTTTTTCTCCACCTACAAGACCTGAAATTATTCCTCAATTTCTATTGCACACCTCATATATCTCACATTCATGCTCCTAAATGCAATCATCTACCCTTTATTTATAATGTTTCTAGGTTCACTTTTTTTTTCCACAGAAAAAAAAAAATCGAACTTTCTATTATATAGATAGTTTCAGAACATATGCATAGCATTTCAGTAACATAGCCATTCCTTTATTTCGAAAGGAAGTGGAGACAAAGCTTCTTAAACACTTGTAAATATGCTTAGCAGATAGAAGAGACCAAAAAAGGAGCCAATCATAACATCAGTGCATCTCCTTTAGTTCATCATCTCCCGGAAAACCAAAACAGAGATGAGAGCAGAAGGATACAAATGCACTAAGAAAGCCCATAGCTCAATGTAAGGGCTGGTAGTAGGAACTATCCCAGCCCCCAGAAGTACATCAGTAAAGACAAAAATGGAGCCCAGAACCTTCTTACAAAAGGAAAACAGTTCTGGACTCAATAAAGTAGAAGTTTTAGAGTTTTTTATAGAGCAAATATATACAAGGCAGAATTAAAATAGCAAAAATTTAAACAAAGTATGGTTGTTCCCTAACATGAACAACCCCATTCAATATCTCAGTTACTGTCCAAGACCCCAAATCAAGCTGAGCACCTTCTTTAGATAATCGATCTGCTTCCTGGTTCCTTTCCCTGTAAATGTGACAAACAGATATCTCAGAGAAAAAACATTTAAGACAATGGATCTGCTTAAGAAAAGGTAATAAAATATCATTCCTGCACTGCTGAGTCCCATTGAACCAATTCACAACATTCCTAGAATCACCAAAAATCTGAATCTGTCTCATATGTTTGGAAATCAACCAGCAAAGAAGAAAATGGCGAGCTTTGAGTTCAGCAAAGTTATTGGACCCCTGCCCAAGGCCCACAGAGGCACGGAGAGAATTATCAGGAGAAAGATGAATGATAAGTCCAACACCGCAAAGACCATTTACACCAGAAGCCCCATAAAAAAAAGCCCACGGAATAGATTCATTTATATCTTCAGGCTGTATATTTCGAGAAGAGTTTGAGCCAGAAGGAGTTGGGATGCTGTCAAAGATGACAGCTCCTTCTGCTGCTAGCTTGGCTATTGGGAAAGATTGCTCATTGAAAATCACCTTATTACGGGCAATCCAAGTTCCCCAAGCTATAAGAAGAGGAATATATCTGACTTTGTCATTTGGAGCCTCCTGCCACCAATGGTTCCATGCTTGAGAAAAATCGTCACCGTGCCATAACAAGGGGATATTAATTATACTTAAGGTTTCTGCCCAAAGGCTGGTGTTGAAAGGGAAAAAAAGAAAAAGGTGTTGAATATTTTCATCAGCAGATTTGCAGAGGGAACACCACCTCGACCCCTGTTTCCCTCTCTTTTGAAGGAAATCCCAAGTTGGCACCTTATTATGGAGGATGCACAAGAAAAAGAGTCTGGTCTTAGCTGGGCATTTCAGCTTCCAAATTGATTTGTGCCACCAGCTTGGATCACCCCACCCTTCTTGAGCCATTAACCATTTATAACCTGATTTAGGAGAATAGAGGCCTGACTGCGCATGTACCCACGCACTTCATCAGAAGAATCTGAGATTCGAACAGAAGAGAAGGTTAAAGATGAAACATAACGATTCCATTCTTCCATCCACCTGTCTTCTAGTTGCAATTCAAAACCTGAGAGCCAACCTTGTTTCAAAAGGGTGGTTGTTCTAGGATCTGCCACCTGATTCAAAGAGAAATACCCTCTTTCGTTAATATAATCGACCAGGGCCGGAGAAATAGAGAAATTATCTGAGCATCCAACCCAAGGATCACAACCCAAACGAACTTGAGTGCCATCTCCAACGTGCCAAGCCAAACCTCTTTCAATTGTCTGAACTGATGCCACAACTGCTTTCCAGACAATGGAGGCATTTTTAGAAGATTTAACTGGAGAACGAATCCAATCTAGAACAGAACCCTGATCTATATATTTCCTTTTGATGACCGATGCCCAGAGAGAATCTGTAGAGATCAAACGCCATGCAAGTTTGGAAGCCAAGGATTTGGCAAAGGAAGGCAGATTTTTAATTCCCCAGCCTCCCCATTCCTTCGGTTTAGTTATTTTATCCCATGCAACCCATGGGATGACCTTGTCCTGTTTTGCCCCTGTCCAAAGAAAATTCCTGCATAATTTATTAATGGAGGACAAAATGCCTTTGGGAACCCATGAGAGGCTAGCCCAATAAACTGGAATTGCCATCAGGACTGACTTGATCCAAACCAGGCGACCTGCCCTCGACAGCCACCTAAAGCTCCAATGGTTTAGCCTTTTTTCCACTTTATCTAGTAACCATTTCCAGTCCCGAATTCTATAATTATCAGGTTTGAGATAAAATCCAAGGTATTTAAAGTTATCTTGCAGAGATCGGACTTCAAAATTCAAGAGTCTTCCCACTCGGCCTATCTCATCAACAGAGAGGCCAGAGGGAGTGAGAATCGATTTTTGATCATTAATTTGGAGTCCGATTGCTTTAAGAAAAAGATCCAGCAGATTCTTTAAGGCACGGAAATCCTCGATGCTTCCATTAACAAACAACAGAATGTCATCCATAAAAAGTAGATGAGTAATCCAGATATTCTGAGCCACTTCAATACCTTTGATTTTGTCAAGTCTTTTGTCTCTATGAATCATCAGGCTTAAACCTTCAGCTGCAAGAAGAAAAAGCAGGGGGGAGAGAGGACAGCCCTGCCTGAGGCCACGTTCAGGATTAAAAAAGGAGTTGCAACACCATTAATCAGCAGAGCAATAGCCGAGGAGGAAACACAGCACATGATCCATCTGAAAAAATCAAATTTGAAGCCAATATGAGTGAGTAAAAGCCTCAAATATAACCAACTGAATCTATCATAAGCTTTAGACAAATCGATTTTGACAATTGCCCCTTTCCTACCACTTCTCTTCAGACTGTGAAGGGATTCTTGAGCAACACCAACAGCTTCATGAATCTGTCTACCACTTAAAAAACCGAATTGTTCCGGAGAGATGTGGCTGGAGAGGAAAGGTTTAATCCTGGAAGCAATGACTTTCGCAATGATTTTGTAAACACAAGTGCAGAGAGAGATTGGCTGGAAATCAGCAAAGGAACTTGGCTGGTTAGATTTAGGAATCAAGGTGAGAAAATTGGAATTGAAGGGAGGAAATATAGTTCCCAAAACTCTGGATTCATCAACAAAAGCTACAAGTTCATCACCAAGCACATAAAAAAAATGCAGGAAGAACTCAACAGTCCAGCCATCCGGACCTGGGATTTTGTCCCTTTGCATTCCTTTGAGAATGTCCTCGACTTCCTGTTTAGAGACAGGGGCCATGATGGCATCATTGTCTTCCTCCTCAATAAACCTGGGAAACAGCTGAGCCACACTTATGACTTTTGCTATAGACGCTACATCCGGGGCTTTAAAGAGATCTTTAAAGTAACCAATACCCAAGGTAGCCAGATCCTCAAACGAGGAAGCCTTTTCAACATTACCTTTAGGAATTTCCCAAATAGTGTTTGCCAACTTCCTACCTTTGGAAAAGTTTTGGAAGAATTTGGTGTTCTCATCGCCCGCTTGAAGCCAAACCGCTCTACTTTTCAAGCGCCAGCTTTCTTCTCTGAGCTGAAGAATGTTTCTCCAGGAGGCCTCCAATTCCTTGATTTTATTTCTCGATTCCAGAGAGGCATATCCCCCCCCTTCCGGATCTTTCAGCTGAGCAAGTTCAGAGTTAACCCTTTTCAGCTCCTCCTCTTCCTTCTCCTTTTTATGAGCAGCCCAATTTTTTGAAGTTGCTTTCATTTTTTTCAGATTCTTCCAAAGAAAGGCACTCCTAGAAGAGTCAGGGTTGAAGGAGTCTTTCTCCCAAGTTGCTGAAAAAATATCATTATACGAATCATCCTTGAGCCAGGCAGGATTAAAACGGAAGGGCATCCCAGGTTTATTGCCAACACCTTTAATTTCGAGAAGGATGGGAAAATGGTCTGAGACACCACCCTCACCAACCCAATGACGATAGTTCATGATTTTATCCATCAAAACCTCACTTAACAAAAAACAGTCTATCTTCTTTCCCACCCAGTCTTGACCGATCCTTCTATTTCTCCAAGTAGGTTTCAGCTTCAGAAGAGGCATATCCACCAGATGAGAAAGAGCTAAGTGATTCCTGAAGAAATCAGTTAAGGGGTATGCTCTGGCCGAGACACCCCAAGACTCCGCTTCCCCCAGAGAGAAATTCAGGTCTCCTCCAATGATTAAATTTGGGTGAACAATCCAGGAGGAACGAAAGACAGATGACGAGAATTGCTCTCTTTCCACACAAGGCCCGTAAATATTTAAGGAAAGAAAGGAAATATTTAGCTCACTGGAGAAAAGTTCCAAAGCCAGCATACTCGAGGAGCCCCAAGAAGAGACATAATTTAATTTCTTAGGATTAAAACCTGAGACAACACCCCCCGGATCTCCCAACAGCATCGAGGGCATAAAAGGACCTTTCAGGTAGCAGTTTAGAAGTGAAACTAACAACCTCATCCCCTTTGCTCAGAGTTTCTTGGAGCAAAATAAGGTCTGGATTCTGAGAACGCACTAGTTCTTTGAAAGCTAGCTAGCTAAGCCTCTGCAATTGAAGGAAAGAAAAATCATGGCACATCTTTTGGGGGTGGACACTCTGCTCTAAGCACCCCAGTAAGAGACATCTGTTTACAATCAGCAATATCCACAACAACATTCGATTGGGCTTTGGAGAGGTTTGATTTATGGCCTCTCATCTTCCTGGCCCCAATAGCAACAAGGTTTGAGGCAAGACCTCCCACAGCCAAGCCGGATCCTCCCTTGTTGGCCCGAGGTCTGAGGTTATAAGGGATAGGATCAGAAACAGAAGGCCGAGGGCAGGGGATCAGAGGGGCACCAATAACTGAAGAGGAAGGGGGGCCAGAGGGTTCAGACACTGATAAAACGACACTATCCAGAGATGACAAGGAGAGGTTTAAAGTAGATAAATCGTTCAAAAGCTGCCTGGAGGGACCAGGCTCATTACTATCAGAAAAAGGAATACAAGTAGAAGACTGATGCAAGAGAGGAGAGGAGGAGGACATACTCGCCTGAGATGCCCCTACGAGTTCAGCAACTTGAAGGGGTACCAGGGAGTCTACCATGTCCTCTACGGGAAGGGAAGAAGGGCCAACAACATTCTTCGAGGCTTGGTCCACGATCACCACCGGGGAAGAAAGAAACTTCTGTACCAGAGGGCCTGTCTTTGCTACCTTAGGACCCACATCCTGATAAGAAACTGTGACTTTCTCCTTCCTGTGCTGCTTCCTCTGTCTGCGTCTGCGCTAGTGACCGAGAGGGAATTCTCTTGCCAAATGACCAGTCTTATGGCACCTGTTGCACCGGAAGGGAAGGTGCTCGTAATCTAACATCTGCAGAAACTCCATATCCTTATAGTGAAGCGTCATCACATCTGCGAGACCTTCTCTCGGGTTTAAGCTCACCAGTATACGAGCTACACTCTTGTCCCTTGTATGTAAGAAAGACTTGTCAGCTTCAAGAAAATTACCTAGGGTGTTTCCAATAGAAACAAAAACCGAATCAGTCCAGAATTGCAGAGGAAGGCCAGGGAGCTTCACCCAAACCGATGATTCAGCCATTTTCTCCTTCTGAGCATCAAAGAGTGGTGTCCATCTTCGAAAGAGAATGGGTCTCTTCCCAAAGAACCAATTCCTCTCAAGGACCTAGTCCACTTCATCTTTCCTTTCAAACATAATGCTGAACCATCCTCTCGCAAGAATAGATATATCAACAGGCATACCTGGGGTCTCTTTCCATGAAGATTGAGCCCAATCAGCAATGTAATCTGCCGAGTATTTCCTACCCCTTACTCTGCCAACAATCATGATCTCAGATAATTCCATGACCTTCTCAATGCCAATATCCACGCGTAATAAACATTTTGGGCGAGCTTCCTTCGATTTAATGGATTTGGCTTTCTTCCACTTCGTTCCCACAGCTTTCTTGAAATCCTCCTCCTCTGTTACCTGATTGATTTGAGGTGCCTCGGCTCTTAGGGACTCGAGTAAAAATCGCCTCAGTTCTTCAATAGTTTTCGGAGGCGCAAAATCCTTAGTTAAGCTCTGAGGGATGCCAACCCCTGAAGAATCTTCACAGCGCAATGCAAGACCTTGATTTTCAGAGGCAGAAGATTTTGCGGGAAGGTCGACAACCTCATTTAAGGAAACCCTGGACTGATCTCCACGACCTGGAACCCCATTATTTACCAGACCAGAAAGCCCTCCTTCATCCTGATTTACAAGCACTAGATCCTCTGCCGCCACTTTAGAAACAACTTTTACACAACCATTCTCCACTCCTGGAAACAGCAGCCCCCCCGAGCCCTCCTGAGGGGGTCTATCCAGCAAAGCAAGGCTTGTAGGGTTGTCAGCCCTATGTAGAAAGGAACCCTGAAGAAACTGAAGCCCCCTACAACCCACTACGTCTTCTAAACCACCAGTAGTAGCAGAAGGAACAAAATTACCTTGAGGGGCCGAGCACGGCAGGGGACGATCGAGGTTGATCACTGCTTGGAAAATATCTTCAGAGGTCTGAGGGTGACTATTGCTCTGAAAATGTGGGTTATTGAAACAGTGCCCGCCGACAAAATTTCCACCAACAGGACTAACTCCTTGCGAAAATCCTCCCAACACTGCTTCAGCAGCCAAATCAAGCGAAATCGGCTTAGGAAAGAACTGTTCAAGGTTTTTCTCCGAGATTTCCAAACCCTAGCAAGTAAGAAGGTCCTCCGGGGAGGGTTATAACTCAACAGAGACGCTTTCGAAGCCCATTGTGACCGAAAACCAACCCTCTTAACAGAAAACCGCAAAACCCGCTTGTCTACAGAAACCCTAACCTCAATACACTGTTGAAAGGAACCAGAGACGTATCTGACGGTAAGATCCATGCTGAAATCTGTTTCATTAACCATTGTACGTCTGGCAGCAGACCTCGATCCTGGAGGAAACGCCACGGAGAAGCGTTGGCAGCTTCTGCGAAGCCTTCTGACGAACCCTAGTCACATCCATTATTTTCGCGGGTGCAATAAAAGTTATGGGAAGGTATTATAACATTATTTTTGACAATAGCCTCAGTTTCTCCGGAAGCATGCCAAAAGTGTCAAAGCCCCTGTTTCTAGGTTCACTTATGGGAATGACTTGTAAAATTGGTTGTGATAACCTGACATATTATTTCATATCTCCTCATTCCTATCGAGTTAAAGGGAGCGTCATATATCATTGGAAATATATTGAAATAATATTTTCAACCATATTTCCTATGCTTCCATTTGAGCTACGTATTTAGGGTAAAAATACCTTCAAATATAGGGTATCCAAATTAGGTATCATAAAATAAACTAGGTATCCAAACAATATTTTCAATAATTTTCATCTTGCCACGTTATCCTCGACATTTGTATTCTCCCCTGTCTTTGATGTCAATGAAAATAATATTTCTAATAATAGTGGAATTACCTTTATTAATTCCTCCTCTTAGCCAACATATTGCTGAAATTATAGATTTCCGTTACAACTAACATGTCATGAGAGGGAAGAATTAACTTATACCATCCCATACCCTCTTAATTAAGAGTAAAATACAACATTAATAGAGGTAAAATGAAAGGCATAACTCCCAACAAGTTGAGTAACATAAGGCAATAAAATATGTAATGGTTAAATCCTTCCACTTGATCATTTACAAAACTTGGATTTTTTTTAAGGGTACTTCAATAGGTTATTAAATGACATATGGCCCTTGAGTCAAGTGAAAGAAAGATTTGGTCACTATAAGGGAACCCCTTACCTCATATACCTTTTCTTTTTGTATTGAAGGCAATAGTAAGAACAAAGTGCATATAGAGATGGTTGTTAAAGACAAATATTTTTGAAGGAGATCCATTCTCGATTTTAAATTTTTGGATATTTCTTTTTACATTATAGATTTCAACCTTAACGAATATGATATTTGATTCATCAAAAATTAGATTCCCTAGAAAAAGTGGTGAAGCTTGAGATTGTGAGAGAAAAGCTGGGAATGAATAATAGAAAGCTAGATGGACTCTACTAGCCACCTTTACATAACTACACAACATTCATTCCACGATGGTAAAATATATATGGATGCTAAAACAAGGCAAAATATCGTATATCTTAAACTAAGAATGAGGATGGAAGTTTTAGTAGGAAGGATATATCTAAGGGTTTTGATGGCTTGAATAATGTGCTTTAAGTGCAGTATGTGAGCTAAAGATAACTGAGAAATGATATAAATTGATGAGTAGAACAAACAAAGGATCACATCTACTCCTAAGTATTAGAACATATATTGTTCCATGCCTCTCTTTGCTAGCATAGGTTGGACAATGGTAAGACACAAATAAATAGAATTATGACAACATAGATGATATTTCATGGAAAACCCCAATTCCCCTTCATATTGTAAAAAATTTGCTTCCCAACATATGAAAATAGTAACTTCAATAAATAAAAAAGATAACATAAATGTAAAATAGAGACATCAAGCAAAGTGATAATTTCATCTTAAAATCTACATATTTAACATATCTTCGCCTTCAAGTAAGGGCTATTGTTAATGATCAATTATTATCAAATCCACTATAATAATTTCCAAGAAGGAAATGTACACAAAGTAGATAGATTATACAAAAGTAGACTAGTGCCTTCAAAACATTTGTCCATCCATTGTTTTAATATCCATCCATTATTGTAAATGTAAATTTGTATTTTTTCCCTTACTCTCAGATATATATGATCATAAACTTCTTAAATATAACTCGAGAATGATTCTACACAACGTAGGCATTCCAAAACCTCATCAATATTACACATGAACATCACTACTTTATTAAACGTGATCAATATTACACATGAACATCACTACTTTATTAATATTGTTTTTAAGCTTAGCATAATGCTAATAAAACAACTAAACTTGGTACATATAAAACTCATGAATCATATACCAAATCGGCCCGTTTGACAACAACATATTAACTACACCATGAATAATGCCCTAAAACGAACTAAAATAACTATCCTAGTAATCGACCCATTAGTTTAGACTTAGATTGAGGAACACCATTGTATAAAGATATCAAAACAACATTTCCATATAAAGAAATCATCATACAATATCATTCATATAGAGCAATTGTCTCGGTTGAAAGGCATGGGAATTCCTTGAACATGTACTCGCTTGGCCAAGTTGATTTCGAATTTTGCTTCGATATGTGTTTGGAAAATGGAGGTCCTTCCTTATTTGCATCCCATGCCTCTTTCGTAAGTCCATGAATTCAGTAATTACGCATTAAAAATGCGAATCATTCTGATCTCTTCTCATGCCCATGCCTATATAACCATGTCCGCCACGATTACAAACCTTCATTAAAAAAAAACGAATCATTCTAATCTCTTCTCATGCCCACGCCTATACAACCATGTCCGCCACGATTACAAACCTTCATTAAAATTTAAAAAAAAAAAAAAAAATCACAACTAAACTTTAATGTGTTTTTATCTTTTAAATGAATTAAGGGGATGGTGGTACAGATTTGTTTGAATGTAAATTATAATATTTTGTATGTATTAAAAGTTTTTAATAACGCTGAATTTATTTTTATTATCAAAATTATGATTCAAATACTGCAATATAAAATTTCTTAAATTCTTTTTGGCCCGGATTCCAACCAATTTTCACTATCCGAACCATTCCTCTCCGAAATAATTTATTTGGACGTCTCTATATGCACGCATATTTAATTTTTAGCAAGAAGTATCTACCATTGTCAAACTCAATGGTGTATATTACACGTCATGATAGACATCCGTTTTGAATGGTGCATCTTATGAGTTATACAGTAAGATTCATGACCTGAACTTACTCAAATAACACGTCATGAAATTAATCCGTGTGATTTGTTTATCCCTCGGTTGCGGGAAAAACGCGATCCAGCGGTAGAGTAACAGAAAGACGTGACAGGCACGCAGATGTAAGTTATTCTGTGGCCGTGGGGCATGGGATTTGTGTGACCAAAGCACACAAAAAAAAAATTCCGGTTGCTCCCGCGGAAACCGGCCAACCTAGCCGGGAGAATGTTTGCTTCAAACAAACAAACGAATCATGGAAATCTAAAAGCGCGCTGACGCGCCTTCAAATGGTAACGTCGAATAATGTGGTTTGTAAAAGGAATTGGCAATAGAGTATGCATAGAAATTAGAATCTCTCAAACGTAAGAAACCCGAAGATTCGGACCACATTTGCCTTGAAAGAAAAGCAAGAATAAAAATAAAACCTACACGGCAGCGGTGAGTAGCATCACCTAGCAGTTCCATCGATGTTATCAGGTTAGTCGGTATTATCGTTCGAGTTTTTATGGGCTTTCTTCTTTTATGTGAGGGGCCCCCAACTGATTCTGAATTCTGTTGTTGGTATTGTACGTAAAACGAAGTGCCCTATGGTGTAGGGCGACAATTTCAATGTTTTTGCCGAAAACGAATATTCATAATTATATCTATAAATTAGCAATGGTCTTAAAAAGTATAAAGAGAGGTCGATAGAATTTGAAAAAGTTATATTTTACTTTCCATAGTCAAGCAAATACAATAAGACAAAGTATTTTTACTATAATGAATATCATCTAAAACTCGTTCAAAAAAGTTTTTTTGAAATTTTTTTTATTAGAGAACAACATACAAACATTTTAGCAGGTTTGTACTCTAAAACAATTTGCACATACAAATCAAAAAATTGAACCGCCCATATCCCATTTATATTGAACTGTTCAACTTGGATTTTCTGTGATGCCCTTTTCCCAGTGGGCTCACTGTCAGAGTTATCAGTCACAATGAAGGAGCAAATGTAATGTTAGACGATATTGTTGGGTTTCTTGGTTACCTAATTTAGAGCTTACGAAAACAATCTCTATGTTGGATTTCTCATGTTATATATATGTGAAGCATTTTTCTTGCTTATGTTGTTATTATTGTCATTGGAACATTGTACATATTTGGTGGCTTGATTTTGTTATTTTTGTCATTGGAACATTGTGCATATTTGGTTACTTGATGTTGGATTTATCATGTTATAAATATGTGAAACATTTTTCATGCTTATGTTATTATTTTCATTTGAAAATTATGCATATGCAATGTAAAGCTTTACACCAATAGTTATTGAATAGCTTTGTTGATCCAGATTTATGCAGGAACGCAACAGAATAAACATATAAACATAAATACAGAGATGCAGCGGAAATAACACTTCATTTCATTAATATCAAAGAACTGAAATTTGCTTACAGACAGAATGGAAATAGAACTAGCTAGGGCGCTGGTAGCTATCTCTGAGAAGAGATGTGGCGGCTACAGGCCTCTGAACTGTGTTACAATGAGGCTCGAGGGCCTATTTATCATTTAGAAACAATGGGAAATCCTAAACAGCCAAAACCCTAACCCTAGGAGATGAAGCGCCAAAACTATGGGCACCGTTTGGGTAAATTGGTGTTTCAACTTCCCAGGGGCGTAACTTTGGCATACGATCTCCGTTTGACGCGTACCATACCTCGTTAGAAAGATCTATCCGAGGACTACAAATTTGGAACGAGCAACATCGGTCCATGGACCCATGTTGCCCTTCGTTTTCCCAAAAAACGTCGTTTAGGGCCTCAAAACGGCTCCGGAAGTTTAGGACCCGAAAAACTGCTAAAAATAGTAAACTGTGCCGAAACTAAAAAACTGAAATAGAAAATGGTGGAGCCCCAAGTGGAATAGGCGGGTGACCACCAATATCCACCAGGATCATTCCTCCCCCCTTAGGAAGCAATGGTCCCCATTGCGTTAAGTTCCTCCATGAGATGAGGAAATTTCTGCTGAACTTGGTCCCTGGTGAACCACTTTCCTTGGTGCAGGAGTTGGCCAGCTTTGACAACCCGATATAGTTGGATCTTCTGCTGGCGAGTGTTCTTGATTTGCATGTCCATGATGTAATCTGTGGTGGCCTGTTCCATGCAGTCTGGATTTAACTCAGTTGGTGTGAGTTGTTCTGCAATGTCCGAGGTGTCCAGTAGAGGTGGGAAGTAAGGACGAAGGCGATCCACATTGAAGATTGGGTGCAAACCAAGGAATGGTGGAATACTGAGCTCGAATGCATTTTTCCCTACAGCCTTGGTGATGGTGTACGGCCCGTATCGGAGTGGGCGAAGCTTGCGGTGGGGTCCAGTGAGGCGCTCCTTCTGCAAATGTAGCCATACTTTGTCACCCACTTGGAAGTTGTGTGGCACCCGGTGTTGATCATGGCGTTGCTTGTACTTGGCATTGGCTCTGTCCAATATATCATGAACCTGTTGGCGTATGTGTTGAATGCGCTCGATGAAGCTACTGGCTTTGTCAACTTCAGACTGGACATGAGTTGAATTGGCCTGAGCAGCTGCAAATGGCATGGCTACGTCAATGGGACATAGTGGCTGGAATCCCAAGCCCACCTGAAAGGGGCTATGGCCGATTGAACCGTGGAGAGCCCGATTATAACTATGTTGTACATAAGGGAGGCTCTCGTCCCATGTGCGTGGATGCTTTGAATTGTACATGCGCAGAATGTGTACAATCATTCCGTTGACGACCTCTGTCTGGCCATCTGTTTGGGGATGGAAAGCTGTGGACTTGGTGAGCTTGGTATCCAACATCGACCAGAGGCTGGACCAAAATGTGCTGAGGAACCTGCTATCCCGATCTGATATGATAGACTGTGGGATCCCAAAGTGCACCCACACTCGTTTAAAGAAGAGTTTAGCAGTGGCTTCTGCTGTGATATTCTTCTTGCAGGCCGCCATAATGGCCATCTTCGAGAATCTGTCGACGACCACAAAAACACAGTCATTTCCCTGCTTAGTAGAAGGCAGGCCCGACATGTAATCCATGGAGATGGATTCCCAAGGTCGACTAGGGGTAGGTAGAGGAGTATATAGGCCTTGCTTTTTGATGGTCGGTTTGGCAATGGCACAAGCAGTGCAGGATCTGATGTGCTTCTCGACATCCTTTCGAAGGTTCGGCCAATAGAAATACTTCTGTAGTATTGCTACTGTTTTCTCGACCCCGAAATGCCCAGCGACTCGACTGTAGTGTGCTTCCCATATCATCTTGGCACGGTCGCTTGAAGGAACACAAAGGTGTCCCAGGTGACATAAAAGTGCATCTTGGAGGTGAAAATTTGGAACTTGCGTGCCCCCCAAGAGTGCCTTGTAAGTGTGGCCGAATTCTGGGTCACTCTCATAGAGAAGCGGCCAATCATAAGTCTCGTGCCCACAAGAGTTGAGCACAGTGGTGAGCGCCACGATCGGTGGTCGGCTGAGGCAGTCTGCAACATTATTGGTGCTACCCTTCTTGTACTTGATGTTCAAATGAAATTGTTGCAGATATGTGGACCACTTCTGATGGCGATCATTCTGCAACTTCCCTTGTGTCTGTATGAACTGCAGGGGCCGGTGGTCCGTGTGGATGATTGTTTCCTTCCCCAAAATGTAATGCTTCCATTGTCGACAGGCTTGCACAATGGAATACATTTCTTTGTCATAGGTGGGATACTTGCGAACTGTCTCAGACAATGTCTCACTGTGATATGCCACTGGATGTCCCTGTTGAGTAAGAACTGCCCCAATAGCATAGTCAGAGGCATCTGTCTCGATCTCAAATGGCTGCTGCAAGTCTGGTAAGGTGAGCACTGGGGCAGAACAGAGGCGTTTTTTCAATTCTTTGAACGCCTTCTGTTGAGGTTCCGACCAAAAGAATTTTGCTCTCGCTCCTCCTTTGGTGACTTGACTCAAGGGCCAAGTGATATGAGAGAATCCCACCACGAATCTACGGTAGAAATTAGCAAGACCCAGAAAGCTGCGAAGCTCTGTTATAGTAGTCGGGGCTGGCCAATCCCGAATGACTTGGATCTTGGCCGGATCCACATGCACCCCCCTTTCATCAATAATGTATCCCAGATATTGAACCTGGGTCATGCCAAAAGTGCACTTTTCCAAATTGGCACACAACTTGTGTTGCCGAAGTGTTTGGAGGACTTGTCGGATGTGGTGAAGGTGCTCTTCCCAAGTCTGGCTGAAGATCAGAATATCATCCAAGTACACCACTACAAATGAGTTGGTGAATGGCCGCAAGATGTCATCCATCATCCTCATGAAGGTGGCTGGAGCATTCGTCAACCCGAAAGGCATGACCAGCCATTCGAAAAGGCCTTCCTTGGCTTTGAAGGCAGTCTTCCACACATCGGAGGGTTCAATTGGTACCTGGTGATACCCAGACTTCAGGTCAATCTTGCTGAAATATTTTGCACCTTTGAGTTGGTCCATAAGGTCATCAATCCGTGGGATTGGGTACCTATTCCGGACAGTGATCTTGTTCAGCGCCCGATAGTCAATACAGAGTCTCCACGTCCCATCCTTCTTCTGTACCAACACGATCGGGTTCCCACAGGGCGATGAACTTGGTCTGATGTGACCTTTCTGCAACAGCTCCTGAATCTGCCTCTTGATTTCATCATTCTCCAGAACAGAGCGCCGATAGATCAGTCCATTAGGTAGTGGCGCACCGGGGGTCAGATCAATCGGGTGCTTGACCTGACAGTGCAGAGGAACCCCTGTGGGTGAGGTGAATATGTCCCCGTACTCCTCCACAACCTTATCCAATTGTTGTTGTTGTGCAGAGGAGCCATGTTTAGAGGTCGTGGCCACAGTCTTCTTCTTGCCCTGGGGGCGGATCATCAGGAAAACGAATTTCCTGGTTTGAGAAATGAGCTTACTGCATTGTTTTGCAGTAACCAAAGAAATAGCGACAGGAGGTGGTACCTCTGGTATCCTGTACAACTTATTTCCCAAAGTAACAATAACAGCACGAGGCCGAGACTCATACACAGCATGACGCTTCCACAAGTATGGTTGTCCTAATAATACATCAGAAACATCAATAGGAGCAACGTCACATAATACCTCATTCGTGAAGGGCTTGATGCTATAGGGAAGGCGACACTGCCGGCTGACGCGGAGATCTCGTCCTTGGTGAAGCCACCCGATGGTGTATGGATGTGGGTGAGCTGTGGTCGGCAAGCCCAACCGCTTCACGGCGTCTGCTGAAATGAGGTTCTTTTGGCTCCCATTGTCGACAATGAACTGTACCGGGGAGCCCTTTACCCACATCTGGGAGTGGAAAAGACGTTCCTCCTCCTCTGGATCTTCCGGTTCCTCCTTTTGGATCTTTGCAGTGGCAACAGTGGCATTGGGCTCCGCATCAATAATCTGTTTCCCTTTTTCATTCGCCTTTTCAGGTTCTGATTCGGAGTCAGAGCATGCATCTGACTCATAAGCCCTCATCTCGGCCACTAGCGACTGCTTGGCCCGACACTCACTTGTGTTGTGAGTGGAGCTCTTATGGAACTCACACCACTTTCCCGTGTCCTTCTTTGGCTTTGCGGTGCCGTTCTTTTCTTGTGGCTTCGATGAGTTGTCTTTAGCCGCCATGCCTTGGCTCGGTCCTTTGTTCTGCGGTTTGGAAGCACCTTTCCCTTGCTTTTGATTCGCAGATCCAAAGTCTCGCTTCTTCTGCTTGAATTTCTGCTCAATCTTGGCAGCATACCGATATGCCGTATCAAGCGAGGAGATGTCGAGGAACTCCATTTCCTCCTAAATATATTTGTGCAGACAGCTGCGATACTTTAGCACCAGATGTTCCTTTGAATCTTTGATACCCAACTTTGTGCGCAGGGTATGGAACAGATTCGTCAGCTCATGCACATCTTGATCCCTTTGTTGTCGCAGCGTGGTCCATTGTATGTAATTGTCCTCATAGCTCCCCACGGGATAGTACTGTTCCTTGACGGCGTCTCGGAAAGAATTCCAAGTTGGTACGGCCGAGAACAGAGAGGGTTCTGTTTGGTCCTTGTTCTCACAGTAGGTTTCCCACCAGTCCTTAACATGGGGGTAGCTTTGAGGAGTGCAAAAATAATCTTCTCCCGGTCTGAAAAGTCATGAACCGAGAAATATCCTTCTAACAGATTCAACCATCTATCTACGGCATTTGCGTCTATTTGACCCTCAAATATGAGAATGTCAAAATTTACTTGTACCTTAAAAGGAGTCGCGCCTCCAGAGTGGCTGCTGGATGCAGATGCGCCGCCGGTGGGTAGTCGTTGAAGGATCTGAGCAAAGTTATCCATCATCACGTTCCTTTGTCTTTCGAGGGCCTCCTCGAGCAATATTTTGATAGGATATCCTGCTCCCTCATCTTTCTTTTCGTCTCCCATGGGCGTCCATCGAGGTTTGCGAGGCTGATCTTGCAAAGGTTCCACCAGATCGAGCCCTAGCTCCTTATACCCCGACCTCGTTGGGGACATGCAAAGAAGGATCGAGAAAAAGCAGACCGCTCTGATACCACTGATCCGGATTTATGCAGGAACGCAACAGAATAAACATATAAACATAAATATAGAGATGCAGCGGAAATAACACTTCATTTCATTAATATCAAAGAACTGAAATTTGCTTACAGATAGAATGGAAATAGAACTAGCTAGGGCGCTGGTAGCTATCTCTGAGAAGAGATGTGGCGGCTACAGGCCTCTGAACTGAGTTACAATGAGGCTCGAGGGCCTATTTATCATTTAGAAACAATGGGAAATCCTAAACAACCAAAACCATAACCCTAGGAGATGAAGCGCCAAAACTATGGGCCCCGTTTGGGTAAATTGGTGTTTCAACTTCCCAGGGGCGTAACTTTGGCATACGATCTCCGTTTGACACGTACCATACCTCGTTAGAAAGATCTATCCGAGGACTACAAATTTGGAACAAACAACATCGATCCATGGACCCATGTTGCTCTCCGTTTTCGCAAAAAAACGTCGTTTAGGGCCTCAAAATGGCTCCGGAAGTTTAGGACCTGAAAAACTGCTAAAAATAGTAAACTGTGCCAAAACTGAAAAACTGAAATAGACAATGGTGGAGCCCCAAGTGGAATAGGCGGGTGACCACCAATATCCACCTGGATCATTTGTTTTATACTGAGTTAACTGCGTATGTTTCATTTATGCTATGATCACTTAGTACATGTTTGCTTATTCTTCTTGTTATCTTCATAGATAGTCATTTCTTGTTATCTTGATAAACAATCATTTTGATTGTAGTGAGCTTATTATTTCCTGGTTTTGCATTTACTGAAGTTTTTCTGAACTTGTTAAAACTTAATGGTTTAGACTTTTAGATTATGACAACACATTCCATCAGAGGACCCAACATTTTGGGGGGAATTTCAATACAAGTTTTGGCTACTGACAAACTTGACAACCTCACTTTGACCTCATTTATTCCCAAAAATAATGAGAAGCCCACGGAAGAGATGATCTTAGAACTTCCACAAGGATGTATTGATGCCCCGTGGGAGGACTAGCTTGAACGAGTCGTTGAAGTGCTCATAAAAACTCTAATATGAACATGAATATTATTTCCCAGAATTAGAGTAAGGAGTTAGAGGCCAAAAACACTGCAATGGAAATTGCTTCATAAGTTTGTATTTGATTGATGGGTTGTTGTGTGATTTTTTTAAGTGTTGACTTTCAACAAATACTATTCAGGTTCATCATCTGGCTAATGTTCAAAACATATTGATTTTAATGATACAACACATAAAAAATTAAATGAAACATAATTTTTATATTAAATTTTACAAATATAAAACTAATATATAAAAATTCAATGTATGAAAGATATAACTTACTCAATATGTTACACTTATCCCACTCTAGATATCAACTATGTTAAAATAACAATAAGTGGAGAATTTTTTGGTGGGGAAAGAACACTACATTGATGTTGAAAGTTATAGATTAAAAAAGGAGGAAGTTACATTATTGTTGAAAGTGATAGAATTGTCATTCATCATATGAAAATTATCCACATATTTTGAAGTTTGATAATGTTATACTTATAGAGTAAATATATTTTCATTTTTCATTACTCTTCTCTTGTACCATCCCATCACTTGTTTAGATATTTTTTATTTTATCTTAATAAAAAATATTATTAATATTAAGTAAATTAAATAAATAAAAAATTAATCAGGTATATGTTTTATTACTGATAAGATTTAGTCATTTATCTATTGTACTTTTGTTTATGAGTTTCTATTTTTTTTAATAAATAATATAATTGTAGGTGAAATTGTGATATTGGGTGGTTTCCTTTACAAATATATTTAGTATTTTGAAAAATATCCAAATACTTGAATTGTGAAAATTGCATATTCCACTACTTAGTGAATAAAGCTGCAAAACTTAGAATAATTACATTATGGCATACATTTGTGTGTATTCTTCTACAACTTGTCATCATTGTGAATGCATATTTTTGGAACTTATGTTTTGTGGAGATTTATAGATGTCCAATGTTTTGGGTGGACTCACCACCCATTATCAGGGACAGAAAAAAATCCTTAATTATCACAAAAGAGTGTCATATCATTTATAAAGCCACATATAGGTGTCAGTAACTAAAACTAAAATATTGATAATGACATTCAAATATAAAAAACAAATAAACAATAAAATATTTAAAATATAATAAATTTATCCAAAATGAACTAAACTCCAGAAAAGTATCATAGATCAAAATCATAAATCACATGTGCCCATCATATACCAGAATCATAGATCACATGTAATCACCATAGAACATAATCATAAATCACATGCATAATAAAACCGAAATAAAATATCGATACTTATCCTTTATCAGTCCTTACAGCTACCATTTTTCTTTTGTACACACATTGGATCGGTTTCCACATCCGGAAAGCACCCAGTGCCCTTGATTCTCTTCAATCACGTACACATACAAACAATGTAAAACATGTACATCCACACAAAGCGTATAACACCACACAATACATACACCCACACTCGGTGTAAAACACAATACAATACTTACACCTACACTCGGTGTACAACACAATACATGTACATACACATACATTCGGTGTACAACACAATACAATACACACGCCTACATCAACATATAGCACATACACCTACACCCAGTGTATGATAAAACACAATCCATACGCCTACACTGACATACAACACATACAACTACACCTAGTGTACGATACAACACAATACATATGCCTACACCGACATACAAAACACACACCTACACCTGGTGTACAATATAACACAATGAATACACATGTCATGATACCACGACTACACCATGAACCTGCATAGTACTACATGCCTGCAACACAACATGTACAACATGCACACAATACCACACATATACCAGTACCATAAGCACAACACGTACACAATAGCATCTATACACAACACTACTTACACAACGTGTGCACAACATCACATGTATATGACACCACCTACATAATATGTACACACTGCCAAATGTTCACTACACCATGTAGGTTTTAACCCGGTATAGAAATTATCTGCAAACAAATTTTAAAAACAGAAAATAAACAATAGAAAGAGAATAAAATATAAAACAGACATACACAGATATTTTCCCCTAGATCCAAAATCAATACTACCAGCTTGATTTTTCATTATGTTCCTTTTAGTCTTACAACACTTATATATACATGCCGAAGCATTCATAAACTCCAGTCCGTTAAACCTAGATTAGTACATAACCGTAGTTACCTTGACCAGATCTATAAAATACCATGGGCCGAAAACCATCATGCCCCAAAATCATGTGCAAACCCATGCAAAAAACCATGGGTGGGTCCAACCACCGAAAAAATAGGGTCCAATTTTTTTTTCTTGGGGTGTTGCTCGCTACCTGTGACGCCCCTGCTCCGCCCAACGCAACGTACAGGAGGGGTTGTTTCCCCCCTGTGACCCCCTCATGCATGCGACTAATCATGGAAATAATATAGCAGACAACCAAGACAACACCTGTACAATGTGTACACAATACCACATGCACACAACATCACATGCACCACATGTACACAACACTACATGCACGACACCACGTGCACACAACATCATATGTACAACATGCACACAATACCACATGTACAATCATGCACAAAAAATTACATGTATAATCATGCACACAACACCATATGTAAAACATGTGCACAACACCATATTTACATAACACTGCATATACAACATGTACATAGAACCATACATACACAAGACCATATATCCAACATGCGCACACCACCATATGCACACAACACTGCATATACAACATGCACACAGTACGGTAGGTACACAACACCACATATCATACATGCACACAATACGGTAGGTACACAACACCGCTTATCCAGTATGTATGTAGCACCATCTATACCTAGTAGTGCATATGCAATATACACATAACATCATATATACAAAACATCGTATATACAATAGACACACAACATCAAATGTACACAATACTACATATGTTTTATGTACACACCACCATAGGTAAAATCACTAAATATACAACATATGCAACATATACACAACAATAGTACTGCACATCTGTAGACCACACATTGACCCCACAAGCATTTAATCTTACATTTAGTGTCTTTCCATTATCAATGCTTATCCCAACATGCCGCAAAGCACATTTTTTTTCATTTCATTCATGTATCTCTCAACATTACCTATAGATATGGATTGTTTCTTTCTAATCCTACCTTGCATTATAGATTAACTTATTCTCCACTAAGATCATTTTCATTTTCTTGAGTTGTCTGCATTGAATGATCATTCTACCAACAAGCCATGTGCTTCCTCCAAGCACTAAATTGTCATAAAATAGACAAAATTGAGGATTCCCACACATATCAGAACATCGTAGATTGATGATCCATTTATCTCTATGATTGAGTTGAGGTCCCTCTGATAGATGGCATGTATTCACAAGCTAAGCTCGGAATGATGTCGTCTTTAATCTGAAGAACTCATGTTGGTAAAAAATTGGATTCCAGGTAAACATTTTCAACTTTACATTGTAAATGCATATGGAAATCTAAGCACGTTTATATGTTTTATCCCATTCCTTGGCTAATCAGAAAATCTATAGTAATCATATTGTGGTGAGAGAATATTAAAGTGTTTTTGGTATATTGGAGTGTTTATCTTTTGGAAAACTGTTAGTACGTCTGTAGTTTCAAGCTAAGTTCTCGCTTATCATGACTTATTTTTTTGTGTTTTTCATTGGATTTTTAAAATAATTATTTGTTTAAAAGACCGAGATGACATTTAAGTAAAAATTTGATACCCATACCAGATTTGAAAGAGAAATTTTGATGTAACCAGTTCTGAAATATTTTGTCAATAATTGAGTTGAATAGCTTTGTTATACAATGGGATGAGCAGGTATCCTCAAGAAAACTTTGAACTAATATGGAGACCACATATAAGTATTGATAACTCCGATCTTCTAGATGTTTCACATGCAAATTGCAAAGAGAATATTTCGACAAATAATACCAGAAACCTTCCACCAAGTGAAGTCATGAAAACAACGTGGGTTATAAACGGCTCGAAACACTTTTCAATCAAACACGACCGATCCTGCCAAGGAAACAAGTCATTACTAAATTTATATTTTGCAGATATGAGAAGTTTAAATATGTATAAATCGAGATCATTTTAAGTTGTAGTAAATGATGAAAGACGATCTAAAATCATTACTATCGTGCCAAATTACTCTGGGGTAGATCTAAAAATCTCAATAAATGAAACAGGCGACACCAAATTTGAGCTTGTGAAAGCCACTGACACTAGAAATCCACCTATAATCAATGCTTTTGAGTATTATCTGGTAGTTGATACACAACTAGAAACATATTCACAAGACAATAAGTTCTGACTGATACAGAAATTGCTGATATTATAATTCAATGTCTAACCAAGTATTTATTAAACTATAGTTGAAGCTCTTGAAGCTATCAAAAAGAAGTTTGACATAAAATACTGGATTTCAGATCCTTGCTATTTGGTCATGTGGGAAGGAATTGGTTGTGAAGATAGATATTCGAGCATACAAATTTATGAAATGTACGTTTGGTTTATGCAGTAGATGATTCCAATGCCATTGTCTGTTAGTGTTGCTCACTTTTCTTCACGATGTTGTTCGATCAAGAGCTGACATTTCCTCGTGACAAATTTTCCTAAAAATGCATATGGTTGTCCTAAATTTACACAGAAAAAGGACGAATATAACTCAGAAATATACTAGAAAACACGATGATGGTAGCGGTAGTCAGTTGCAACTGCACCAACTGCCTCTCCAACAACATAGACGGTTTAGGTGTCCCACTGAAATTGCCACTCGAAAAGATAATGCAACCAGCTATGATTGAAATTGACACCGGATGGAGAGAATGGCGCCACCCTTAAATTGAAAATTAAAATTTTAAGAGATGTCACCTTTAATGCGCAAAAGAACAGATGGGACAGATACCAGGCAGAGATGACGGGACAGATGCAAGGCAGAGATGAAAAGAGTAGACGAAATTGGGAGGTGATTTGATTCAAAAGGAAAGATCTATCTGCCTAAATATATGAAAGTGGAATCCATCACAAATTAATTTAAAAAATGTCCTAAGAATTTTTATTACTACCTAAATTTATTATAGTGAGCCCCTCTACGCGTTAAGATATGAAAGTGGAACCCATCACAAATTAAAATGGAAATAAAGATGAAAAATAATATCGGTAATTTTAGTTTACGTCCATCACAGAGGGAAAAATTTCCACGGCGTCGCTGGCGGCAGAGGCCTATGTGAGTTAGTGTCCAACTGGACGTGCAACAAAACGTAAAATTTAATGGCATTACTTGCAGGCAAGGAATAAGGGAGTTGGTGGGCGGCCAGATAGGAGGAGGAAAATTTAGTCTAAAAGGAAGAAAATTCATCAATATCTCTCGCATTAAAATCCTTTTATTATTTAATTTTATGTCCTACAGACAAGGAGGAATATTGAGGCAGAAAGATCGATTATTCAGAGTATTAATATTATTTATTAATAATTAATTTTAACTTTAATATTCATTTTAACTTTCCACTTTTCAGTGATAAATTCCAATTTCGATTTCAATAGCGCTACATCTGTTGAGATTTTCTGTTTTGAATAAAATAGGCAAAAATCTCAGTAGGTGACAACAATAGAAATTTTTGTTGCTAGATTAACTCCAGGTTGTTGGGAGGGAGTTAATGCATCCTAAATTTGAGTTGAGAGGATTTATGAGGCAGTTAGATTCTCCTTGCTATAAAACAGGTATCCATACGGATTTTTTTGAGAGTGTGAGAGTTTGTGAGGAAATTGATTATCTTGTAATCTCCTGTTTGATAATAAATATTGCCGATGCCCTGTTAGGTGGACGTAGCCCAGATTGGTTGGGTGAACCACGTTAAAAACTGTGTTCTTTATGTGTGTTTTCTGCTGTGTGTGTTAATTGTTTAAATGTTTTCCGCTGTACTAATTCCAACAATTGGTATCGGAGCAGCAAAGTTGAGCGGTCAAACTTGTTACAGTGCGCAGAGAGCCGAGCCGTCGCTGTATTTTTTGGTGAACTGATAGCGTTGAACTGAAATGGTTGAATAGCGTTGAACAGCTTTGAAAAAGAGTGTGGACCGAGCAGGAACTGCGTTCTGTGTATATCTGTTCTGCAGAGACGCTGAACGTTGGTATCATATGAACGCTGCCGAAAATGCCGTGGGTTGAAAATCGCGTGGACTGTTGTACAGGTTTATTCAAATGCCATTTCAAAGTTTCTATTAATTCGATTTGAAGTTTTCGATGATGTGACAAAAGGTCGATTTGCAGTTGCAATTTAAAAGCCGATTGGTATTTAAAACTCCAAGTCGAAAGGTTGATTGGTATATAAAACAAACATTTTTTCTGAAATCGATTTGTTTTATATTGAAAATCGATTTGTGGTATATCACTTATTAAAATCGATTTATTAAAATGCTTTTGAAAAATCGATATGCAAAATCGATTATATTGAAAGTCGATTACCATTTTCACTTGGTATTTTGAAGTGGAGTTTATTTGAAGTTTTAAAATCGATTTGAAGTGGAGCTTAAATCGATTTGTTTTATGATATATCGACTTGAGTAATCCATTTGACATTTAATAATTACCATTTGCATATGGTATGAAGTGAAAGGCATTTTAAAGGTGAATGAGCTATGGTTGAATCGTGTGAAAATTATTGCCAATATTGCACGATAGAAAGACGCATTGTTCCAGTACAATTTAATACTCAGTAATTCACACAGCAAAAGAAAAGGAATTTTTTTTTTAAAGGCAAAGGCATTTTTTTTTTTAAAACACAAACTTCATTGATTTAAAGTTGGTTTTTTGGAGATTATTGTGTTTTTTGTTGATACAAGATGGCGAAAACTCAAAGTGCCCGGTTTGAAATTGAGAAGTTTAACGGAAAAAACAATTTCGAGATCTAGAAGGTAAAGATGCATGATCTCCTGGTACAACAAGGTGTGGCGAAAGCGCTGTTGGGGAAAAGCAAAAGGCCTTCTTCCTTGACGGAGGATGAATGGGATGAGTTGGATGACAGAGCTCTGAGCGCAATTCGGTTATGTCTGGCGGATGACGTTCTGTTCAACATTGTGTCAGAGAAGACCGCTGCAGGCTTGTGGATGAAGCTTGAAAAGCTCTACATGACGAAATCTTTGACAAATCGGATTCTCCTGAAGCGACAGCTTTATGGTTTGCGGATGAAGGAAGACATCCTTGAGTTTGACGATGTGGTTGGAGCCTTGTTGTCTGAGGAGACGAGGAAGAGGTCGAATGCAGACACCTCTACATCAGAGGTAATGATGGCCAGAGGTCGCTCAAGAGAGAGACACTCCGGGGGTAAGCAAAGCAACTCTCGTTCAAAGTCGAAAGGGAAGAAGAGCAAAGTAAAGTGCTAGTTTTGTGGCAAATCGGGGCATTTGAAGAAGGACTGTTGGAAGAGACAACAAACAGAGAAGAAAGGAGACTCTTCAATAGAGAAGAAAGAAGCAAACACGACAGATACAGGTTCAACATCTGGTTCAGGTATAAGCGACGAAGTGTTATCAGTTAATTTGTCAAATCATGATCAACATTGGTTGTTAGATTCCGGTGCATCAAACCACATGTGTATTCATAGAGAATGGTTTAAAACGTATAGATCAATTAATGATGGAGTCGTGTACATGGGGAATGATGTCACATCTAATATTGTGGGAATAGGGAGTATACAGCTGCAAATGTTTGATGGGACAACTAAAATGTTAACTGATGTAAGACATGTACCAGATTTAAGGAAAAATCTTATTTCACTAGGAGCACTTGATACAAATGGATATAAAACTGTAATTCAAGGTGGGGTAATGAAAATTTACAAAGGTATTTTACTAGTATTGAAAGCTAAGAAAGTAGGAAATCTATTTCAGTTAGAAGGAAGAACAGGGTCAGATCATGTGTCTACGGTGTCTGAACATGACAGTAGTTCCATTCGCCTATGGCATCAAAGATTGGGCCATATGAGCAAAAGAGGGTTAAAAATTTTGGCTGATCACAAGTTACTTCCTAATCTAAGGTCTGGAAAGTTAGATTTCTGTAAACATTGTCTGTTTGGAAAACAAAGTAAACAAAAGTTTAAAACAGGCAAACATACTAGTAAAGGCATACTTGATTATATCCATTCAGATGTTTGGGGAACAGCCCCTACAACCTCATATGGTGGTTCGTCTTATTTTGTATCATTTATTGATGACTTTTCTAGGAAGGTCTGGGTCTACATGTTGAAAAGAAAGTCTGATGTTTTTACAGTTTTCAAGCAGTTTAGAGCATTGGTAGAAAACATCACTGGTAGAACTATAAAATGTTTAAGAACTGAAAATGGTGGTGAGTTTACTTCCAAGGAGTTTGAAAACTATTGCAAGGATGCAGGGATCGAGAGACATAAGACTACTGTTTATACTCCTCAGCAAAATGGAGTTGCTGAACGTATGAACATGACTCTTTTGGAGAGAGCAAGGAGTATGCTGAGTAACGCTGGTTTGCAGAAGGAGTTGTGGACGGAAGCAGTGGCAACAACTTGTTATGTGATAAACCGATCTCCATCGACGGCGATAGACTGCAAGATTCCGCAAGAGGTATGGAAAGGACATCCTTGTGACTATTCTAAACTCAGAGTGTTTGGTTGTGATGCATATGCTCTAGTGCCTAAATATCAGCGAACTAAATTAGATCCAAAGTCTAAAAGGTATATCTTTGTTGGGTATGGTGTTGGAACAAAGGGATATAGATTGTGGGAACCTACTACCCGCAAAATCATCATCAACAGAGATGTAAAGTTTGATGAATCCTCTCTTGTACAGTTAGATGTAGATAATAAATTGAAACAGGATGATGTATCTGATTTTCAGCACATTCAGTTTGACAACACTTCTAATAATAGTTCAGAGTCAAGTCATGAACAGGTTTCAGAATTAGATTATGAACAGGGTTCAGATGTACGTCATGAACAGGTCGCAGATGGTGGTCATGAAGAAGTTCCTACAGATGGTAGTCAGCCAATTGTGGAAGCACCAGAAACATCTTTAAGGAGGTCTACAAGAATGAAACGACCTCCTAGATGGTATGATGATTATGTTACTTCAGTTGCATTTACCGCTAATGACGATGAACCTCTGTGCTATCAGGAAGCTATAGAAGGTTCGAAAAGTGACAAGTGGAAAGCAGCTATGAAGGAAGAAATGATGGCCTTAGGTAAGAATGGCACATGGGATCTGGTTGAACTTCCAAAAGACAGGAAAACTGTGGGATGTAAATGGGTCTTCAAGATGAAATGGGGTGTGAATGATACGGAGGACAGATACAAAGCGAGGCTGGTTGCAAAAGGGTTTTCTCAGAAAGCAGGCATTGACTTTCATGAGATTTTTTCACCAGTTGTTAAAATAGTTTCAATTAGAATTGTGTTAGCGTTAGTTGCTTTGCTTGATTTAGAATTACAGCAACTAGATGTTAAGACTGCGTTTTTACATGGTGATTTAGATGAGGAAATTTATATGGAACAACCGAAAGGGTTTGTTTAGCATCGCAATAAGAAATTTGTCTGCAGGCTCAAGAAGTCATTGTATGGTCTGAAGCAGTCGCCTCGACAGTGGTACAAGAAATTTGATTCTTTCATGTTGAGTCAAAAATATATAAGAAGTGAATATGATCATTGTGTTTACTTTAAGCAGTTAAGTAATGGCATGTTCATTATCTTAGTGTTGTATGTTGACGATATGCTTTTAGCAAGAAAAAGCATTGAAGAAATCAATAGGTTGAAGACTCAGATGGCAAGGACGTTTGATATGAAAGATCTAGGAGCAGCAAGACAGATTTTGGGCACGGAGATTTTCAGAGACAGGAGCAATGGTAAGCTGTGGCTATCACAACAGAAGTATATTGAGAAAATACTCTTGAGATTTGGTATGAACAATGTGAAGCCTGTGTCAGTCCCTTTAGCTTCCCATTTTAAGCTTTCTTCCAGTTTATGTCCTAAGACAGATGAAGAAAAGGATTATATGTCTCGAATTCCATATGTCAATGTAGTAGGATGTTTGATGTATGCGATGGTTTGTACTCGACCAGATATTTCACATGAAGTTTGGGTTGTCAGCAGGTATATGGCAAATCCGGGTAAAGAACACTGGTCAGCAGTGAAATGGGTGCTTCGGTATTTGAGAGGCACAAGTAGTTATTGTATCACTTACAATAAGAGTAGTGAATTTGTTTGTGGATATGTTGATTCCGATTTTGCAGGTGATTTGGATAAGAGAAGGTCAACTTCAGGGTACGTCTTTACTCTTGCAGGTGGAGCTATCAACTGGATGTCAAAGCTACAGAACATTGTTGCTTTATCCACTACTGAAGCAGAATACATTGCTGCTTCTCATGCTTGCAAAGAAGCGATTTGGTTGAAAGGTTTGTTTGGTGAATTTGGTAGGTTGCAGGACAACATCAAGTTATTTTGTGACAGTCAAAGTGCAATAAATTTGGCTAAGAATCTGGCCTATCATAGTAAATCAAAGCATATACCGATCAAGTACCATTTTGTAAGACAGGTTATCACTGAAAGGGGAGTCTCTCTTGAAAAGGTGCATACAAAGGAGAATTGTGCAGACATGTTCACGAAACCAGTTTTGTTAGAGAAGCTACGCTGGTTTTTGGCTTCTCTTGGCTTGCAGAAAAGATAAAATAATAAAGAACAGGGCATCAGGCTAATTGTTGTCAAGGTGGAGATTGTTGAGATTTTCTGTTTTGAATAAAATAGGCAAAAATCTCAGTAGGTGACAACAATAGAAATTTTTGTTGCTAGATTAACTCCAGGTTGTTGGGAGGGAGTTAATGCATCCTAAATTTGAGTTGAGAGGATTTATGAGGCAGTTAGATTCTCCTTGCTATAAAACAGGTATCCATACGGATTGTTTTGAGAGTGTGAGAGTTTGTGAGGAAATTGATTATCTTGTAATCTCATGTTTGATAATAAAGATTGTCGATGCCCTGTTAGGTGGACGTAGCCTAGATTGGTTGGGTGAACCACGTTAAAAACTGTGTTCTTTATGTGTGTTTTCTGCTGTGTGTGTTAATTGTTTAAATGTTTTCCGCTGTACTAATTCCAACAGCATCTTGGACAATGTTTTGGAATTGAGATACAACAGGTTCATTTCATTTAGGCCGTTTCCTTTCATATATGCATTGAATTTATGTCATATTCCTAAAATATTTTGGACTCGGAAAGAAATGAGTCTGAAAAAGATGATCTCTCTTATTTTCAGACATAAATGAGTCCAAAAAAATTGACCTTGCTCCTCTTTTTTTCTATCTTAGTAGTAAAAACAAAATTAAGCCCTCTCCTATTCCAAAATATTCTTCACATCCAGATAAAAATAACAATTAAATAATTTTTCATGTGCAATCTAAATATGATTTCAGTTTTATTATTCTTCATATCCAAATAAAAAATAACTAAATAATTTTTCATATGCACTCTAAATATGATTTCAGTTTTAATATTTTATTCTCATAGTTTTATCAATAAACTTCTATCATTTTTGTTTAATCTACATTTTTTTGTTAAATTTCGATACGTATTTAATTTACATTATTTGGATAAAACTAATATTTTTCTACATATTTTCTGGTGTCATCACATGAGACATAAATTTGTCGATGATTTTCGAACCAACCAATGTAATTCGTCATCTTAAAAAAACTAAATAACATCACGTAAAATTATATCACCAAAATAGACTAATTGAATTTTCTTGCCTTTTATTTCTTCCTACGATGTTCAACTGATTAAATTTTCATCTTCTTTTTAGTGTTGCCTATTCCCACCATAGGCACTGGTCAGTCTACCATGTTTCTAGAGATTTTGTAATAGATGATATCTTTTATCTAAAAACATGCTATTGCGTTTGAGTCACCCAAATAACTATTGAATCAATGGTTGGTGTTTGGAAATAACGTTAATAAATTCAAATTTCCTTGTATACCTTCTTAGGTTCACTATAAAATCTACTATTCATAACATATAAATGTGTAATTAAAGTATAAAACATTTTTCTATCATTTAATTTCTCTTGTTTTTTTATTATTATCAATTTGGTGGGACTACATATTTATCATGTTCAATATATGACTTTGATTCGGTATATCTGACAGAGAACTAGTAACTTCACATCAAGGAGTGTCTTAATAGAACACCCAATCAACCAACATATATCCAAAACCCATTGATCCAAAACCTAGTAACTTCACATCAAGGAGTGTCTTAACAGAACACCCAATCAACCAACATATATCCAAAACCCATTGATCCAAAACCTTTAACTTAAAAATTTAAACATTTAGATTTCATTTATATTCAAGCACATTATATTCATGTGTTAAAGTCGTGCTTAAAATAGATATATGCTTCCTCTCAATTCATGAGCTAAATCCATGCTTAAAATAGATATATGTTGGTAATTTTGATATTTTGTGACAATTTCCTACTTTTTACTTCTTTTGTCATCATTTTGTTTGTCTTTGTTTCGTTAGAAACCTCTAAATGCTTCAAAGTTTGGTTGGTATGTGCTGCATATAGCCTTGGAGGAGGGATGAATGATAGAAAACCAAAATTATTTAATTATTATTTCTCTTAAAAGAGAAATTTATTAGTGGAATTGTTTTTTGCGGTATGATCACCCAATTTAAATGACTTCTATGGTGGAAAACATAACAGGAAAATGCTCAACTAAAACTATTAAAACTAGAGAGAGCAGGCATTGGACAATATAAACACACAAAACAATTGAATTCCTTTATCAAATCACACAAATACATTACAATATTTATAGTGCTGCTGAGATCCAACTAATTCCACTCTTGGAGGGAGTAGTTGAGAGAATCTCTCAACATCCTCCAATAAACCAAACCAATCCCTAATCTGTAGTATGCATCATAAATGAGGCATTATCTCAACACCCCCCCTTAATGCCTACATTACATAAATGGAGAACACACTAATTTAATACAAACATTTGTCTGCCCTGGTCTTTATTAACATTTGTACCCACTCTGAGATCTCATAGACAACACTCTTTTCTCCACCATTTTCGAGCTACCATTCAACCCATTTAAAATACATTTGTCTCTGACCAACAATGCTGAATTTGTAAGATCAAATATTCTTGACACTTTCGAAGAAGAGTCTTGACACTGAACTATCCTATGGAAATATTTCCATCTGTGAAATAATCCCTGAAGAATAAATTTCAACAGTCTATAGGAAAATACTCTAGGTACAGAATATGAACAACGATCAATCCTACAAAGTGACCTTTACAAGGATCTCATTGTATAACCTGTAACCAATGCTCTTGGCCCGAAGCACAACAAGATCAGCATATAACAAATTCACACAATAAAATTAGCCAATTGTTCTCTCGGCCCTGAAGATCGTCGAAAACGACTAATTTAAATTATGCTAAATTGTTCATAGTTGGTTCTGCACTATACAAATCTCACAAAAAATGTCACATAATATATATCTAACAAGCAGCTTTAATTTCTCCAGCCGTATAACACCTTCAAAATTCGAGAGAGCGCTCTTAATCCTGATTTAATGTGCAAAACCTACTCCATCCAAAATCCTCAGTCCATCCATTTATTCATTAGTAATCATCAAGAAGAGTATGCTAATAGACTAACTGAACAAGACAGCTGTGAACTTTTTTTAATTTTCTGAAGATGAAAAAATCATTGTAAGCTGTTGGGAGCACCTTCACATGATTAATTTTATCAGCTCCCATAAAGGAGAGACGAATAGTAGGTTTATGCCAAGCGTATTACTGACGCCCTTGCTCTTCTCTGCAAACGCATTTATGAATCCTCCATTGTTTCGGATGTGCTCTTGGAGAAGATAAGCACCAATTATGAGACGAATAATAACACCAACCTGGAAAATGTCTTGGAAAAAATAGCCTATTTCAAGCAACCCCACAGAATGGTTTGCTAGTTTGCGCATAGCCACCCCAATTTCTTGGAAATCAGACCTGTAACAATTTCTTCCCCAAAGTGTTTCATTTTTTTCACAGAGACTCGAATTTCGCCCGTTGACCATCTCTCTTGCATCTTGCATTTACAGGAATGATGAAACTAATGCGTGCATTGAACCCAACAAATGCGACTCATCTTTGAGTTGTTTATCACTGTAATTTTCTATGTAGGCTTCATCAAAAGGAGACAAATCCTTATAATTCTTCTGCAATAGTTGATTGAAATCTCGATGGGATTCATTAATCAAAGATTTCACACTCTCAAAAACTTGTTTGAGGAAAGAAAGAGGGATCTGATTCTCCAACTTTATAATGTCACACCTGATACACATTTGCAGCGTACTGAAATCTATAGACTTCGAGTTGGGATCTTTGAGCTCATTGCTGAAGAGGATGAATAAAAAACGTAAAATGAAGAATGAATCTACCACCATCATGCAAGTGAATTTCTTAGAGTAATCACCTACTGTGGTGATTTCCCATTCATAAAATTTCTCAATATCCTATCGCATCCCTTGAATCGTTTCAACAATTGAGTGAAATCTCTCTAAGATCATGGCCGCGGATTTGAGTTTGTAGGCCTCCGCGCCAGTTGATAGCTTCAGCTCATGATGTTGATAGCTATCTCTCGCAAAATAATTCATGTTTTTCTAATTACAAATCAACCTGCACAGAAATTTACAACAATAACACTTCTGATAATGAGAATGGTCCCTACAGCAGATTGAACGCTCGTATCAACCCATCCGTGTTGATTATACTCTCTATCTTCCTCTGCTATTAAAATTGGTAATGAAGAAAAGACTGAAAATGCCACTATACCAAACACATGAAAAACAAAAAAAACTTTCACTCAGAAAATAACTTCACTAAACTATCTACTATTCTACAACAGCAGTTTGACTATCATTGCTCTCACATCTTCCTGGCTTTCCCGTGAGGGAATCAAGCCATAACAGGCTCTGATACCATATTAAAACTAGAGAGAGCAGGCATTGGACAATATAAACACACAAAACAATTAAATTCCTTTATCAAATCACACAAATACATTACAATATTTATAGTGCTGCTGAGATCCAACTAATTCCACTCTTGGAGGGAGTAGTTGAGAGAATCTCTCAACATCCTCCAACAAACCAAACCAATCCCTAATCTGTAGTATGCATCATAAATGAGGCATTATATCAACAAAAACTATACATAAAAGGTTAAATTATTGGAGAACATGCAACGAAGAATCAGAGGTTGCTTAAAGTTAGCAGGTCCTATGTGAGAGACATGAAGAAAAGAAAACCACGTAATTGTATTTTCGACAAATAGATTTCAGACTGGAATTTTCAAGGGACTATGTATAAGAAAAACGTGTAATTGTGTATTCCACATATAGATTTTTAGCTGGGATTTTAAAGGAACTATCTATATCCAATTGAGTATAGATATTGTATGTAGTTTAATCGAAATCACATATGGAATACATGACACACATTTTTTTATAAAACAAACATGAGAGGTTGAAGTTTGAATTTCGAAGAAATTTGTGGCCCTCCTTAAATATTAAGTACCGTAACTAGTATACATCACTCGTATTGGAAATTTATCCAATGCTACCTTATAGACGAGGGCTAAAAGAAATAAATCTACATATAAAAATATATCATAACTGATATGCTTTAGATATAATAGGTCATGCCCACTTGTAGAATATTTTTGCATGGAATATCCAAAGTAGCTTGTCCCTTTCTACAGTTCCTCCGCAAAATGTTATATGCAAAGTTCACTATGAATATCTTGAACAACGATGAGTATTTGTTTTCCATAACCTCACGATCTCCCATCAAATATACCACACCTGATTTCTTTGCATCTTCTAAGAATTCTAAATCTTCCTCCATACTCACCATGCTACACGTATTAATCACTTCCTTTCTGCTCACCATGTTGCATGCTTTCATCACTTCATTTTCAGAAGTGGCTTCAATATTGACTATACTTTCTCCATAGTTTGAATTATTTCCTTCCTGTTGAGAAGGCCTATTAATATCATTTGTGCATATGTAATCCAATTGTCTAAATTCTCTCAAGGATTCCAATAACCAGTTCTAAAACTCCACATTCCCAGTTCTAGAGTCCCGATAACCATACCTAGCCATGCATCTATATATTTTGTGTTCTTTTGGACCAATTCCGTGCAATATAAATTTCTCTTCAGCTGGAATTGTATTCACAGGTAGATACTTGACAGAGATGAATACAAGGACAAAATTACTGGCAGGGAGGTTTCTCACGAAATGTTCAAATATTGTTGGAACTCCTTGTGCTAGTTTTGTGTATAAAATCCCAATCCTCAGAACTTTGATCACATCCTGAATCGAACCTAGGCTTAAAATATGTTCAATTGAAACCTTGTGTTCTACTTCATAGGCTTATCCCTTAACATGCACATAATGCCACACATACATTACAAATAACAATACGACTACAAAATTTGTTGGAAGGTATCCCCTTTGGAAATTTGTACAAAACTCCTGAGAAGTATGTGAATTTGATTGCTCCAAATATAGTGATGAAGAAAATGATCATAACCAGATGAGTCTTCCATATCATAAGAATTACTAGTGTGAGGAAGGATGAAGTGACGATCATAACGCCAACCACGGTTATGCCTGCTTCCAATTTACAGACTGGTCAAAACATTAATATATATACTTATATAGGATCGAATGTGAGAACTAAATCAGTCAACTTTCCAAATTTGTTAAAAATCATAAATATATACAGAAATAAATATTCATACTGTTGGGGTTCCCATGTTTTGGCCAGATTGGCAAGACCAAAAGATGAGACAACATCATAACCACTTTGGGGCCCTAGGATCTAGCCCTCCTGGACCCGGAGAGGGATCTCTCCAATAGAGCAAAGAATGATATGTCTTTAAAGCTCAAAATGAGGTGTTAGGCTAGTTATGAAGCACAGAAGGGAGTTTTAAATGATTTGGTTGAAGGGTTGCTGGGTTGGTGACGAGATCATGGACTGGGAAAGCAGTGGGAGGAAAGGAACAAAACAACAGGATATTTCAGCAAGGATGATAGGCCAAGACAGTGCCATCCATTGGGCTATGGAGTCATGAAAGGAAATTACATGCAACAACTAGCCAAGGCTTTCAAAGGGCAAGTCATCTATACTAAAGGATCTTTTTAGATAGATGATGGGATGGAACATTAAGGAGGAAATCGAAAGAAGGAAAGCAACCAATTTTCTGTCTATAGATCAGGTCAGAGGTCATTTAACTCCAGACCTGCTTGGACATACTCAAAGGCTGCTCTCAAAGAGACAAAGGGGCAGCTTATAGATCAGACCAGAGGTCATTTAACTCCAGATCTGCTTTAGCAACTCCAAGGGAAAAAACAGAGATAGATTTGACAAAGAAGCATCCAAGTGGCAAACCCCCAAGTTCATACATCAGCCAGCAGGAAATAACATCCGCTACACTGGTTAAACCCATGAATTTACTCTTGGATAACACATAGGGCGGAAAACATAAAGGTAGGGAGAGCAGACAGCATAGGGCACCTAACAAGGGTGAATCCTATACCATTATTCTGATGCCTACCAGAAGAACATGAAACAATATGGAAATGTAATAAACAGAGTAAGAAAACATCACCTATAGTAATAGACCAGGATCCTGTGAAAAGTGCTTTGATTAATCATTACAACACCGACTATGTACAATGCACAACAATGGCTGTTACAAATTTCGTACTTTCTCCTCCTTATTACATACAAATTCACTTCCGCTACTCCTCCCACGACCGTTCTAATGTGTACTCAAATGAATCCCTCTAACAACAGATTAAATCGAACAACAACAACCTTTACAATTCGTTCGTGGATTTTATAGGAGAAGAGAGAAAACAGAGGTAGATGAACATTGAATTGATCTCATTACAGAATCGGCGGAAGTGCACGCCCATACGCCGAGTCGGCAAAATGCGCGCTGTTAAAATTATCGTTTTGGAGGTTCTCCGTCGGTGTCGATTTTGACCGGATACTTAATGGGAGTCCTCCGACCGTTCAGGAACTCGTGGCCGCCATTCTAATAAATGAACTCGGATGGAAGTCCTGGGGCGTCTCCATGCTTTCACGTCGCCCTCGACTATCTTTTAAGAAGCTCTGTCAGTGTTCTTGACTTTCCTGGGCTCGAGAAACATGGAGGACATTGCGAGAAGGTGTACTTCCGGAGGAAAAATGTCCTGCTATTAGGTAGCGCAGTAATGGCGTTGCTGGTGCGCTCATTGGTCTTCAAACAGTGCCTCAAGCCTTTGAATGCGGGGTTAACGTTTGATTATGTCAATAACAGGTGTTAACCCCTTGAAACCTTCAGCTGATCTGCTGGAAATGCTGAGAAAGCCTCTATGTGAGCTCTGCATAATGAAATAAACTTATTACAGAGCCCGGGCAGTGGTGGTGGAGGAATTTCTGCGAAGGCGGTGAAATGGTGGCGGGACAGTGGAGAAACGAGGAAACCGGCGGAGAAATGATTAACAATGTAAGAATCCAAAGGTTGTTGCTTGGGCGAATTACACAGGGAAACACGAAAAACAATACACGGAGGCGTGAATGTGGGACCCGGCGGAGGCGGAGGGCGAAAAACCGTGAATCGTCAGATCTGGAAAGGATGGACGGCTAGGATTCAATCAGGCAATCGCAATCGGAGGTCGGAGCGGGTGTCAATCGCAACACACCACTTGAAAGTTCCGATTGCGATTGAGAATGGGGGAAGCGATCGAGCGATGACCGTCGGATCGCGGGTCGAACGGACGGACATGATTGAATCGGGAGACGGAGGGAAGGGAACCAGCGATTGAGCGCTGACCGTTGATCTGGGAGGAAACGGACGGCCGAGATTTAATCGGAAGACAGAGAGAAGAACTTGCGATCGGCGATCGGGGGGGAGTTGCGATTGGCGCAGGACCGTTAGATCGCGGGAAAATGGACGGCGGAGATTAAATCGGGGGATCGCAATCGGAGCTGTTCCAATGTGACTTGCGATTGCGATCGGAAGGGGGGTTGCGATTAGCGGAGGACCGTCGGATCAGGCGGGGAGATCAACGGTCAGGATTGAATCGGGAGGGAGATGGAAGGACTTGCGATCGCGATCAGAGCGCTGTTGCGATTAAGCGCCATCCGTCGGATCTGGAAGGGAACGAACGGCTGGGATTAAATCGGAGCTCAGGTGAAAGACTTGCGATCAATCGGGGGGTGCACGATACATGTTGCGATTCCGATTGAGCCGGGCCTTGCGATTGGCGCTCCGCTGTTCGATTGAAACAGATCAACGGTGCAGAACGAAGCGGAGGACTTGACGTTATAAACGATCGCATCGGGGCTTTCTGCTGTTACAAAGGATTTACACCCACCCGATGCTCCGATTGCGATTGGCGCTCAGGACTTAAGCGCTTGGTCCTAGCGCCGGGTCATATGTGGGGAAGTGGTTAGAAGGGGCTGGCAGAAAGGGGCTAGGCCTTATAATAAGGTCGAAAGTGGGTTTTTTGCCCATTTTAATGGATTTTAGGGCTGGGGAAGGGGAACGATAGAGGAAGAAAAGGGGAAAAAGGGAAAACCAAGGGTAGGGGAAGAAGTTAAATGGGATCTTGGGGGGATTTGAGGGGTAAAAGGGGAATAGAAGGGGAAGACAAGGGGGGTGAAATAAAAGGGAAAAAGGGGCCTTTGGGCATTTCTTTATCAGCAGAGAGGCTTTAAAAGGGGAATCAGCAGAGGGGAAACTATCAAAGGATAAAAGACACATGGAGGCTTCAAGGAGACTGTGTTTTCAGAGGAAATGCATTCCTTGAAGACCCAAAAATGATTTAGCCCCCTATTTTCTTGTCAAAAATTTCATAGGGGGGCTAACAATGGCTTCACATGGGGATGGCTTCTTCTTGAAGGAGTCAAGAATTCAGAAATTGATCTCTTGGTGTAGGCCAGATGCCTGCTGCTTGAACCATCCTTTTCTTTCTTTGATCAGCTACCACAAACTATGAAGACAACATATAAGCAGAAACACTTCCCATACAGCTACCTACCCACACTATAGTCCTAACATTTTTTCTTCTTGAGTGCATTTGGACTTGTAGACCCTTTTACATCATTAATTTTTCAAACAGGAAAAAATAAACCTATTCTACTTCTACCCTTATTACTCCATGAGACCAGATTAGACTGTTGGTCTCATATGTTTCTCTACCTACACTACTACCTGCTAGGATTAGACTGTCTAGTAGGTTTCTTCTCTACATTCTAAGACAGAAAATGAAACAACTAATCTACTTGCTCATGTACTGAGCTTTATTGAGCTTTCCTACCTACCCTACTCTAACTGGAAAACTCTGATGGTTTAGGTGATGCAGTAATGCCAATGCAGCCAGTCAAGTAATAGCAAAAAAGGATATGAGCACTGACTTCCTGTCAGAGATAACCACAGGGTGCTCTGCATGTGGTCCTTCAAAACTGAAGTCACCATCAGTGGTGACCAATTCTGATGTATTTGGCTCTTGCAAAAGATTGATGCTTGTGGAGCTGAGCCAATCAGGGCCTCCATGTAGTCTGCCACAGGGTCAACAAACTCATGATGTAAACTTTTTCCTTTAAAGCCTACCATGACTGATAGGCATTCTGCATCCTGGGAAGCTTCAATCACTGCATCTGTAGTGAGGCCTTTGTAATCACACTCCTCCTCTTCCTGGTTGGGAGTATTTGGCATATGGGCATCGACCAGGAATACCTCCTATTCCTCTGGATCAAGGCCGAGACGCCTGCGGGGAAAGCGATCTCGCTCATCTTCAATGCAGCTTGAGCTAGAGGGCTCATTATATTCAACAGTGCTGTCCTCTAGTACCACAGGTCGGTTCTGCTGCAACGGGCTAAACTCTGTGAAAAAATCAACATATTCTTGAGCGGGGGCTTCTTTGATTACCTTAATCCCTTCGGGAGAAGGCTCTGGATATTCGTTCCGCTCAAGACTTCCCTCATCTGTTTTCTCCTCGTCCTCTGTGCTGAAGAGCTGCTGGCCTCTGTCCACTTGGCAAGTATAACTGATGTTCGGATATAAAGCAGATAGAAGATTCAATGAATCTTCGTCTACTATCATGCTTTCAACACTTTCTCCATCAGTATCATAGATGGCCGACATTAGCTCATTATTTTCTTGAAGTTGATGGTCGTAGTCTTCCTCCCATGAGACCTCTGATGATGGCCGTGCAAGCTCGGTTTCCCTTTGGAAAAACTCATCGTCAGACATATCCACATCAGAGAAATCATAATTGTAAGTATTGTCACCCATCAAATCTTCAGGACTCTCAGCAATTCTTTCTTCAAAATACTCTGCAAGTTCATTTTCTGATTCAAGCTCTGGTTCATCATACATGCTTGGCATGCGACTTTTGTCTTGCAGAGATCTGATTTGTCTTTCTCGAGGACAAGGAGCAGGTCTTTCCCAATCATCCTCTCTAGTTTCAGCCTCATCTTCTTGCTCTTTTGCTTTCAGCAAGGAACTGGTAGCCTCTATCAGTCTTTCCAGCTTGTTTTCTAAAGAGATCTGCGTTGTTTGCTCTGTTCGTTCCTTCCTCGTTGCTCTTAATCTTTCCTCCCTGCACTTTACGTTGTACTCGACAGCGATCGCTATATTCTGCATTTCCTCCAGGCTCGAAGGTTCTCTTTGCCTGATATGGAATTCCACCTCGGGGTCAAAAGAAATTGGATAGTGCAATAAAGCCCATCCCAAAGGTGGTTTTATATCAGAAGGCATTGCATCATATACCTTATTGAACCTGGCTGAAAACTCTTGCACTGTCTCTCCTGGCTGCCTTCTCAAATTTTGATATTCTTTTATGATGAGGAGAGCATTCTTCGGGGCCGCCCATCTATCAAGGAAAACTTGAGAAAACTGATGGAAGCAGAAAATGCTTGCTTCTGGAAGGCCTTTGAGCCAACTCTTAACATTTCCTTGTAACGACAAAGCAAACATCCTAATGCACACATCATCTTCTTCTATTTCATACAGCTCAAGTAAATCCTCCAGATTTTGAACATGTTCTTCAACATAGGACCCTTTACTTTCCCCATCAAAATGAGGCAGCTGGTTTATTAATTCTGTTGGCAGGGGCTGGAAGAAGAGAGGTAAAACCAGAGGCTTATATCTTTCTATGGCCTTTGTAGGTGTGGGTGATGTAACAATAGGATCATGGCTGCTTGAAGCTTCTTGAAGAGTGGGAGATACTACATGAGCTTCTTGTTCCATCAGGTTTTTCACAGGAGCATAGGTCTGCTCACGGTCTGAAGACTGAGGCTTGAGATCTTTCCCATACTCATCATGGGTTTCATCTTTGTACACTTGATTAGGCTTAAAGTAGGACAGAATATAGTGGTAGACAAAAACAATGAATTCTTTAAACCAAATCCAACCCGTATGTTCTACCCTTCTATGAGGTCTGGCCATCTTTCAGGTTCTTCCTCCAGTGGAGTCTTCTAGGATTATGGAGTGTGGAGTCGCCAGGTGGATGAATTTAACAATTTGAAGCAGGATGTTGTCCACCATCAGCAATGAGAAGCCAATCTAACCAGAGATTCCGTGTCTATGAGTGCCTAGGAATGCTTAAGCTGAAATGCACTCATTCCCCAGTGGAGTCACCATTATGTTGGGGTTCCCATGTTTTGGCCAGATTGGCAAGACCAAAAGATGAGACAACATCAGAACCACTTTGGGGCCCTAGGATCTAGCCCTCCTGGACCCAGAGAGGGATCTCTCCAATAGAGCAAAGAATGATATGTCTTTAAAGCTCAAAATGAGGTGTTAGGCTAGTTATGAAGCACAGAAGGGGGTTTTAAATGATTTGGTTGAAGGGTTGTTGGGTTGGTGACGAGATCATAGACTGGGAAAGCAGTGGGAGGAAAGGAACAAAACAACAGGATATTTCAGCAAGGATGATAGGCCAGAACAATGCCATCCATTGGGCTATGGAGTCATGAAAGGAAATTACATGCAACAACTAGCCAAGGCTTTCAAAGGGCAAGTAATCTATACTAAAGGATATTTTTAGATAGATGATGGGATGGAACATTAAGGAGGAAAGTGAAAGAAGGAAAGCAACCAATTTTGTGTCTATAGATCAGGTCAGAGGTCATTTAACTCCAGACCTACTTGGACATACTCAAAGGTTGCTCTCAAAGAGACAAAGGGGCAGCTTATAGATCAGACCAGAGGTCATTTAACTCTAGGTATGCTTTAGCAACTCCAAGGGAAAAAATAGAGATATATTTGACAAAGAAGCATCCAAGTGGTAAACCCCCAAGTTCATACATCAGCCAGCAGGCAATAACATCCACTGCACTGGTTAAACCCATGAATTTACTCTTGGATAACACATTTTAGCAGAAAACATTGATGGCAAGGAGAGCAGACAACATAGGGCACCTAACAAGGGTGAATCCTATACCATTATTCTGATGCAAGCCCAGAAGAACATGAAACAATATGAAAGTGTAATAAACAGAGTTAAGGAACACATCACCAATAGTAATAGACCAGGATCCTGTGAAAAGTGCTTTGATTAATTGATGCAACACCAGTCATGTATAATATGGCTCAATGGCTGTTATAGCCCAGACTTTCTCCTCCCAGCCTATTACATACAACTACTCTGCTACTCCCTCCCACGACTGTTCTAACAGTCAAATGAATCCCTCTAACAGCAGACTACGCAGCAACTGAACAACAACAACCTTTACAATTCGTTCTCAGGGATTTTATAGGAGAAGAGAGAAAACAGAGGTAGATGAACATTGAATTGATCTCATTAAGACAGAATCGGCGGAAGTGCACGCCCATACCGCTTAATGGAAAAATGCAGCGCTGTGTGTACTCTGTAGGCTGTTTTGGAGATCTCTGTCAGGTCGATTTTGACCTCGGATATTTCATTTGGAGTCCTTTGGCTGTCTGGAACTCTGTGCTGCCATTCTGAATAAATGAACTGGATGGAAGTCTGCAAGGCCCTCCATGCTTCTTTAATGTTGCATGACTATCTTTTAAGAAGGTCTGTCAGTGTTCTTGACTTTCCTGGGCTCGAGAAACATGGAGGACGCTGCGGGAAGGTGTGCTTATGGAGGAAAAATGTCCTGCTGTTAGGTAGCGCAGTAATGGCGTTGCTGGTGCGCTCATTGGTCTTCAAACAGTGCCTCAATCCTTTGAATGTGGGGTTAACGTTTGATTATGTCAATAACAGGTGTTAACCCCTTGAAACCTTCAGATGATCTGCTGGCAATGCTGAGAAAGCCTCTATGTGACCTCTGCATAATGAAATAAACTTATTACAGAGCCCGGGCAGTGGTGGTGGAGGAATTTCTGCGAAGGCGGTGAAATGGTGGTGTGACAGTGGAGAAACGAGGAAACCGGTGGAGAAATGATTAACAATGTAAAAACCCAAAGGTTGTTGCTTGGGCGAATTACACAGGGAAACACGAAAAACAGTACACGGAGGCGTGAATGAGGGACCCGGCAGAGGCGGAGGGCGAAAAACCGTGAACCGTCAGATTTGGAAAGGATGGACGGCTAGGATTCAATCGGGCAATCGCAATCGGAGGTCGAAGTAGGTGTCAATCGCAACACACCACTTGAAAGTTACGATTGCGATTGAGAATGGGGGAAGCGATCGAGCAATGACCGTCGGATCGCGGGTCGAACGGACGGACAGGATTGAATCGGGAGACGGAGGGAAGGGAACCAGCGATTGAGCGCTGACCGTTGATCTGGGAGGAAACGAACGGTCGAGATTTAATCGGAAGACAGAGAGAAGAACTTGCGATCGGCGATCGGGGGGGAGTGGCGATTGGCGCAGGACCGTTAGATCGCGGGAAAATGGATGGCGGAGATTAAATCGGGGGATCGCAATCGGAGCTGTTCCAATGTGACTTGCGATTGCGATCGGAAGGGGGGTTGCGATTAGCGGAGGACCGTCGGATCAGGCGGGGAGATCAACAGTCAGGATTGAATCGGGAGGGAGATGGAAGGACTTGCAATCGCGATCGGAGCGCTGCTGCGATTAAGCGCCATCCGTCGGATCTGGAAGGGAACGAACGGTTGGGATTAAATCGGAGCTCAGGTGAAAGACTTGCGATCAATCGGGGGGTGCACGATACATGTTGCGATTGCGATTGAGCCGGGCCTTGCGATTGGCGCTCCGCCGTTCGATTGAAACAGATCAACGGTGCAGAACGAAGCGGAGGACTTGACGTTATAAACGATCGCATCGGGGCTTTCTGATGTTACAAAGGATTTACACTTGCCCGATGCTCCGATTACGATTGGCACTCGGGACTTAAGCGCTTGGTCCCAACGCCGGGTCATATGTGGGGAAGTGGTTAGAAGGGGCTGGCAGAAAGGGGCTAGGCCTTATAATAAGGTCGGAAGTGGGTTTTTTGCCCATTTTAATGGATTTTAGGGCTGGGGAAGGGGAACGATAGAGGAAGAAAAGGGGAAAAAGGGAAAAACAAGTGTAGGGGAAGAAGTTAAATGGGATCTTGGTGGGATTTGAGGGGTAAAAGGGGAATAGAAGGGGAAGACAAGGGGGATGAAATAAAAGGGAAAAAGGGGCCTTTGGGCATTTCTTTATCAGCAGAGAGGCTTTAAAAGGGGAATCAGCAGAGGGGAAACTATCAAAGGATAAAAGACACATGGAGGCTTCAAGGAGACTGTGTTTTCAGAGGAAATGCATTCCTTGAAGACCCAAAAATGATTTAGCCCCCTATTTTCTTGTCAAAAATTTCATAGGGGGGATAACACATACTATGAATCATCTTCAATCCATTATATTTGGAATCACAAACATATCCTCCTATTTCCATCCTAACCATTATGATCCACGAGACACATCCACTAAGTGTCTATTAATTTTAACCATTTTGAATCACCAACACATTAATTCACTGACATATCAGGAAGCACCCTCACATAAATTTTTTTGAAATAAAATTTAAATGAAAATTTATGTAATATATTTTAATTTAACACCAATCGTACATACTTACCATAGGCATTTCCGATCTTGGTAGTAACTTGAAAATAAATGGTGACAATAACGCATGCCAGCATGAGAATGTAGTTGATTTCTGGAATATACACTTGGCCTTCATGTTTTTATGAAGTGTGCACCACCCTAATGTGTGGAAAGCATCCAAGAGACATGGAATTATTTATGATAGCAAAAGTTGCATAGATCATGGCCTATCTTGCAATAATAGAAGCAACAATTACAACTGCAAACATTGGCCAATATATAGCCCCTCTTACAAAATTTGAGTCATTCTATCATTAGAAAAGGTGAGCTCACTTTGAAAATCTATTAAACATTTAAAATAATATAGAACAACAACAGAGGACTCGCCCTTAGGTTGTAAAAAAAACATAGAAAATTAAAGGATATTAAGTTGTAAACAAAACAAAGAAAATTAAAGGATAAGTGAAGTTACTTGGAGTAAATTTGTAAAATGTATCTAACACATTTTGTGGAAACTTCTTGAGATATGCAGTTTGGCCCACATATGCGTAGATTAAAGTAGGATAGACTATGCTAGTAAAGGAAATCTAATAAAAACGAAATGTCAAACTGATAAAATACATAATTTTAAAATGTAAATGTAAATGTAAATTTATTATACATATTGATCCATATCCGAATTGAACGAACCGAAGAATGACCTAGGTCTGCGAACATAGCTTCAGTTCCTACATAGTACTCATCTAACTTAAGCAATGAACCCTCACCCTGGTAAATTATTAGAAAAAGAAATCACACAACTAGTAGCATACTCTATACTTGCTACATAGAGAACTATTCCTCCAAGTGAAATCCAAGCACTTTGTGAATCTCTTCTCAAGTATTCAAAGATATATTTGGGATAGAAAACTTAGAAGACCGTTTTATCATATTTGGCGATGTTGTAGATACCAATAAAGGCAATAGAGGAGTACCATATCAAAGCAGTTGGACCAAATGAGTAACCAATGTTTTGGGTTTGAAATATCTAGACAGAGAATAGGATAACTAAGATAGCCACAGATATCATCGCTACCGCCTCTGCAGATCCAATTGCAAATTAAATTCAGTTATTGCCAACATAATTTTAAACATATACTTAGAGAGCATCTTGATGAGGTTAACAATTACCCTGGATTATTGACTTGTCAACCTACCGCATCCATGAACTATTGATAAAATTGTTGCATGGAAATAATATTAGCTTTCAATGTCATTAAAAAAAAAACCAGTGAGTAGAATAATGGTGTTTATTGTACAAATTTCTTCTAGAAATTTGAGAGATTGGATTTGGTGGATGAATAATACCGGAGATACAAGGAGTGAGCACACCATCTCCAATAACCATGGAGGTACAAAGAAGCGCCAGTATGAGCAAAAATTGTTTTAGATGCATTACTTTTTTCTAAAGTTTTTAATTTTATTTTCAAATCTCTTTTGAGCTGTCTACTAGGAACTACAAACTTACATGATGAAATTTCCCTATCGTCTTCTTATTGATTGGGAACAGCACTCACTTTTTCATGGCGGCATATCAAGGAATAAAGTGCAAAATTCCCATCTGCCATCTCATTAATCTTCACACTAATATTATATCCAGAATACAAAAAGAAAATTAATGTTGAAAATCATATTTTGGTTCATATTACATACCATCACCGTTATCATTGGCCCAAAGTACAATGAAAACATATTTGAGCAATGGAAAAAGAGTGAACGAGTATATTATGAGAGATAGAGCACCAAGAACATCATCTGGATGATGGATTAAAACTGTGAAAGTGCTAGCAAACACATAAAGGGGAGAAATTCCCATGTCCCCATAAACCACCTCAATAATCTGAAACGCCAGTTGGAGAATGGAGGCCACTATGACCAAATTCTGCAAAAACAACAACAACAAGATCTAATTATAAAATTATTGACTAAACACCACCATAAAGCTTTGTCTTAAACATCAAGTTAAGTAGAAACCTTTAGTTGCATTGTTGGGAAAACAGCTCCAAAAATAGAAGAAAAGAGATATCAACGCCTTAGAAATAAGCCAATTCAAGGGCGAAACCTCCAATACATTACATGAATGAACAATTCTTAGATGATACAAATTAAAAAGCCTCCTTTCTATATATAGGAGTCCATGGGGCCACAATGTAATCGTAGTGGGGCCACAATGTAATCCTAGCCGACCTAACAATAATAATTTAAGGGCACAATAATAACAATATGGGGGTTATAGGGGTACAATAATAACAATAAGGGGGTTACAATAACAAAAATAAGGGACTATAATAGTAATATAGGGACCTAATATGCCCCTCTCCTTCAAAAAAGTGTTGTCCTCAACGCTTGAGTAGCTCTGGGTGCTTCTACATAAAATTCTTATCCTTCCATGTAGAATCTCCAGTGGGTAAGTTCTTCCACTTGATGAGATACTCTGAAATTGATTGATTTCGTAGCTATCGAGTTCTTGTTTCCGTGACCGCTTCAGGTTCCAATATGATTTTTCCTTCCTCATCAATTTATGGCAATATTGTTTGAACTGGAATATTTTCACCTATAACCTTGTTTAAGCATGAAACATGGAAAACTGGATGCGTTCATGAAGAAGCAGGAAGCTCCAATTTGTATGCCATAGTACCAATATTTTGCAACACCTTGTAAGGACCATAGTAATTTGGTGATAATTTATTATCCTTCTTAGCTTGCTTGAGGGAAATTTGTTTGTATGGTTGTAGCCGTAAAAATACCCAGTCTCCTACATCAAAACTTCTCTCGCTGCGATGTTGATTTTCCTGTTGTTTCATTCAATTTTGTGCCAAATTCAGGTTATCCTTTAAGAGTTGGAGAACTTCTTGTTGATGCTCGATGTGATCTTCCATTTCTTGAACCTGTTAGGTCTCTGTAATTTATTAGCAAGATTGGGAGAGTCCAATCACAGAGTTAACATCATTTCAACCAACTTTGGAATTCTAGGATCTAGCCCTCCTGAATCCGGAGAGGGATCTCTCCAATATGTACAAAGATGGATATTATCTTTGAAAAGCTTAAGGTAATGATATTAGGCTAGTTATGAAGGCCAAGGTTTTGTTTTGTTTTGGATGGTTGAGCATGAAATGTTACTTGAGGGGAAAGTCCTAAGTGAAAAGTTTCAAAAGTGAGAAGTTGCAAGCAAATAGAACAGTTTTGGCAGATAGATAGATATAACGCTGGTTTTTAGTCCATTGGGCTATGGAGTCATATCTGGGCTTTAATTGAACAACAACATCAAGTGTGATCCAAGGGGCAAGTCATCTATACCACAAGATTATTGAGATTAAAATGATGAAATGGGAACATTAAAATGTTGGAGGGGTGGAAACTGATAATAATTTCTCAGAGGATTTATAGTCAGTCCAAACAAGAAAAGCCTCTTAAGTAACTGTTTTAAAACCAACCAAGGACAAGGCTAACCATAGACTTCTTGGGAAAGTTCTTATTAAAGCAACTTAATTGACAAACAATCCAGTAATCCACATAATTACCTTCAGAAAGTATGAAAACACATAAGAAAAACAGAGTGTAACTTAAGATCAGATAAAGTACTTTTAAACCTAGTCCGCTTTCAGTCAACACCAAGGGAAACTTTCAAAATCTGCCTTTGGAGAAAAGAATCTAGGAATCAGGGCAAACCATATCTTCTCTAGTCTAACTTTAATAGAAAATAATGGAAATAACATTCGAGAACAATGTTTGAGCAAACAGAAGGACGAGGGAACGCCAACATTCCTAACTGTTTAAACTGTATTTAATCATTCTTAAATAAACAAATCTGAAGAAAACATTAAGATAAAGATTTCTCAGCCAGAGAAGGTTACTGCTATACAGAAAATCCTAACCCTGTTTAAACTGTTCTTTACAGAGGGAAAATGAAAAATATGGCATACATAGAAGGAAAACGATTAACAAAGAAAGAAGCACTTCACCAGTGATAAAGACCAGGATCCCAAGAAACAGCTTTTATATTGATGTCAAACCAGTTACAATCTTCAAGTCCAATGTTTCAGTTCAGCAATCATCTTCATTATTCAACCTAACTACTCTAGCACAAACAGAGCTTCAAGGGCCAGTGAACACTATGTACAAATAGAAGTCTCGAGCTCAAGTGTATTTCAAAGTTCTGCAACCAACAATTTCTCATCTTCTGTAGAAGTACTTATAGGAAGATGAGGAGGTGAGATTTTAACAAAATGTCTCAAGGAAAGTTAATGCAGAGAGAAGACTTCTCAGCCCTTTGAGAGGCTCGAGGGAAAAATTTACAGGTGGATCACTACATTAACTGTTTCACAATAAATATCAAAGCTCGGTGGAAGCTTTGTTTGACTTTGAGGCTCTGTGCATGTTTTGGAGTAACTCTGCAGATATTTATTCAATGGTTTCCTTGCAGAAGTAACTCCCTGGCTATGCTGGAGGCGGATATCTGATTTTATTCAATAACTCAGCCTTTGGTTTGAATGGTTTGAGGCAACAGGTGGCCTTTACGGTAGCTGAGGAATTAATTCTCCTTTAGTTGAAATGGTGGAAGCCTTTCTGTCTGTTTAAATGCTTATGATTTTTCTTTAACTGTGTTTAATTTGGAGATTAGGCTTTTGATAGTCAATCTTAGCCGTAATCCCTAAATTTGTCTTCAATCTTCTGCTCTGTTGCGCTCTGTTCTTCAACACTGATACTCTTTCAACTGTGTTTTTAATAAAACAGTGTCTTGTCGATGTGCAGGGCCGCGCTGGGCTCGTATGGCATCAACGCCTATGAAGCGTTGATGAAACATGTCTTCAAACCCTCTATATCTCTTTCCCTTTGATAAACAAAAGACCAGAGGATCGTCACCCTCGGCTTTTATTTTCCTTTGTTATAATGGAAAAAGCATTGGGACCTGCAAAACACAAACAATTTTTTAAGAAATCCTGCATTTTTGGGGAAAAACTGCTTCAGAAGGCGGGGGAGGAGCGTATCCATCAGATGAAAACATCCAGCGGTGGGAGATTTGCGCAGACGAGGCGAAAAGGAGAGCGGGGAGATGAACAAGTCGGAGTGATTTTGGACCATCCGATCTGGACACGTGGACGATCCAGATTCAATCGGAGGATCGCAATCGGGGGTAGCGAGAAAATGCACCGATTTGAAACATGCGATGCGATTTAGCGCAGACCGTCGATCTAAGATTCATATCAACGGTGGGAAATGAATCAGGGTAGTCGCAATCGGAGGGATGAGGAAAAGAGTGCGATTTAAACGAAAAAATCCAATGCGATTGCGTAATCGGGAGGGGAGAGGCGATTAAGCGATAGCCGTTGGATCCGAGGATTAGATCAACGGCAGGGAGCGAATCAGAGGAACAACAATCGGGGGAAAAAATAAATGCGTGCGATGGAAAACTCCGATGCGATTAAGGGCTGTCCGTCGATCTGCAGATCAAATCGACGGCGGAGAGTGAATCGGGGGATGGCCGATCAACGGGTGCAAACAAGTGTATGCGATGGAAAACCCCGATGCGATTGGGCGCTGGCCGTTTGATCGGCTTACGATCAACAGTGGAGATTAGTTTTTAGAATGAACCGGCAGAAACCCTGATAATATATCAAAACCCCAAGTTTTTAATATAAACGAAGGTTTAATGGATCAGGGCGGAAATAAAATATATACAAAGGATAGGCGCCTGCCTGCGGGGCCTTCGGATATATGGAACGCAAAGGGCCCGGGCTTAGTACATCAAAAGCCAATCGCAATCGGAATCGCGGGCCTGGTCTTTCCGATCAACCCATTTATATTCAGCACATGGTTTTAAGTTTTAACTTAGAAATTTCAGAAAGTGGGTTTTTGGGTTTACAAAGGAAAATGAGCTTTGTAATGGTTCAAAGTCATGCACCCTTTGGATATTTGCGATGCGATTAGCGCCGAAAGCTTTGGCGTTTGGTTTTAACACATGGGCATGTGGGGGGACGTGGTTTAGGACTTAGCCCAAGGGGCTTAGGTCCATAGTAATAAAAATTTGATTTTTATGAGAAATTTTCAAGGATTTTAATGGATTTGGGGGTTCCGAAATAGTTAAAAAGTGAGTTTTTAACTATGAAAGGGGAAATTTTCATAAATGGAAAGAAGAGGACTTATGAAAACAAGGTAGTTTTGATGGAGAAAAAGGGGAGCAGATGAAAGGTTTTGAGAAGAGGAGAAATGACGATCTATCAGCAGTCTTTTAGTTGGAATCAGCAGAAATTCCTGAGTAAAAAATGGGACAGCAAATGAGGATTTTGGACAGAGGCATGAGGCCTACAAGGAGTCTTCAAGAGCCAACAATTTTTAGTAATAAAATTTGTTCCTTGGAGGCTCAAAAAATATCTTAGCCACCTTTTGGTATAACAAAATATTATAGGTGGCTAACAGTGGCTCCACTTGGGGATGGTGCCTTCTTGAAGGCATCAAGAATTCAGACTTGATTTCTGGGAGGCTGATTAGTTGCCTCATCCATTGGGCTGTCCTTCTGTGATTGAATGATCTTATTCTAAAAACATATTTGGCAGCCATGAAAACAATGGACCTTTATCAACTAGCTTGCTACCTACCCAATCCTACAGATCTAGCATTTTTTCTTCATCAGAGTGCACTTGGATTGGCAAAATCTATTCACAACATTTTATTCTTTTGAAAGCAGGAAATCTAATCTACTTCTACTCCTTATTTCTCCCTGAACTCAGATTAAACATTTGAGCTCAGATATTTCTCTACCTAGTCTACTGTCTGTTGGGATTAAACAGTCCAACAAACTTTCATTCTCTAAATTCTACAACAGAAATTTAAAAATAGTCAAGTCAAGATTGAGTTGTTTGACTTGCTATGATCTATGGCATAAGAACAAGTTGCACATAGATTATTATTTGCAGAAAATTAAATCAAAATGGAAGGCTTAAGATCTGAAAGTTTCTCATTATGGCCTTCTTTTTCTTTACAGCTCTGTTTTTAATTTTGTTTTGAGCTGTCTCTTTCTTGATATCTGATTCAGATTTTGGGAAAATAAGAACCAGTTTTTCTCTTTTATGACTCAGAAAAATAAAGCAGTTTTGAGTCATCTCTCTTTGGAAACTTTGGTTCAGATTTTGAACATGTTTGAACCTTTAATTTCTATCCTAATCTATCTACCGATAAGCCAAGATTAAACAGTTTGGCAAATCAAATTCACTACCCTATCAGCAGAAAATTGAAAGCTAATTAGTCAAGATTAAACAGTTTGACTAACTAGAAGTGTGTTTTGCAAGAGTGGCATTTAAGCTTGCACACTTTCAGATTTATTTCTCTTTTTGGCATGGGGCTGTGCCTTTCTTGTTTTTCATTTCTTCCCTCTTTTCTTTCTTTCTTTGTTTTTGTATTTTTTGATTTTTCATAACTTTGAATGCAATGGTGGATGAAATATTCATAATGAAAAAAAGAAAAAATAAGGCTTAAAAACATATCATGAATCAAGAGAAGTAATGCTTGAGCATCCTGCCATTGACAGGACCCCCAAACAAATATGTTCCATCCAGCTCTTGTAAGAAGAATGCATTGTTTCCAGCAACTGAATGAATAGAGTAAGGGCCAAGCCATAGATTGTCAAATTTACCATGCTTTCCCTTGTCTTCTCTCTTTGAGTCCCACTTTAAAACCTTGTCCCCAATCTTGAAATTGCTGGCCTTTGTTCTTCTGTCAAAAAGCTTCTTAATGCTGTCCTGTTTTTGCAATGTTTTGTTGTACACTTCCTCTCTAATTTGCTGAAGATGAATGGTCTGATTTATTCTTCTGATCATGTCATTATCTTCAGTCTGCAATTCTTGGATAAACTTCATAACTGGTACACCAAGGCTGTTAGGAAAAATTGCATCTGTACCATACACAAGCTGAAAAGGTGACATACCAATAGATTTCTTCAAAGTTAATCTGTCAGCCCAAAGTGCATGGACTAGCTTTGTGTGCCAAGACTTTTTATTGTCCTCCAACAGTTTCTTGATTATGTTCACTAAGATTTTATTGGAAGATTCTGCAAGTCCATTACCTTGAGGGTAATAGGCTGTGGAATGCCCTAGTGTTATCTCGTATTTATGACAGAAGTCAACCATTTTCTTTGATCCAAACGCTGCTGCATTATCTGTGATGATCTTGGTAGGACAGCCAAATCTGGAAAGGATATTGGTTTCTATGAAATTTATAATAACTGAATCATTGGCTTGCCTACAAGGAATGGCTTCTATCCACTTAGTGAAATAGTCTGTGGCAGTAAGGATCCATCTATGCTGGGCAGAAGATGAGGGATGGATTTCACCTATGAAGTCAAGTCCCCAATGTTGAAATGGGGCTTCAACAGTGATTGGATGCAGAGGAAGGGGTAACAATTTTCTTTTGCCTTCGAATAGTTGGCATTTATGGCAAGTAGTGGTCATCTTGTGTACATCAGGAAAAAGAGTAGGCCAATAGAAACCAGCCCTCAAAATTTTGTTGGTTGTTGACTTCCAATATAAATGACCCCCACACTCTCCTTCATGAAATTCCTGCTTAACCTTCTCTGCATCAAACTCAGGCAAACATTTAAGCAATATACCACTAGCATTTTTCCAATAAAGACACCTATCTACAATGCAATAGTTTACTGCTTTCAGTTTTAAGAAACTTGCCTTTGTTTTCGACAAACCAGGAGGTGTATTTAAATTAAGCAAAACATAAACGATATCAGCATACCAAGGAGAATTCATAAAATGGTTTTCAATAATGGGAGTTGAGAATTCTTCTTGGATGTCCAAAGCATTAATCATATTAATATCAAGAACTTCAAAATTGGATTCAGCCATTAATCTAGCTAGACCTTGGCCTTTGATGAGTTTAGTGGGTTTTATCTCTAAATCATATTCGAGAATAACATCAATCCACTTACCTCTCTTACCATCTAGGTCTTGTGTTAGAATGTCTTTAACAACCGAATTAGGGACAAAGGCAATGATGTGTGAGTGAAGGATGTATACTATGAAGTCTTTCAATGCTTTAACCAAAGCAAAAGCTTGCTTTTCCATAATATTATACTTCAAAGGGGCATCCCTCAATGCCTTGCTAAAGAATGCAATAGGCTGCTCTTGTCCTTGTGGATTTTTCTGTAAAAGGACAGCAGCAATGGTATGTTCCGATGCAAATGAGAAGATATAAAAATCTTTTGAAAAATCAGGGCTTATGAGAACCGGTGTTTTGGTTAATGCTTGTTTCACCAGCTCAAAGGATGTCTTTGCTTCCAAGGTCCATTTTATCCCTTGCTCCTTCTTCAACATGTTTGTGATATTTCTAAGGAGCTCTGCCAAGTTAGGGATGAATCTTCTCAAAAAGTTAATCTTTCCAATGAAAGACTGCAACTCTTTGATATTTAGAGGATGAGAGATTTGCAATATAGCCTCAATCCTCTTTGGATCTATCTTTATACCCTCTTCTGAAATAATGTGTCCAAGAAGCTTACCTTCTTGGAGACCAAATAGTGTCTTCTTAGGGTTTAAAGATATTCCAAACCTTTTGCACTTCTCGAAAACTTTTCTCAAATGTTCTAAATGTTCTTTATCTGTTTTTTAAAACACAATGACATCATCTAGATAGATAATGATGAAGAAGCCCAATTATTCCGAGAATGCTATGTCCATGGCTCTCTGAAAGGTTGCTCCAGCGTTCATTAGACCAAAAGGCATCTTCACATACATGAAAGTGCCCCATGGAGTAGTGAAAGTTGTCTTTAATTGATCAGTAGGGTGAACTAAAATATGATTATACCCTGAATATCCATCAAGCAACGAAATCCTTTTAGACCCCACCACCCTTTGTAAAATGTGATCCATTTTTGGTAAAGGGTAGTTATCCTTTAACGAAGCTTTGTTTAAGTCTCTAAAGTCTATACAAAGCCTTATTTCTCCAGTCTTCTTCCTAACGGACACCAGATTAGATACCCACTCAGAATATCTAATAGGGACAATAATGCCAGCATCGTGCATCTTCATGATTTCCTTCTTAACCAATGGCAACTGGACATGGTTTATTCTGCGCAGTTTTTGTTTGAATGGTTTTTGGTTTTATTTAAGAGGGATTTTGTGCTGTATTATTTCAGTGTCATAGGATTTAAGATCTTCGTAACTCCATGCAAAAACATCAGAAAATTCTTTGAACAACTCTATGTATTTGAGTTTAATGTGAGCTGGCAAAGTTTTGGACAATTTGATCATTTTCGGTTTTTCCTCACTGTCTATATTGCACTCCTCTACTTCAGTCTCTACAGGTTCCAGTTTTGGTTTATTGGCCACATCGTTAAAATCGAACAACTCCTCTAAAGGCGTTAGACCACTTGGCAAATTTTCATCTTTAGAATGCAGAGTTTGTAATTCTTCCGTTTCTAACTCTGCACTTAATTCTGTTTTGCTCCTAAGTTTGCTAGACAATAGGTTAATATCGGCAAGTTGAGGAGACGATTCTTCTTCAGCAAGAAAGTTTTCTTCACTGCAGTCTGTATCATAATCTGAATCTGAACTGTGCAGTTCGAACTCATTTCTGAATTGCATGAAGTCTTCTATTTGTTTGTCATTGTTAAACACTTGCCAATATTTTTCGTTATCAGGCACTGCCAGTCTAAATTTTATCGGAGTTGTGTTGTCTCCAATCTCATATGGCGTTAGACATGTCCTGGCCGCAAAAGCTAAATTGTGGGCCATAATGTTCTTTTTCCTTGGGATGAACCTCAGGTTTGACTCCTCAAATGTTGTCAACAGATCCATGACATCATTCCGATAGGCTCTAAGTCTGGGATGATTCGCATTATACTCCCCATTGACTTGCCTAATGATTAACTCAGAATCCTCGTACACATTAATTCTTCTGGCTCCTAATTTCTTCAAGAGATGCAAGCCTAAGAGAAGGGATTCATATTCTGCTATGTTGTTGGAACACTGAAAGTTTAATTTTCATGAGATGCATTCTGTGTGGTTGTTTTCAGTGTTAGTGATCCAAACCCCTGCACCAGCATTATTTCTAGTGCATGACCCATCAAAATACATACTCCATAAAGGACTGTCTTCGGTTTCGTCTGTTTGGCGATTGTCCTTTTTAACTATGGTGCCTTCTGACTGTTCATGATTAGCAGCACCTAATTGAATTTGTTTTGACTCCTCAAATTCTTCAATAGATCGAGGGATGATGCCAGAAACGTTAGGGGTATTTTCTGGGTTGTTAAGTCCTAAAAACAATGGACTCATAACCGGTAAATCAAGACCTATGCTTTGTTTACTAATGTTTTCACATGTGGCAAACTGTTTGGACACTTCTGTGTTATTATACTCTTCTTCCCTGTCGGCCTTTAATTCTGTTAAAGTGACTTGCTCACTAGGAGTTTCATTGTTAAACATGATAAAAGAATCAAGGTCTGTATTGACAGAATATATAGGAGAGTTTCGTGGTCTGTCTTGACTTGTAACCGTGTATTGCATATGAGACTCCCTGTAAAGTCTTCTGGTCTGATTGAAAACCGAGATGGTCGCATATGTCATGTCCATCTGCATAGTCCCCTGTAACTTAGCTCCCCAAGATCTTGATAAAAGCATTCCATACTTTGGGGGAACATCAGCCACAACAATGTCCATGAGTAAACATTTGGTTGGAATCTGGGCTAGGTTAACACAGAGGTCTTTGATCAATCCTAGACATTTTACTCTGTTTGAGTCAAAGGAGTATAGGTCTTTGTAGGGTCTGGTAATTTCTAAACCAAGTCTCTCCATCACAGCTTTAGGCATTAAATTATGAGAAGCCCCGGAATCATGCATAGCGTTGTGTAGAATTTTGTCATGAATGTTCAAACTCACATAAAAGGGAGGAACCGGTCCTTCTTGAAACTTCCCTTCAATCTTAGGGCCAAAAATCAACTCTGGTAGGTCGTCACTAAGATTAACTGTATCTCCATTTTCCTCTATATTTAAAGCCTTCAAAATTTGGTTCCTATATACATGTTGGGCAGCTAACTCAGTTAATGGAACAGAGATTTTGATCTTTAAGATTTCCTGTTCAAGGCTAAAAGGGGTTTGATTCTTCGAAGCACTTGTTTCAACCTTATTAGCTGTCACTCTATCAACAATTACAACATGCTGATTTGTTTTACTTGACACAACTGTTGTAGAAGGAGTACTAGCTAAAGTGTTAGTACTGCTGATGTCTTCACTCTATTTTTCAGAATTTTGAGTGTTTTTCTCCTTATCCTTATCAGAATTAACAGCCACTGTTTTGTCTTTTTGTTTGGCTGTTTTGGGTTTAGCTGCGGTGCTTCTTTGAGAGGATTTGTCAGAGGTTTTGGTGTTGGGGGCTTGTTGACTGGTCTTGCTTCTAAGGTCATATTCTCTTTGAGGTTCTATGACGACATTTTCCATGTCCTGATAATAATTTTCATTATCATCTCTTTTGTCGTCGTAAGGTGTGTAAAGACCTTGTTTATTATCATAATGAACCTCAAAGTCATCATCCTCTTCCCCAAACATGTTGATATCCTCTCCCTCTGCTATGTCTTCTGCTTCTTCAACCTCACTTACATAGTTTTGATGAAAGGGAGGGGTGATCTGTTGATCATCATCCCTGGGTCTGTTTGGAGGTTGGTTCCTTCTAACATTCTGATTCTGGTTCCTATTTTGAGGAGCAGTTTGATTTTGATTTGCTTGTGCTCTCTTAATTATGCTCATCTATTTCATCATTTCTTCCATCATTCTCTCCATTTTTGAGTTGGAAGTAGAAGGTGTGGATTCCTCTCTAAAAGATACTCTCTTCTCGCTCTTCATTCTTGCTCTTTTCTCCATCAGGTTAACTTCCACAGAAAGAGCACCTCTTTGCATATCTTCAAGGGTTGCAAAAACTCTTTCTCTGAGTGAATATGTCATGTTTGGATCAAACCCTTCAGGAAATTTGTTTAAAGCTGAGCCCTGAGGAGGTTTTAGTTCAGGGGAAAGTGCATTATAGACGCTATTAAATCTGGTACAATAAGATTGTACACTTTCCCCAGGGTTCCTATGGAGATTGTTATAGTCAGCAAGGACTTGGAGAGGATTCTTTCTCACTTCCCATTTGTTTAAGAATGTTTGATGGAAGGCTTGGAGATCGTTAATACTATCGGGGGTTAAACCTTTAAACCATTTTCTTGCTTCTCCCCCCAAACTTTGAGCAAATAGTCTCAAATTGACAGAATCATCATCAATTTCGTTTCTGTCAAAGTAGTCATTCATCTTGTCCACATGTTGAGATGCTGTTATAGTATTACTAGCATCATATAATGGAATTTTGGACTGATAGTCCTGTGGAAGATTGACTAATGGTACAGGAAGGACTAAGGGAGCATACCATGTTGCCATGGTAGGAGGTGGAGGTGGATTTACAGAAGGGAAAGTGGGTTGAGGTGAAGTGGTTTGAACAGTGGATGTAGGGTGAGTAGAAGTGGATGGACCAGGAGTAGACTGTTGAGATGATCTTGGATGAGAGACACCTAAATTGTGAAGGAAATGTAAATTAGGAGGTGTTGTTTCCCTGCTACCAGGATGTTCACTTGTTTCAGGAGATGAAAGTGAAGATTCAGAGTCTAACTGGATTATATCATCAAATGACCTAGTCCTAAATGGGTTCACTAAGTCAGTTTGTGATTGTTGCAGAGTTGAAAGATTTTCAGGGACTGAATTAGCTCTCAAGGGTGATCTGAAAACAGTTAATAATTTAACCTTAGGAGACTCCAAAGGATACTTTCCGGATTATCAACTATCTCAGGTGGGTTAGGGTCTGGGTGGGCTCTAGTGTGAATCTTTTTAGAAGCCACTATGCTATGTTGTTTAGACCTAAAACAAGAAAATTTCAACCAGATATGACAATCTTGGAGAGGTTAACCAATCTGTTTTTACAATTTTAAATCCCACAGTCCTCTAACTGAGTTTGAATGATTTTATAATGATAAGGGTTCTTCCTAGTGGAGTCTTAAGGTCTGCTAGGATTGTGGAGTCGCCAAGTGGAAATTTTTAGCTCCTTTCAGAGGTAAAAGGTCTTATGGTCCACCACCATGTTTATTTAATTCCAATCTGAAATATTTTTGGGTTTTTTGAATTGTTTTATTTATGGTTTAGAAGAATGTCCTAACTTTGCCTCAAAACTTAGCTACGGTTATGAAACAAAGACAGTCTATCCTTATGGCTAAGCTAGCTGATTTTCCAAGGTTAGATAAAAACTTAAAAGAATCCTAGGGTTGACCTAGTTTGTCACTGATTTAAACAAACTCCATCATGATTACCATTTCTTGGTAGTGCTTGAAAAGGCTGTTTTTTACTCTCAAAATGTTCTCGAATAAATGGTTTTCTGAGGCCTCTAAAAGGTATTAAAAACACTCAGTTCCCAGTGGAGTCGCCAGAAATGTTAGGTTCTGGTGGCTCAGCTGCAAAATAGAACACTTGTCATGGAACCAAAGATTCTGGGTTAAAGTTTCCCTAGTGGAGTCGCCAGAAATGTTAGGTCTCTGTAATTTATTAGCAAGATTGGGAGAGTCCAATCATAGAGTTAACATCATTTCAACCAACTTTGGGATTCTAGGATCTAGCCCTTCTGAATCCGAAGAGGGATCTCTCCAATATGTACAAAGATGGATATTATCTTTGAAAAGCTTAAGGTAATGATATTAGGCTAGTTATGAAGGCCAAGGGTTTTGTTTTGTTTTGGATGGTTGAGCATGAAATGTTACTTGAGGGGAAATTCCTAAGTGCAAAAAGTTTCAAAAGTGAGAAGTTGCAAGAAAATAGAACAGTTTTGGCAGATAGATAGATATAACGCTGGTTTTTAGTCCATTGGGCTATGGAGTCATATTTGGGCTTTAATTGAACAACAACATCAAGTGTGATCCAAGGGGCAAGTTATCTATACCACAAGATTATTGAGATTAAAATGATGAAATGGAAACATTAAAATGTTGGAGGGGTGGAAACTGATAATAATTTCTCAGAGGATTTATAGTCAATCCAAACAAGAAAAGCCTCTTAAGTAACTGTTTTAAAAACCAACCAAGGACAGGGCTAACCATAGACTTCTTGGGCAAGTTCTTATTAAAGCAGCTTAATTGACAAACAATCCAGTAATCCACATAATTACCTTCAGAAAGTATGAAAACACATAAGAAAAACAGAGTGTAACTTAAGATCATATAAAGTACTTTTAAACCTAGTCTGCTTTCAGTCAACACCAAGGGAAACTTTCAGAATCTGCCTTTGGAGAAAAGAATCTAGGAATCAGGGCAAACCATATCTTCTCTAGTCTAACTTTAATAGCAAATAATGGAAATAACATTCGAGAACAATGTTTGAGCAAATAGAAGGACGAGGGAACACCAACATTCCTAACTGTTTAAATTGTATTGAATCATTCTTAAATAAACAAATCTGAAGAAAACATTAAGATAAAGATTTCTCAGCCAGAGAAGGTTACTGCTATACAGAAAATCCTAACCCTGTTTAAACTGTTCTTTACAGAGGGAAAATGAACAATATGGCATACATAGAAGGAAAACAATTAACAAAGAAAGAAGCACTTCACCAGTGATAAAGACTAGGATCCCAAGAAACAACTTTTATATTGATGTCAAACCAGTTACAATCTTCAAGTCCAATGTTTCAGTTCAGCAATCATCTTCACTATTCAACCTAACTATTCTAGCGCAAACAGAGCTTCAAGGGCCAGTGAACACTATGTACAAATAGAAGTCTCGAGCTCAAGTGTATTTCAAAGTTCTGCAACCAACAATTTCTCATCTTCCGTAGAAGTACTTATAGGAAGATGAGGAGGTGAGATTTTAACAAAATATCTCAAGGACAGTTAATGCAGAGTGAAGACTTCTCGACCCTTTGAGAGGCTCGAGGGAAAAATTTACAGGTGGATCACTACATTAACTGTTTCACAATAAATATCAAAGCTCGATGGAAGCTTTGTTTGACTTTGAGGCTCTGTGCATGTTTTGGAGTAACTCTGCAGATATTTATTCATTGGTTTCCTTGCAGAAGTAACTCCCTGGCTGTGCTGGAGGCGAATATCTGATTTTCTTCAATAACTCAGCCTTTGGTTTGAATGGTTCGAGGCAACAGGTGGCCTTTACGGTAGCTGAGGAATTAATTCGCCTTTAGTTGAAACGGTGGAAGCCTTTCTGTCTGTTTAAACGCTTATGATTTTTCTTTAACTGTGTTTAATTTGGGGATTAGGCTTTTGATAGTCAATCTTAGCCGTAATCCCTCAATTTGTCTTCAATATTCTGCTCTGCTGCGCTCTTTTCTTCAACACTGATACTCTTTCAACTGTGTTTTTAATAAAACAATGTCTTGTAGATGTGCAGGGCTGCGCTGGGCTCGTATAGCATCAACGCCTATGAAGCGTTGATGAAACATGTCTTCAAACCCTCTATATCTCTTTCCCTTTGATAAACGAAAGACCAGGGGATCGTCACCCTCGGCTTTTATTTTCCTTTGTTATAATGGAAAAAGCATTGGGACCTGCAAAACACAAACAATTTTTTAAGAAATCCTGCATTTTTGGGGAAAAACTGCTTCAGAAGGCGGGGGAGGAGCGTATCCATCAGATGAAAACATCCAACGGTGGGAGATTTGCGTAGATGAGGCGAAAAGGAGAGTGGGGAGATGAACAAGTCGGAGTGATTTTGGACCGTCCGATCTGGACACGTGGACGGTCCAGATTCAATCGGAGGATCGCAATCGGGGGTAGCGAGCAAATGCACCGATTTGAAACATGCGATGCGATTTAGCGCAGAACGGCGATCTAAGATTCAGATCAACGGTGGGAAATGAATCGGGGTAGTCGCAATCGGAGGGATGAGGAAAAGAGTGCAATTTAAACAAAAAACTCCAATGCGATTGCGCAATCGGGAGGGGAGAGGCGATTAAGCGATAGCCATTGGATCCGAGGATTAGATCAACGGCGGGGAGCGAATCGGAGGAACAGCAATCGGGGGAAAAAATAAATGCATGCGATGGAAAACTCCGATGCGATTAAGCGTTGTCCGTCGATCTGCAGATCAGATCGACGGCGGAGAGTGAATCGGGGGATGGCCGATCGGCGGGTGCAAACAAGTGTATGCGATGGAAAACCCCGATGCGATTGGGCGCTGGCCGTTTGATCGGCTTACGATCAACGGTGGAGATTAGTTTTTAGAACGAACCAGCAGAAACCCTGATAATATATCAAAACCCCAAGTTTTTAATATAAACGAAGGTTTAATGGATCAGGGCAGAAATAAAATATATACAAAGGATAGGCGCCCGCCTGCGGGGCCTTCGGATATATGGAACGCAAAGGGCCCGGGGCTTAGTACATCAAAGGCCAATCGCAATTGGAATCGCGGGCCTGGTCTTTCCGATCAACCCATTTATATTCAGCACATGGTTTTAAGTTTTAACTTAGAACTTTCGGAAAGTGGGTTTTTGGGTTTACAAAGGAAAATGAGCTTTGTAATGGTTCAAAGTCATGCACCCTTTGGATATTTGCGATGCGATTAGCGCCGAAAGCTTTGGCGTTTGGTTTCAACACCTGGGCATGTGGGGGGAAGTGGTTTAGGACTTAGCCCAAGGGGCTTAGGTCCATAGTAATAAAACTTTGATTTTTATGAGAAATATTCAAGGATTTTAATGGATTTGGGGGTTCCGAAATAGTTAAAAAGTGAGTTTTTAACTATGAAAGGGGAAATTTTCATAAATGGAAAGAAGAGGACTTATGAAAACAAGGTAGTTTTGATGGAGAAAAAGGGGAGTAGATGAAAGGTTTTGAGAAGAGGAGAAATGGCGATCTTTCAGCAGTCTTTCAGTTGGAGTCAGCAGAAATTCCTGAGTATAAAAAATGGGACAACAAATGAGGATTTTGGACAGAGGCATGAGGCCTTAAAGAGACTTCAAGAGCCAACAATTTTTTAGTGATAAAATTTGTTCCTTGGAGGCTCAAAAAAGATCTTAGCCACCTTTTGGTATAACAAAATATTATAGGTGGCTAACAGAACCTTCAAATTTTCTCTTAACGATGATGTGATGGATGGTGGATGATATCCATAAAGTGCCATAAATGGGGTCATTTTTGCTGCAGTATGGAAGGAAGTGTTATACCAAAATTCAGCGAGAGGTAACCACTTGACCCATTGTGTTTTTTTATCAAATACAAAACAACAAAGATATCCTTCCAAACATTTATTTACTATCTCAGTTTGACCATCAAATTGAGGATGATAAGATGAGCTATGAGCTAATTGAGTACCCAAACAAGAAAATAACATCCGTCCAAAAATTTCTAGTAAAAATGGGATCTTTGTTGCTCACAACAACCCTTGGGTTTCCATGTAGCTTTTGAATTGTGTCCATAAATGTAGTAGCCATTGTACTTGCTTTAAATGGATGAGATAATGCACAAAAGCGTGCATACTTGGTAATTATATCAACTAACACCATGATGACACTCTTTCCATCGGACTTAGGTAAACCTGTGATAAAATCCATTGAAATCTCCTCCCAATGCTTACCTTGAATGGATAAAGGTTGTATAAGTCTCGGGGTCTTAATTGTCTCAACTTTATTCTGCTGGCAAACCAAACATTCTGCCACAAAATTTTGAATATCAGATTTAAGGCCATCCCAAAAAAATTGTTTCTTCACCCTGTGATAAGTTTTTAAAAATCCTGAGTGTCCTCCTAAAGGAGAAGTGTGCAATTCCAATCTTTTGTTTTAGTTGGGAATTCTTACAAAGATATAAGCAATATTTGTACCATAAGGAATCATTTTTCCAACTAAATGTATCAGATGTACTAGGATCTTGCTGCAAATTTTGAATGAGTGTCCACACTTCTTCATCCTTCTTCCATTCATCCCTTGCTTCGGTTATCGAATCTAGTTGGATAATAGAAATGGCACAAAGCAATGCTTCCACCTCTTCATTCTTTCTTGAGAGTGCATCTGCAACAACCTTTAGCTTCCCTTTTTTGTAGATTATTTCAAAGTCATAACCCAACATATTTGTGACCCATTTTTGTTGCTCTTCTGAAGATATTCTTTGTTCCAAAAAGTGTTTAAGACTATCATGATCCGTTTTTACCTTGAAGTGTCTTCCCATTAGGTAAGTTCGCCATTTCTCTAGTGCATGCACTATTGCTAACATTTCCTTCTCCTAAATAGGTTTCTGTAAATAATTTCCTTTGATTGGACAAATTTCAAAAGCAATGGGTCTTCCTTCTTGCATTAAAACAACACCAATTCCATTTTCTGAGGCATCGCATTCCACAATAAGTTTTTTTGTGAAGTCTGGAGTAGCTAAGACCGGTGATAGGCACATTGCCTCTTTAAGATGCTCAAAGGCCTTAGTTGCTTTAGGAGTCCATGAAAATGCATCTTTCTTCAATAATGTTGTAAGAGGTGCTGCTATTCTCCCATAATTATTAACAAACTTGCGATAGTACCGTGTTAACCTGAGAAATCCTCGCAACTTCTTAATGGTTGTGGGGACTTTCCATTCCTTAATGGCTTTAATTTTGTTAGGGTCTACCTTAACACCCTCGTGAGATACAATATGACCCAAATATTCCACCTCTTATACTCGAAAGAAACATTTGGATGTTTTTGCATATAATTGTTTCTCCTGCAATAGCTTGAGCACCTTGTCAACATGTTGAACATGATCCTTCCAAGACTTGTTGTAGATTAGTATATCATCAAAAAATACTAGCATGAATTTTCTAAGGAAGGGTTTGAAAATGGAATTCATCAACCCTTGAAATGTAGGAGGTGCATTGGTAAGGCCAAAAGGCATGACCAAAAATTCATAATGACCCTCATGAGTTCGAAATGTTGTTTTTGGAATATCTTCAGTCTTCATTCTAATTTGATGATATCCCGAATGAAGATCCAACTTGGTAAAATAAATTGCTCCATGTAATTCATCCAATAATTCATCAATTACAGGAATGGGAAATTTATCTTTAATGGTGAGCTTATTAAGCTCCCTATAATCCGGACACATTCGCCATGATCCATCCTTCTTGTGTACCAATACTACAGGAGCAGAGAAAGAACTTTGACTAGGTTGAATTGTACCCGCCTCTAACATTTCTGCAATCATACGTTCAATTTCGCTCTTTTGGAAGTAAGGATATCTATAAGGCCTGATGTTTGGAGGAACACTTCCTGGAATCAAATGAATAGCATGATCATGATCACGAATGGGTGGGAGTCCTTTGGGAGTTTCAAACACCTTGGAATGATTGTCCAAGACTTGTTGGAGATCTGCAGAAATAGATGATTTTGATGTTGAAACTTCTAGTGAGCATAATTGTGCAATTACGCCTCGTTGTTCTTTCTTTAGAAGCTTTGTCATGACATTAGAGCTTATTATCTTTCCCGACTTCCCCGCAATACCCCGTAATTCGACTTCCTTTCCTTCTGAAAAAAATTTCAAGAAAAGTTCTTGAAAATTAAAAGCTACCGTCCCCAAAGATTGTAACCATTGTACTCCTAATACAACATCAGCACCTCCCACAGGAATGGAAAGCATTGGACTAGTCAACACATATTCCCCCATGGTTAGCTTGATATTATGGCATTTTCCAGAGCAATTTATAGTTCCTCCATTTGCAACCATCACTTGACATTCTGGTGGTGGGTATAGGAAACAATTCAATTCCTTGGCTACCTTACAATGAATAAAATTATGGGTACTACCTAAATCAATCAACACTATTACCTTTTTCTTCTTGATATGTCCTTCTATCTTGAGAGTTTGAGGAGTGGTAATTCCCGCCAATGCATTACACGATATGGTCAGACTCATTTCTTCCTCTTCTAGGGTTGGTTCCTGGTGTATATCCTCTTCTTGTTCATTTTCTTCTTCCTCTTCACAATCTATGTAAAATAATTTCTTCTAAGCACACTTATGACCTTTAGTGTATTTTCTATCACAACTGTAGCAAATCCCTTTTGCTCTTTTTCTTCCAATTTTTGTGGTGTCAACCTTGTAGGTTGTGGAAATCTAGGAGTAGCAACACTTCCATCTTTATAGAAGTGAGTGGTAGGCTTCCTTGTCGCCATAATTTTACATTCAATTTTTCTTGCCAACCTGAATGCCTTCTCCAATGAATCAGGTTCCAAAATGTGAACTTCATGTTGGATGTTATCCTCTAAAGTACCTATGAAGAGATCGATTATGTGTTCCTATGAAATATCAGTTACCCTTATATTCATTTTTTGGAAGTCCTCAATGTGCTCCTCCACTAAACCCTTTTGTTTAAGATTTATCAATTGGCTAAAGAAGGTGTTGCTTTTTGTATCCTCATAATGTAATACCATTTACTCCATAAAAATTGACCAAGTGACAATTTTTTTATGGGAGAAAATCCATCGGTACCATCCAAATGTATTTTGTTCTAAATGTAAAGTTGCAATGCGTACCTTTTGTGTGTTTTGCACATTATTGAGATCAAAATATTGCTCCATATGTAGTATCCATGTTATGGGATCCTTGCCATCAAAATTCCTCATATCCATATTTGGAATATGGTGGTTCTTTAATCCAACATTAGAGTTTATGAAATCATGATTAACATTTATTTTGTTCTCATCATGATTTTCATCTACTATCTTTTCGCCATTAGGAATCATTTCTTGTATCAACTTTGACAAAACTTCCTTCAAACCTTCCATTTTTTCTTCCATAACATCCATTTTTTCTTCCATACCATTCTTCAAACCATCCATCGTAGCTTCCATGCCTTTCTTCAAACCATCCATCTTAGCTTCCATGCTTTTCTTCAAAACATCCATTTAATTTTTTTTTTCTCTTTGCGAGAGCGATTTTTGATGCACTTGTTCTTGTAATTTTGATAGATCATGTTACAATTATTCATCTTCATGAGTCATAGTAGAGTAATCTGAGGGCTTAATGGGTGTTGAATTCTTTTTAGGAGGCATTTGAGAACCCAATACTAATAACTATGCTCAATAGGCCTTTGGAATATGTTGGAACATGGTCTCCTACGAGCTGTGAAACTGGTCTGATTTGGTATATTTTTTTATTATAATTAGGCTAATGTAGGGGTTTGGGGTGGTTCAAAGCCCCGAAAAGCATTTTAATGGGTCAAAGGGTAAAGTAGGGGTTCGAAAACCACGGTTTGCCGACCGCAGGAAATTTTAGGCTAGATTATTATAAAGAGAGGAACATTTTGAATTGTAAGGTAGGAAATGAAGAGCTATTGATGCGAACTGTGGTTTAAGATATCTTTTTGGGTTTTTGGGGAAAGGACTCCTGCTGGCTGTGTGCATGGAGATCCAGAGTCCAGCTGTGTCCGGACCCTGCTACTGTGTGCGCAGGTTGGGATGGGTATTGCAAGAAGGAATTGATGAATTGATGAATAAGAAAGGTTGCTTGAGAACTGAATCTATGTGTACTGTTTTTGCGAATCATTGGTAGTTAATGCATTATGCGCATTCTGTATTAAAGCTGCGAAATATTTGTGTAAGTTTGTTTGTTGTATCTGGATCTATTTTGTTCTGTTTTATGCAATATTGTGCTACTGTCATAGAAGTATATAATTATAGACCTAGCGCACGTGGATGCGAAAAGAGACCTATCGACCCTGCACAAAAAGAGGCGATCTGGGTATCACAGGGCCGGATGTAGCTCTGCTTACCTTACCTATCCTTTCTCAAGGTGCGGAAACCTGGTTCCAGCACCCACCCATACTACTTCGGGTGAGACTTTGACCTGCACAAGTAGGTCATTGCCGAAAGGGCCAGTAGTATAGGGGTTTGTTGGCAAACCTTGAACTCTGAACCTGGGTGAGGACCCCTTGAGCCAACAAATGGTTCTGTTGCCAGGATGTGGAGCATTTTGAGGAAGGGATCGAGTAATGACAAGCGAATACTGGAAATCTGACAAGGAAGTGAATGAGCACCACTTTGGATGAAAGTACAATGCGGAGCAATAAGTATTATTGAACCAATAAAGAAGGGGATAACTCTGTCTATAGCCCACTAAAAAGAGCAGCTACGCAAGGCCTGCCAGTTACACCAACGTCAGAACCATGAAAGAATAAACCCTCAACTGAAACCTCGCTAGAAGGATACATGGCAATGCACTTGAAATTACCCACCTTTAAAGGTGTGGCCGATTAGGACATGGATCGTTTTTGGTTTGTGGCAGACTCGGTATGGACTGCGCAGGGTGTGGTAAGTGATACCGTGAAGAGAGCGCAGTTGTCCCTAGCCTTCAAAGAGAGAGCTCAAGACTGGTATATGTGGTACATATCTCAAAACGAAAGCGCATCTATTCAAGATATTAAGGACGCCCTAAAACAACTGTTTGGAAAACCTAAATCCTACTCTAAGATCGTAGTAGATGTGAAAGATTTCAAGCAAGGAGCGACTGAGTCTGTCTAGGAAGCTGATCAGAGACTAAAAAAAGAAATCAGAGAAGGAGGATTTAAGTATGACGACAGACAACACACCGAATGGTTCATTGCTATGCTGCTACCTCACTTACATATACCGATGGGCCACCAGAACTTTGAGGTGCAGGAAAAAGCTTTGGAAGCCACCATGAAACTAGCAGCCATGCCCAAAGACGAAAATTTGGGAGGAGTACAGCAAATTCAAGAGCATCTCAGAGCCATGCACATGGAGATTCAAAACCTACGGAAGGAACAGGGAAAAGGAGCTAGCGCAGATCTCTGGTGCATACGATGTCGGGTATCTGGCCATACGAAGGATCAGTGCCCTCTATTGGCAGATTACATGCAAGAAGGAGGACCTAGTCCACTACGTCCAGGCTCAAGTAGGTCTACGTTGTGGTGTGATGATTTTCGGGTAGCAGGATTACATGATACGGCCCATTGCCCTTGGCTAAGTATGGGAAAACTAAAGCAATAGTGGTGCAAGTTTTGTCGGTCGGTAGGACATGATGAGCAGAATTATCGCACTTACGACTTGATGATAGATCATGGGAACTTATATAGGGTAAAAACAGACTCTGCATCACCAAGATCTCCCGCGAGCTTTGGTAGCTCTCCAGCAAGGGGCAGGGGAGGTCGGGGAGGAAGCATAGGATGGGGACGGGGGCAGCTAATCTGTTATAACTATGGAGAGGTAGGGAACTTTGCAAGGGACTGCCCAAACCCTACCAGGAAATCATGCAAATATTGCCGGCAGCTGGACCATGAGATTGAAGATTGCCCAATCTTGATAACAAAAATGCAGGAAAAACAACCAACACCAATGCAGAATATACATTTATGGTCGAACTACAAGACAGAAGCTCAAGCGCAACAAGCAGTAGGATGGCCACCAGGGAGCCCATGAAGGAGGATACAAGGGGTCTTCCAAGCCAACCGGCACCTGAAAACCAAGAAGGGTTGGGCCACAAACTCGGGCAAGAAACAATCCACTAGAAACCTGCGCGCTTAGGGCAGATGACGAGGTAAGACCCTTTTTACAGGCATGTATAAATTTATTATGCCACCCACGGGACCGAAGAAAACCTTCGGGCATTAATTGATAGCTTTGCAGGGAAATCCCACCTATCTCCAAAATTTTGGGACGTACACAAGTTAGGAAGATATAGGAGATGTACCAGTAGGGAGATGAGATTAACTACCCAAATTGGTGCTTATGATATGGATCAGGTTGTCTTAGATTTGGGGTTAGATGCAAACGTGCTACCTAATAAAACATGGAAGCAAATGGGAGAACCCAAACTAGAGTGGTCCAATATCCAACTTCATATGGCCAACCAGCAGAAGATCATACCTTTCAGAAGACTACCAAAACTCATGGTAGATATTGCCAAGGTCAGGGCCCAGGCTGATTTCAAAGTAATTCAGATTGTCGACGATGCAGAGCCATACCCTGCGCTCTTAGGACTCGACTGGGCCATAGATGTGGGTGGCATCGTCAACCTCAAGAAAAGAAGCATGGTATTTGAGAATAACAGAACAAGGGTGACAGTACCACTAGATCCTACGGAAGGAAAACACTACATAGAGCCAGTATGTAGTAACAAAGAGATAGACCACATTTTCAAGTTGACCATGCAAAACGAAGATTGGATCCATCCCACGGCGGATGGGGTACTCTGCTGGGAAGCAAACAATGAATAATTCTTTGAATCTAATGAGGAGATGGAGAATTGGCAAAACCGGTTACACGATGTCTCAGCGCTGCAATGTCCTCAGGTCGCGAGGGCCCTCTGCTGCATTTCTTCGGAGGTAAGAGATCTACCCCATTTTTATGATTCTGGTAGCGTCCAGGAATTTCTAAGAACACTGGAAGCTACGACTCTAAGAGAACGGAAACTCTGGGCCCTTAATATAGCTATGCGTGGGACACCTGCGTGATGGTGGGATACCCAAAAGAAAGCATTCTCGCACTGGGAGACGTGTTGGGATATGATGATCCTGCGGTTCGCACTCCCAGCTAACATATGCACCAAGATATTTCTCGGACCTAGGGATCCCCACGCACATCTGCTCACCTGGCTAGACAAATGGTTCGACTGGACTACAAAAGAATGAGTTCATCTATTTGTTCATGCCTTGGGCCCTATCCCCGCCACATGGTATTTAGATGCGGAGCTACATCAGCGCACCTGCCACTGGGAAACACTAAAATATGACTTTATAGAAACGTTCAGACTAATTGGGGGGACGGAGACACTCAACGAAGCTTTACAGGACATCGATGCATTTGTATTTAATAACTCACACCATCACGCCGCATCAAAGGTCCTGACATGGGAAGCGCAGATGTAAGACATAGTCAACTGACGGAGCTTGGCGATAGATGAAGAAGAAGACAATCCTCGGAACGTCTCTGTTCTAGAATCCGAGGGGGAATGCACCGTTATTGGACCCCCGCTGCAGAATATTGATGTGACGCAACCTCTCAAGCTGCATGAAGTTAATATTGGAATGGATGAACACCCTAAGTTGGCTAAAATTGGGGAATATTGGGACAAAGGAACCGTAGGAAAAATTCCAGAGCTACTTACGGAATATCAGGACTTATTTCCGACAAAGTTTTCCAAGCTCAAAGGAATCACTGGGGACCGAGGAATTATGCACATCACTCTGAAACCTGAGGCACGCCCCGTAAAGCAGCGACCTTACCAACTGAATCTTAAATATAAAAAAAGGGTCAAAGAAGAATTGGACAAAATGCTTGCTGCAGGTATCATTGAACGAGTTGAACAGTCGGATTACGTAAGTCCGATGGTCATCCAGGAGAAGAGAAAAAAGGGGGAAATACGCATCTGCGTAGATCTACGCAAGTTAAACAACACCTGCATCCATGACCCCTTCCCTATGCCCTTCTCAGACAAAATCCTTGATAGTGTGGGCGGACAGGAAGCCTATTCCTTCACCGATGGGTTCTTAATACGAATTTCACCTGAAGATCGCAGTAAGACTACATTCACGACAGAATGGGGGTCCTTTCAGTATATGGTCATGCCTTTTGGTCTCAAGAATGCACCTGCTATTTTCTCAAGGGTCGTAGTTGCTGTACTCAAGCAGTTTATTCATAAGTTCTTGGAGGTTTATTTTTATGACTGGACGATCTTCGGCCTGGTAAAGGAGCATGTCTCTAACCTGCGATTAATGTTGGATGCATGCGGGAAGCACTGGATTTCCTTGAATATCAAGAAGTGCATCTTCTGTGTACCTTTCAGAATATTGCTCGGGCACATAGTATGTTTGCAAGGGTTGATGGTTGATCCTGCGAAGGTAGCCGTAATTATAAACCTTGCAGTCCCAACAACAGAAAAACAACTACGTTCTATTCTCAGACACATGGGCTATTATAGGAAATTCATTCAGGGGCATGCATTGATCACAACACCCATGGAAAAAATTCTTAAAAAAGATGTTTCCTTTTTTTGGAACGATGAATGTCAGAAGAATTTTGAACTACACAAAGAGAAGATGATCTCTGCACCCATACTAATATTTCCTGATTGGTCGAAGGAATTTCATGTACATGTGGATGCATCAGGCATCGCCTTGGGTGTTGTCCTAACTCAACCTGGAGAGGGAGATATTGATCACCTAGTTGCCTTTGCGAGTCGAAAACTCTCAGGCGTAGAACACAACTAATATACCACCGAGCTAGAGGGATTGGCTATGGTATACGCATTACATAAATATCGACACTATCTACAGGGCAGGCACTTTACAAATTTCACCGATCATTCGGCTTTGAAATACCTTGTCAACAAGCCTCTGTTGGGGGGGAAGATTTGCTGCTGGCTGTTGCTATTTCAGGAATATGATTTTGAGATCACCGTCAAGCCCGGAAGGTTGAATGCGGGTCTGGATCATCTGTCCCACATCGAGACAAGGGAAGAAGCCACTAACTTGGAGGAAGGATTACCAGATGCGCAACTGTTCACCATTAAGGTTGTTGAAGCACACTTCGCTGATATCATTTAGTTCCTAACTACAGGTGTAGCCCTCGCAGAATATTCAGTGAAATAGAAGAAGGAGTTTGTTACTCAGGTGGTGGACTTTACTATCATCGCCAGCCAGTTATACAATCTAGGCATTGATGAAATACTACGTAAGAAGCTAACAGGAAGGACCCCTTTTAGATGGTCTATGGCAAGGAGGCCATTATTCCCATAAAATACATTGTTCCTAGCCTACACATCGCATAATTTACAAATATGGCAGAACCTGATATCATGGAGGAGCACCTTTCACAACTTTTGGCATTGGAGGAAGATCGGTTTATTGCTAACTTTCATTAGAAGGTTTAGAAGGCTCGCGATAAAGCCTAGAATGATTGACATATTCGCCAAAGGACATTCGTAGTAGGTGACCTAGTTCTCTTATACGATAGCCAATTTGTGAAACACCTAGGGAAATTTCGGCAGCACTGGCTTGGTCCCTACACCGCTAAGGAAATCACGAATGATGGAGCAGTTCAGCTAGCTACCTTGTGTGGTGACATGTTACCTGGATTTGTCAATGGTAGTCGACTCAAGCCATACAGGGATAAATGACTATGTGGTTGGAATAATTGGCTTTGGCACGATCGACCCACCAGGGAGAGGTCACTGATGCACTAGTGGGATACGTGCATTAGTCATCCAATCACTCCAGAGGCACTTGGAAAACATGCGGCCACAGTGACTTGGGACGAGTCGCAATATTGTGTTGGGGGACTGTTGGAACAAGGTCTCCTACAAGCTACAAAAATGGTCCGATTTGGTATATTTTTTATTATAATTAGGCTAGTGCAGGGGTTTGGGGTGGGTCAAAGCCCCGAAAAGCATTGTAATGGGTCAAAGGGTAAAATAGGGGTCCGAAAACCACAGTTTGTAGACCATAGGAAAGTTTAGGATAGATTATTATAAAGAGAGGAACATTTTGAATTGAAAGGTAGGCAATGAAGAGCTATTGATGCGAACTGTGGTTTAAGATATACGTTTGGGTTTTTGGGGAAAGGACTCTTGCTGGCTGTGTGCGTGAAGATCTAAAGTCCAGCTGTGTGCGGACCCTGCTCCTGTATTCGCAGGATGGGATGGGTATTGTAAAAATGAATTGATGAATAAGAAAGGTTGCTTGAGAACTGAATCTATGTGTACTATTTGTGAAAATCATTGGTAATTACTGCATTATGCGCATTTTGTATTCAAGCTGTGAAAGATCTGTGTAAGTGTGTTTGTTTTATCTGGATCTGTTATGTTCTATTTTATGCAATATTGTGCTCCTTTCATAGAAGTATATAATTATAGATATCGTACACTTGGATGCGAAAAGAGACCTATCTACCCTGCACAGAAAGAGGCGATCTGGGTATCACAGGGCCGGACGCAGCTCTGCTTGCCTTACCTATCCTTTCTCAGGGTGCGGAAACCTGGTTCCGGCACCCACCCATACTACTTCGGGTGAGACTTTGACCGGCGCAAGAAGGTCATTGCCGAAAGGGCCAGTAGTATATGGGTTTGTTGGGAAACCTTGAAATCCGAACCTGGGTCAGGAGCCCTCGAGCCAACCGAATCACTTAAAATTGATTTTTCAAACAAGATTTATGCAATTTGAAAAAAAAAATACACACCTTTTTCTTGATTTTGAGGAGCTCGATATTGAAACTGTATTATTTTTGTGATTTCGAATCTTCAATATCTGAAATTCGGCCTTGACGTATCCCCCTGGAGCTTCTTTCAATTTCCACAGGTCTGACTTCATTTGGATTCTTCAAGACAAAGTTATTTCCAATCTCCCACAATGACCTAATTATAGACTAGTTTAGTAGAGCGAACTTTTATGGCTTGCCACGTGTCACTGTTTGCACCTTTGGCTCTGAAATTTACAGAAAGAAAACTACAGTCAGTGTGCTTCTAGTTAATTTTTACATAATTCCAATCTGATGCTCAGAGAGAGAGTTATGAATATTTTCCCACGATCACCTCTTTGAGATGAAATTCAGGAGCCTGAAAAAGACCTAACTTCCACAGATCATATCTCCAAAACTGTTGCGAACCAAGCTCTAAAATTTTGCAACGATGTTCCTCGGGATTTTAGTTTCGTGCTCTAAAAATTTAAGCTTCTGAAACTTCGTGGAAAAAAATTTATAGTGAAACTTCCGCGATGACCTTTTTAAGTGAAATTCAGGAGCCTGCAAAAAGACCTAAATTCCACAGATCATATCTCCGAACATATTGTGAACCAAGATCTGAAAGTTTTCGAAGATGTTCCTCAGGATTTCAGCTTTGCACTCTAAAATTTTTGGATTCTTCACCTTCGTATAAAAAAAGTTATAGCGAAAATTCCACAATGACCTGTTTGAAGCAGCGAAACACTAGAATCTAAAGCTCTGATACCAAATGTTGGGAAACCAGCTCCAAAAATAGAAGAAAAGAGATATCAACGCCTTATAAATAAGTCACTTCGAGGGGGAAACCTTACATGAATGAACAATTCTTGGATGATACAAATTACAAAACCTCCTTTCTATATATAGGAGTCCATGGGGCCACAATGTAATCCTAGCCGACCTAACAATAATAATTTAAGGGCACAATAATAATAATATGGGGGTTACAGGGGTACAATAATAACAATAACGAGGTTACAATAAAAACAATACGGGACTATAATAGTAATATAGGGACCTAACATGCATTGTTCTTAATTTTCACAAACTGAGGAAGCCAAACAATGAGAATTCTACATTTTAGAACTATGGTTTCAAAAAAATTTACAATCCATGGATGTTGTGCTAATGCTAACATATGCTTCTCTCTTCTTGTGCATAGAATGTAATAACTTAAAGTTTCTATCTTCTTGTAACATATATTTTGAGAACCTCGATCTCAGTTAGAAATAATGAATTTGATATCATCCCATCACACTTGTACTATAAAGAAATCCTAGACATATAACAAAACCTCAAGGATACAATATAATATATATGAATTGATTTTATTATTGATACTGACCGAGCAATGAGCAACCATTCCAGAAATTGTACTCGACTCCAAATCTAAGGCATCAACTCACTTGACTTGCTGCCATGAGAGTTAGCATGTGGTTTGTTTCCTTTTAAAACATCGCCCTATTCATTCTCCACTCCATTAACCACCAATTCCATCTACAGGTCCTCTGCTTCCTTCAAGGCTATTTGTGCTCCCAACTCCATTTTCTTCCACTTCCAAATATCACAGAGCTCTAACATAATGCAAATATACGAATCACATATGCCATTTTATAATGGGTTTGCAACCCCTTGGCTTGGCGTAATTGGAATGTTAAATGAATTCTAATATTTTTGTTCCCCTGGTTCCTGGAAATTGTATCAATATTGAAAATATGTTCACCAAAAAAGTTAAGATTCAAAACATGGTCAAAATTGTTGACTAAAATAGAATCTACAGCGACCACCTCCCAGTTGAGGTTGCACTAGCTTTTCCAAATATTGACATGTGGAAATAATGCGTTGGTATGTCTGACCACAGACGCATAACGTACAGTTCGAGAGAAAAATTTTCAATTAAAGGAAATACATGTGTAATAAAACCATGGCAAAGAATGAATAAAAAATGTGTGTATATACACGAAGATGGTAGGAAATGATGCATAAGAAGATTCTAGTGCCATCATTTGTTAGTGTTGTTGGCTTTGCTTCATGTTGGTGTTAGATCAAGGGCTGACATTTCCTCATGAAAAATTTTCCTAAAAATTCATATGGTTGTCCTAACTTTACACATAAAAAGGATGAACAGAGTTTAGCAATATACTAGAAAAAAATGAAAAAAATGTGATGATGGTAGCGGTAGTCAGTTGCAACTACATCAAATGCCTCTCCAACAACACCAATGGTTTAGGTGTCCCAGCGATGCAGATGTCACTAAAATTTACACTAAAAAAGGTAATGGAACCAACCATGATTGAAATTTCCACCACATGGAGAGAATGGTGCCACCCTTAAATTGAACAATTAAAATTTTAAGGGACGCCACATTTAATGTGAAAAAGAACAGATGGGACAGATTTCAGGCAAAGATGATGGTATTAATGCTAGGCAGAGATGAAAAGATTTAACGAAACTGGGAGGTGATCCGATTAAAAAGGAAAGGCCTATCGGCATAAATATGCTCATATTAGGTTTATTCTTCACACCTTAAAATTAGGAAACTTTGGCTATCACAGTCTATCCTTATAGCTTGCTGTACCAACCCCATACTTGAACACAATATTTGCAACCAAACTGCTTTCTTGCTTGCATGAGTGGCTGCTATGTATTCTGCCTCTGTAGTTGAAAGCACCACTACAGACTGTCTTTTACCCATCCAACTGACTGCACCTCCAAATAGGCTAAACACATACCCACTTGTAGATCTTCTTTGGTCCATATCTCTAGCCCAGTCTGCATCAACAAAACCACGAATTTCCAACATTATTTCCAATCCTGGTCTTCCCTGGTAGCACAAGCCATAATCACTAGTGCCACGTAAATATCTGAAAACCCGTTTCACTGATGTCTAATGCTCCTTCCCTGGGTTTGACATAAACCTCCTCAATGCTCCCACTGCATGTGCAATGTTTGGTCTAGTACATACCATTTCATACATCAGGCTACCCACTGCACTTGCATATGGAACACGGGACATATCCTCCTCTTCTTTTTGTGTCTTGGGACACTGTTCAACAGTCAACTTTACACCTACAGGAATAGGAACATTCACCGGTTTACTATCCTGCATATTGAACCTCTGCAATATAGTCTCGACATAATTCCTCTGGTTTAACCAGAGCTTCCTCTTTTCCCGATCTCTCTTAATTCCCATGCCCAAAATATAGTTTGCAACACCAATATCCTTCATGTCGAATTTGGAGAACAGTTGGGTCTTCAAATCTTGGATAATTTCTTTGTCATTTCCAATCAACAACATATCATCCACATACAAGACCAAATAAATAACATGGTCACCAATTAATTTAAAATAAACACAGTGATCCTCCTTGCTTCTGGTGAAGCCAAGTCCCCGTATATAGGTATCAAAATTCTGATACCACATCCTTGGTGATTGTTTTAACCCATACAGAGACTTCTTCAACCTGCATACCAGTTCTTTCTTACCCTTCACCATAAAGCCTTCAGGTTGCTTCATGTAGATCTCCTCCTCTAGATCCCCGTGAAGAAATGTTGTCTTCACATCCATCTGTTCTATCTCAAAATCAAATGCAGCAGCAACAGATAAAAGTAATCTAATAGAAGTAACTTTGGCAACAGGAGAAAAAATATCACCAAAATCAATTCCCGGCACCTGGGAATAACCTTTCGCTACCAACCGAGTTTTGTATTTCTCCACCTTGCCTTCTACATTCATCTTCTTCTTAAACACCCATTTGCTCCCAATGGGCTTCCTTCCAGCCGGCAACTCCACCAGATCCCATGCATCGTTTTTGTGCAAGGATGCCATTTCATCAACCATGGCCTCTTTCCAGAGTTTTCCATCCTCTGAATCTACTGCCTCCCTGACAGTTCTGGGTTCATCATCAGTTATAGTTAAGGCAAAACCTGAACAGAAAGCAGATGGACTATACCTTTCTGGTTGCCTTTTTTCCCGAACTGATCTTCTCAAAGCTGGAGTTTGTGGCTCTTCATCTTCTGAGTCTTCTTCTGTTGTAGAGTCCGATTCATCCTCCTTTAGCTCAAACTCTATCTTCTCAGGTTCCTTTGGTAGGACTTCATGTTTAACAACATCTTTCACTTCTCTAAACACCACATCTCGGCTGTACACAACCTTCCTTGTTTCTGGGTTCCAAAGCTTGTAACCCTTTAAACCATCCTTATACCCATTAAAGATGCACCTTTCAGATTTATTATCCAACTTGGTCCTTTTCTCTTTTGGAACATGTACATATGCATCACATCCAAATACCGTTAGATGTGAAATAGAGGGTTTCTTACCAGTCCATACCTCATGTGGAGTCTTATCCTCCAACGCTGATGAAGGTGATCTGTTAACTAAGTAACATGTAGTCTCCACTGCCTCTGCCCAGAATTCTTTTCCTAACCCGGTACCACTGAGCATGCTTCTTTCCTTTTCCATCAGCGTTCTGTTCATTCTTTCTGCAACTCCATTTTGCTGAGGTGTGTATGGAGTAGTCTTCTGTCATGCTATACCACACTTCTTACAGAACTCTTCAAATTCCTTCTTGTAGAACTCCCCACCATTATCTGTCCTCAACGCCTTTATCTTCTTCTCTATATGTTTTTCCACCAGAGCCTTAAATTCTTTAAATTTGTCAAAGACTTCAGATTTATTCCTCAATAAATATATCCATGTATTCCTTGAGAAGTAATCTATGAATGAAACATAGTACACACACTTTCCCAGTGACGGAACTGACATAGGTCCAAACACATCACTGTGCAAAAGTTCTAATATCTTGTTTGCCCTCTTAGCACCAGAAGGAAAACTCACTCGATTCTGCTTCCCATATACACAATTTTCACAGAAATCGAAATCCAGAGAGAAATTAGACATACGTTCTACCATACCATTTCTATGCAGTATCCGAAGGCCCTTCTCTCCAATATGTCCAAGCCTTTGATGCCATAGCATGGTATTTTCTCCAGAGATAGCTAGGCCAGGAACCATAGAATTGTTATGCCCTTCAATAACAGTGCTACCTTGTAGCTTGTATAGAGTTCCAGTTTGAACTCCCCGCATTAAAACCAGTGTTCCCCGAACCATCTTGCAGGCATATTTCTCGAACACTGTTTTTACACCTGCATCATCCATATTGCTTATAGAAATCAGATTTCTGGCCAATGCAGGAATATGCAGAACACCAGGAAGTGTTCTAATCCTTCCACCTTGCAGCTTCAGTGTGACCTTTCCATGTCCGATGATTCTGGCCTTCCTATCATAACCTAGGAAAACATCACCACCATCATATTTCTCATACTCGCAGAACCACTCCCTATGGGGAGTGAAGTGAAAGGATGCACTCGAGTCAATCAACCATGAATCATGATCTACATGTGTGTTTGAAGAAGAAGCAAAATAAAAATCCCCACCTTCATCCGAGGTGGTTTTTTCCTATATAGAAGAAGCATCATAAGATCCCTTTCCTTTCTCAGGAGATTTAGATCTGCAGTCCTTTTTGTAGTGCCCTTCCTTTCCGCATTTCCAGCATACCTTTACAAAATTTCCAGGAGATTTAGATCTCCCTCTAGATTTGGATCTCCCACTCGAAACCTTATTCTTGTTTATGTTTTGGGACCTTCCTCGTACAAATAAGGCATCTCCATTCTGGCCCTCCATATTTCTCCGTCTCATTTCCTCCGACAACAAGGCTGAGACAATGTCATCAAAATTCAAGGTAGTTGTATTGCTACCTATTACAATAACCAGACTGTCCCACGAGTCTGGTAGAGAACACAAAAAACTGATGCAATTATCTTCATCTGATATTTTAATATCAAGAGATGACAACTGACTTACCACATTATTTAAGGCGTTCAGATGCTCTCTCACCAAGTCTCTATCCTTCATCCTCAGGTTATACAACTTTTTCCATAGGAACAAATTATTCACCAAAGACTTAGATTGGTACAAAGTCCCAAGTTTTTCCCACAAATTCTTCGTCGTATCTTCCCCAGATACATTCAACAATACTGAATCTGAGACACACAACCGTATTGTGCTCTTAGCCTTCCGATCCAGTTTCTTCCAGTCTTCATCTGACATTGCTATTGGTTTAGTACCTATATCTACTGCGATCCACTGATCTTTATCCACCAGCAGATCCTCCATCTTGAGCTTCCACAACTCAAAACTCTGACCATTAAATTTCTCGATCTCTATCTTTTCACTGCTCGCCATCTTCTTTCACCGCAAGAATCGATCCCACAAATCTCTCACTGAATAGGGTCTACCACAGGCCCAAGAAAAAAACCCTCAGTAGCAAAGGTGTCCCCTTGAAGCTGAAAAAAACTGTGATACCAAATGTAGGTTTTAACCCTGAATAGAAATTATCTACATACGAATCTTATAACAGAAAATAAACAATAGCGAGAGCATAAAACATAAAACAGAAAAACACAAACATTCTCCCCTAGATCCCAAATCGGGATGACCAGCTTGATTTTTCATTATATTCCTTTTAGTGTTACAACACATATATATATACATGTCGAAGCATGCATAAACCCCAATCCATTAACCCTGGATTAGAACATAACCATAGTTCCCTTGACTGGATCTACAAAATACTAGGGACCGAAAACCATCGTACCCCAAAACCATGTGCAAACTCATGCACAAAACATGGGTGGGTCCACTTATGAGTGGGTCTGCACACGAAAAAAAAAATTCCCGGGGCACTACCCCGGACCCTAACAGGGGGGGCTGCCGCCCTCCCTGTGACCCCCCTGCTGCACCCGGCGCAATGTACAACGCGTGGAGCTAGTCGTGGAAAGAATATAACACATACCCAACAGGGATTCGATATTTATTACTATTGTGAAGGAAAAAATCTAGTTTCAAACTCCAGTATTGATTGTTTTTACCTCCTCGAGGGTTTAGATGATGATCCCGGTACCCTGTCGAGCTCCGTTCTGGACTTGAAGGATAAGGTCTATCAATTTCTTTAGGAAACCTCACCCACTCAGGGTTTTCCTGAGAACCCTAATCTCAAATTCATAAGCAAAAATTGGAGTTTTGAAGATGAATTTGAAAACGATCACCAGTGTGTATTGTATGAAAATACCTGGAATGCGAGCCAAGTGCACGATTATATGAACAGAGGTTTTATCAGCCAAGAAATATTTTTTGAGGGAGATTTTTCTGCGGCATGGATATTGGAAACTTCCCATTACACATAATCAACCCGATGTTCCAATCTTTGGAATTAGGGCTATGCCTGCAGCATAATTTCCTGAATTGTTGTAGACTTGTTTGATATATTGATTGAAAAATAGATCTTAAGCCACCTTTGATTGATCAACATGTCCGTAACAAAAAATATGTAGTTATGTATCCTTAAAGAATATCACCACAATAATGGGCACATGATAACATTGACCTACACTATTACAATTTCATTTTTAATAATTTCATATCAGCAAATATTCAATGACAATTTCATATCAGCGAATATGAAATTCATTGAATAGTATTACCCTATTTCATGTTGAAAATCTAGAGAAGGAAAGACACACAATTTAACACACAATAACATGAGTTTTTTCTCCTCTTCCATTGATCACACAAGACTTGATGATTACAATGAATCCAGTGAGGGATATTTAAATTTTTTTTACTAGAAACTTGCACAAAATAACTGAACATGAAAACACACACTAATTTGGACTTTAATCAAAATATGACTTAACTCAACTTCACTCAACCTGAATCATGTTAAAATAGCTAATTACTCCACAATGAAGAAGTTGGCTAAAATTAGAGAGTTAGTTAAAGGTGCATTGAGTCAAGTTGAGTTAGTGTCGTAGTCGAATTTAGTGTGTGGTTGCATGTCTAGGTATTTTTGGTGACTCGCTAGATGGAAAAGGTTAAATACCCTTCACCAGGTTCATTATAATCGATCAATTTTGTGTGATCAAAAGAAGAGCCACACCTCATGTATTTTTCATGTTAAATTTGTGTTTAAACTCTGCATTTCCAACAATTGGTATCAAAGTTGGGGAAGGATCACAAGATCCATGAAGTTAGAAAATCTAGTAATGAACAGGGACAAAATTGTTCAATAATTAAGGTGCATTACAAAATCATGAGATAATTAAGGATTTTTAGATCAACCCTCCTCCCCTTCTATTATAGCATGCGCGTGGATTAAGGGAAACTTACGACTTCATGAATTTTAGCAATGCAACATTTCCCATCCCAACGCTGCAAGCGGTGAGCAAGTCAAAGTCCATCCAACGATATTTTAAAGGGTCACATGAGGGTTTTTTTGTTTTATTTGAAACATTTGAAAAATTGTTTTAAAAACCAATATTTTAAAAGGATTTGAGATTTAGTAAAATTACTTTTACTTAAGGTTTTTATAAAGGTGTGGTGAAAAATTCTTTATTCAAAGGGATTTTAGATAATTATTTTATAAAAATATTTTTATAATATTTTTTAAAAATAACTTATCACATTAAGTTTTTTTAAGGTTTTTTAATAAAGAGGGTTCTATTTTAAAAATAGATTTTCAAAGAAAGATGGTTTTATCAAATTTCCAGCATCATTTCTCACCATTTGCAGGGAAGGGTTATGATGTGTGGGTCATTAATATGGACACCATTTTCAAAGCTCATAATTTTTGAGATTATGTCTATTTTGGGTTTTCAGAATATCATAATGAAACAAAATAACTAGCTCTAACTAATACAAAGAGAGAACTATGGAAGAAAGACAAAAAAAATAATTCACAATACTTGCAGCTTATCTAGCAGAGAGTGGACTGATCAATGTTCCTGAATATTATGATCACATCTTCAGTAAAGACAACATCGGAGACCTTGGAAAAAATCTATAAAGGTATGTCCAAAGTCAATATTGTTATATTGTGGAATACTAGGAGATATTTTGAAAGTTTGCAGAAGAAAGAGACAAGGGACATCGATTCATTCATGAATCGACTCATGACTATCGTAAATCAATTAAAAATTTATGGTGAATATATTAAAGATCAAACAATGGTTGAGAAGGTTCTCAAATCTTTGTCTACCACATTTGACATTGTGGTAGCATCTGTAGAAGAATCCAAGGATTTGGAAATTCTAACAGTTGATGAGTTGATGGGATCACTTCTATCTCAGAGGTAAGGATAGACAAAAATAAGGATTCCACTTTAGAAACTACTTGCAAAATCAAGGTTTCTATTTCAAGAGACAGAGGATTAGGCAGAATAGATTAAGAGGCAGAGGACGAGGCATAAAATATGGTGGTCAGAGAGATGGATGAGAAGAGCATGAAAATGAAAGTAGAAGCAATAACATAAGCTTCAACAATAATCAAAGAGTTGAAAAATCAAATATGAGATGCTATTATTGAAATAATTTTTTTTATTATGCCCATGATTATAGGAAGAGGATAGTTGATCAAGGAAACTAGAGAGATAATGTCAGTATAGAGAATACTAACTCCATGTTCCTAGTTTTCCACACCATGCATGAACCTTCTGATAATGTGTGGCTATTAGACAATGGTTGCAATAACCACATGATAGGCAAAAATATTTTTGTTGCAAATTTGGATCAATTTGTGAAAACATAAGTAAATTTTTGGACTGACAAGACTATGGATGTAGATGGAAAAGAAGTGTTCAACAATATGACCAAAGGGTGAGTGAAAGACAATCTCAGAGGTATATTATGTCCCTGGTCTCAAACATATTTTGACAATTGTTGGTCAATTAACACAGAAGGGATACAGAGTTATCTTTCAAGTACAAGAGTGTGTTATATATGGCAATCCACTAAGAAAGAAGCTAATAGAAAAGGTGTAGATGACGACGGAAAAAATATTTCCTCTAATTATGAATTATAGTGATTAGGTCAGTCTTTTTATGTTGAAGTTTGCAACAAGAAACAATGAAAGTGGCATCCGGAAACATCATCCTTGATCCTAGTGAAAAATCAACACCTAAACTAGGTGGGGCCCACACAGGTTATTTTTAGGTGTATGTCTATTTTTAGAATGGTGAGCATATTCTAAAATTAACAGGATGATGATTCTATATGGTTGAGAAAATTATATCTTTGGATGAATTTCTACTTTTAGAATATGGGCGAAGTCTATTTATAGATCACTAATCTAAAAATAGAATGCATGTCGATTATTATTAGCCCTTAATAATGTTCAGACAATAAATAGTAACTTATTCTCTTGGAGCACTTTATTTCAGTGAATAGATGTGGCACATCAGTGGGCTGAAGGAATTATGCAATTCCTAGGGTGGTTGGTGACTCATGCATGGAGTACTTCGTTATAACTGATAGTGGCAAGTTGTAACATAGTTGGAAGAGTATTTATGTGAGTTGTTATTTAGTTTAACTCAGTTTAGTGAGTTAAAATTAGTTGTGCTAGTTGTAAATGAACATACACTAGTGAAATATGAGTGAATTAATTATTTAATTAATTCACAAGTAGTGTCTTACTTGCAACTAAACAATTACAACAATTAACTACTTGCATGTCAGATCCAGTGGAGACCCAGTGGAGAGATAGGTGAAAGGGTGAGATGGACTATCGATTGTGACTATAGTGATGCATTCAATGCCTCTACACAAACACTAGAGATTATTATGAGGATTTCACAGTAAAGGCAAGGTAAGGTCGAATTCATTCAGGGATCTTCCTCAACAGGAATTGTGTAGTGGAGGCAGGCTGTCAGGAGGCAAGAAATTGGTGCATAGATATGCAAATTTCTGCATGACAATGTGTGATGATTTTACATTGTATTGAGAGCTCTATGAGCTAATATTTGTATGATATTGTTACATGTTCCATTGATATACATAATATATGATAGTTGGGGTTTTTAGCTTTAAGCTTTCCCGATAAAACATCTTGTTATGCGTGATTTATGTTTCTTCATATGTGTTTTTCAATTGGCGATTTAATTTCTGCAAAGAATTTTAAGTGGAAGGATTATGTATTTAACATAAGTTAATTTTTTAGATCAGGAGAATCCAGAAATACATTATTGTGTTTATAAAGTTCTACATGGTATCACAACAGTGTTGATCATTGGAGATTGCAATATTGAAGCGGTGCTGAGTTTTGTGTTGGTGGAAACAATTCGAAATTACTACAAGAATTTCCTGGTGCAACAATTGAGTATACATTGAAATGGCTTTCAAAGGGTTACAGTTGGAGTATGAACTTAAGGGCAGCTCTAACTACATAGCCTGAAAGGACAAGATGGAGGCGGTGCTTTAAGATAATGGCTTGAAGGAGTTCATCAATAGCGATGTTCCTAAGCCCACTTCGGCGGATGTTGCAGTACTTGACTCATGGCGAAATAAAGTAGCAAGGGCGAGGGTGTTACACTGAAAACTGTCACCTTGACATTCTGCTGACCGTATGAGCTCATTATTACTCATACTTCCTCCTTTTGCAAGTCTAATATACCAGCTCCTCATATCAAGCTTCAAAATCAGAAGAAAATCCTTAAAATCCCCTAAAGAATTGGTATCGCACTTTCTCTATGCATTCCCTGCGGTCCCGCACCTAAATCTCAGCCTGCATGCGGAACAATACCACACTTTCTTTGTGTAATGGGTGCGGACCTCTGTAAAACATAAAAAGGCGAGAAAATGAAGATTAAAAGTGAATTCCAGGTGAATTCTAGAAGATTCTAGACGGGAATTTTCGGAATGGATACGCTTTGAAGCTGGTTCATGCATCCCTCTCTTAATGGAGCTAACCCCTTGATGTAAGGAGCTTATCCCTTTGAAGGACGATTCTATCCCTTCATATTTGGAACTAGAAACCTCCTCTCTTTCACTATAAAAAGAGGCCTTGGGTAGCCTCAAAGGGAGTTCAAGCTTATGAGATTTGAAGTTAAATGCTGTTGAGATTTAGACTTGAGTAACTTAAGACTTTCTGTGAGGTTAAATCACTTAACCTCATTTGTCTTAGTTCAAAGAGTGCAATGCTTGTCAGAGTAAAGGAGATTCCTGCTTCGGACCCCGGGAGGACCTGCACAACATCAAGGCACAGGTTGTAAAGGTTTTCTATCTTTAAAGTTAATGCAAATATACTCATTTCTCTCATTAAACTGTCAATTTGTGGTTTATTTCATAAATTCCCTGATCATTATGATAAGCATGATTTATGATAATGTCTATACAGGTGCTGCTTAATCTTTTTCCTTGTTTGTGATTGCAGATATACGAAGGACGTTCTTTCAGTGCACGGGAAGGACTTCAACAAAATCAAGTAAGCAAGAAAAGCGTTGGATATAAGGTAGGCCTTGCACCCGTATAGTGTTTTTATAAATTGCATATGCTTAGAGAGAGATTAGTATAATTGGCTGTTTGTTGCTAGTTACCTTTTGTACTAGAGAGATCGGTCTTGTCCGCAAGATGGATTAATCTACACAACAAAATGGCGACCATACTGGGGAAGAACTTTTGTTTGTTCTTGGTTCTCTTTGATTTTTGACTTGAGAAAAGGTTTCTTTTTCTGGTTTTTGATTGATTCACATCTGTCTGGGTGCTTTAAATTTTTTTCTGTTTTTGAAAATTTAGAAGTATTTTGGATTTTTCTATCATTTTTGCTAGGACCGCACTCTGCATAACTGTTACAGTGCGGGCAGTTTCGCACGTTCTTTATAGAATACAGTGCAGGACCGCACCTGTTAACACTGCTTACATGCGGACCCTGTAAAAATTTTGAAAAATCTCTAGGTTTCTTTTTCTGGTTAATTTTTAGATCTTTGGTTTCTTCCCAGACTGGTTATTGTGTCTATCAAGAATTCATTGTTTATGAACTCCAACAGTGTCAGTGTTTTGAATGATTTTCTAGAAGTTTTGCCGATTGGATTATTTTTCCTGTTTGGTCTTTGTAGTGATTCAAATTTTTGACAATCTGTAGTATCTCAGATCACATAAGATCTCTTTTTGTCTATTGAATCCGACCTCATTGTGAAAACATCCTAGTTTGAGAAATTAAGCCTTTTGATTTCTTTGCAAATCTTCGAAAAGAACTTGTTTTAAAAGTTTTGAATTTCATTTATTCTTTGAGTGTTTTGGAAAACATATTTTGAGTGTTTTTGATCTGTTTGATAGATTCTTAGTTTGCTGAATAACTAAGAGAAACATTCATAAAAAAAAAAAACTCTAAAAAGCTTTTACTCAATTTAGATTAGTTTTTTAAGATTAGTCTTCATAGTTTTGAATAGTTTTAATTTTTGTAGATTTCTTTCGAAAGAGAATTGTTTTGTAGTTTCTTGTTTGGAAAAGAAAATAGTTTTTCTTGTGAGCTTTGATAGTTTAACGAAAAGACAAAATAGTTTCTTTCACTTAGTTTTCATGTTTGAAGAAGAAATTTGAAAGTTGCATTCTCTAACTCTTCTTTAGATAGAAAATTCATTGAAAGAAAAAAGAATTGAATATCATCATACGTGCATTTTAGTGTTTTTGGAGGTCGAGTCTTCACATCATACAAAGTTTCATTTCCGCGCCCATTTGACTTAAGAAACAGCTCTTAAAAGTAACGCTTAAATAAAATTCATCTAGTAATCTTTTATTTTTAGGGCTCTCATCACCAACATAGCTTAGGCTAGTATCTTGGAGTAGGGAGTAATTAACTCTCCAAGGTAGATAAAACAAACAAGTAGATATATCTTGCGGTAAGAAGAATTCCAGTTGTTGCATGTATGCTCTGGGAAGCTCCTCTTAAAGGAGTTAAGCACGAGATCATATCTGAACCAGTGGGGTAATCAATCCTTCCTCATTGGGAACGATAGAAGATATACACGTATTAAAAATGGTAAACCTCGGATAGACCATTGTCGAGGAGCCTGGGGTCACTTGTCGGTATACCTTGGATTATGTCAAGGAGCCTTCAAGGGGATTGAGCTTTGTTACTCTGCCCTTGCGTGTGTATCGGATCGTAGACTGTTCCCCCAGGTATATTTGTTCATGTTGGTGACCTTAGTGGCCATAAACTTTAGGATTCTTTCCCAAGGTGACGGTGGAGGGAAGATCCCACTGTACCTGGAGCAGACGTCGGCTAGACTCACTTGGACTCTCCGGAGGGTTATCTTCACTCGAGATGGTATAGTGGAGAAACTTGCACCGGTCTGTTTCATTAAGCAGGTTGTCGGGGTAACTCTTCCAACTGCCCTTTTCGTATTAAAACTCTACTAAGTTGGATTTCATCACCAACTAGTGTTTTTAGTGCGGAAAGTTACTGTTTGTGTGTGGTTTGAACTCCTAGATTTTTTAAGCGTATGATTCAATTGTTTGTTTCTTAGAGACTTTAGGTGTTTTCATTGAAATTTTTCTTTGTTTGCGTGTGATTAGTTAATTTTTCATCGTGGCGGAATTGCCAAGACAATCCCGGAGAATACAAGGGAAACCCCCTGAATTTACACCAGGTCATTTAGAAGGGCTTCGGGCTCTGGTACCACACGGTAGCTGTAGAATTAGATCAACAGAAGCTGAAAGCTCTGCTATTGTGATACATCCCGATCATCAAATTCCCACAACAGAATATATTCAAGAACCGATTTCAGTTTCTGAAGTCACTGAAAATATTTCTCCTACAGGAGAATTATCTGACGAACCTGAAATCTCTGAGCCTGAAACTGAATCTTCTGTGTTAGAAACATCTTCAGGATTTATCTCACCAACTTCTAGCGATCTAGGTTCACCAAGGGTTAGAAATATCAGTACTGAAAATCTTCCTTCTGGACTAATTTCTATAGAAGAACTTACTAATCCAGACGAAGACATATCTCTTCCCAACTCCCCTCAATCGTTAAATCTTAGGGAGCGTGAATCCATTTTCTACAGCCCTATTCGAACTAATCCTTGGTATCTTTCTTTAACTGATTTTTTAGAGAATCCGGGTCTTACTTTTTATCCACCTCGAGCTCCATTTCATCCTACACCCAGAGGTTACTATCCGTCATCTATTATGGCTGGAGAGTCGTCCATGTTTTCGCAAACGTCTGAATATTTTTTACATGGTGGTCCTTCTGTTCCTGCGGGATATCAGTCTTTGTCTGGTACTTTCTCAGGAGCAACTCCTCAACCTATCGAAAATGTGTTATCATCTGGTCTTGGTGGACTTAAAATTGAAACGTCGAACGCAGAGCAAGTTTTCATGATGTCTGTTAATATTCCTAATCCTCAAGCTCAAGGCAGTCAGTTTCCTTCTGGGGGTCAACCTCAGGGAATTCAGTTACCACTTGGGGGGCAACCTCAGGGTGGGCAATTACCGCCTGGGGGGCAACCCCAAGGTAGTCAGTTACCACCCGGGGCTCAACCTCAAGGTAACTTTTTCCCAGGACAAACTGTGGATCAATATTATTTTGGGGGGCAACCCCAAGGACAGTACATACCCCAAGGTTACCAACCTCAAGGACAGTACATTCCTCAAGGTCAACCCCAAACTCAATATGCTCCTCAGGGTCCTCAACAACCCCAGCTTCAGTACGTGCCTCAAGGTTATCAACCTCAAGGGCAGTACCCAATACAAGGATACCAACAGCCTTCTGGTCAACCATCTATTCAAGGAACCAGAACTTTACCTTATTATCAACCCTACGTTCAACCAGGTTTTGGTCCTTACGTTCAACCTTCTACGGGACAGTACCCCGGAATGATGGTGTGGGATCCGTCCCAATATCAACAGCCTTTGCAGCCTAATGTGCAGTTACCTTATCAACCTGGCCAGCCATTGGTTTCTGGTTCAACTCAGCAACCTGTTCAGCCAGCTATTCAAACTCCTGCACCTAGTTCAGTTCAGCAGGCTGGGCCTAGTACACCTCAGACTCCGCCCCAAACTGCTGTAACTGCTGCAACGTCTGTTCAACCTGTTACACCTATTTCTGGAGTGTCTGTAGCCCCGAGTTCGGCTATCCCTGTATCCGGGCAAATCCCTCAGGTCTCTGTACCTCAGTCAGGGCCTACAACTCAGACTACAGTTCAGATGCCTGCAGGACAATCCGGTACAAGTACAGTTGTTACGAGTCAACCTCAGTTTACTTATCAACCGTACCAAGGACAGCCGCAATACGGTCCCTATGTTCAGAATCCGAGCTACCAACCATACCCCGGTTATACTTATCAACAACCTCAGTATGGTCCGATTCATCCTGGTTATCCGGGAGGTTATACAATACCCAATGCTAATCCAATTCCTAGTTATCCCGGGTATCCGCCTCCTGGATCTGCTTTGGCTTCTCAAGGTTTTCGTGACCCTAACCGTCAGTTACCGTTCATCGCAACTTTGGATTTACCAGATTTGACGCGCCTTACTAATGATCCTATTTTTTATTATCAGAACTGGCCGTCAATGCCTCATAAGTTGCCCAGTGACATACCAAAATTTGAAGGTAAGTCAGGAGAGGATCCATCAAATCATGTGATGACTTATCACCTTTGGTGTGCATCTAATTCTATTGTTGATGATTCGATTCGCTTACGTCTTTTTCAAAGGACACTCATAGGTCTTGCAGCCAAATGGTACATTGAGTTGCCACGAGGCTCGTTTCATAATTTCAGTCAGTTAGCAACGTCTTTCTTAACTCATTTCCAGTTGCCTGTCAGATACGAAAATGGCACAGAATTATTAACTTCACTAAAACAATCTACGTCCACGTATATTTCTGATCATATTCATGAGTGGCGACGTAGACGGCGATTGGTGAAGGCTTATATTCCGGATCAAATTTTGGCAGAGTGGTTTGTAAAATCATTACTACCTAAGATCACTGAAGATGTAGCTAAGGCTGGTGTTGTTACTGAAGAGCAAGTAATTGCTCAGGCTCAGTACCTAGACCTCGTTTATACGCAGTCAGGTACTTTACATGAAAAAATTCCTGATTTACCCAAACAAGGTCAAATTGCTGCTCCTCCTTCAGGGTCTCATGCCGCTGACGGTATGATTGGTACAGTTAATTCCAAAAGTAAGAAGAAATCTTCAAAGAATTCTTCTCCAATCATAACTTTACCTGATTCCCCGAAGGGAGAATCCTCTCAAGAAGTTTCTGCCGATATTCATGTCGTTGAAACATCTACGGCAAAATAAAAAACCGGTGGTAAAAAGAAAGGGAGGAATAAAAACAAGAAAAATTCGAAAGAGAAAACAGATAGAGAAGAATCCAATGATGAGAAACGTAAACCTCGTTATCCTTGCTTCATTTGTGAACAAGATCACTTCACTAAAGAATGCCCATATCGAGAAGAGGTTACGAAACTCATTAAAGGATCGCAACAACCTGCTGTCTTGAAGGATCCTTTTCCAGTTCAAGATAGTAAGATGATTGGTTCTTCCTTGACCACTTTAGAAGAGCCTATTATGATGATGTCTCATATAAGGGTTGCGACGCGATCGCAAGATTACGGTTCTAAGAATCCCGTTGATGGAAAAGAAGGAGAGTCTTCCAATGCCAACTCATCAAATACAACTCCTCCTGTTTCCGGTCCGCTACAGATCGCGAAACAAAATCCAGACTTGATAATCAAGCCGCCTGCTAAAGGTGTTCTTCGTAAATCAGCTTTCAATCCACATGCGAGAGCTGCTCAGAATTACAACATTGTTGAAGATTTAGCTATTTCTCCTTCAGCAATGTCGGCTTTAGAAGTGCTGTAGTCGTGTCCAGCACAGCGTAAATTGTTATTGTCTGCCATAGGAGCTGTTGATGTTAATGATTCTAACCTTATAATCTTCGATTTAGAAACTAGTACACCACGTCTTCCTCATCAAATGGCTTTCCAGATTCCAGTGTTAGTCAAAAACAGACCTATTTTTCGGACTGTGATTGATGAGGGAGCTTCAACGTGTATTATGTCGCTTCGGTGTTGGAAATCTCTTGGTTCTCCTACACTTAACCAATCTCCGACGATTCTAAAAGCTTTTGATGGTCGAGGTTTTCAACCTTATGGTATTTTGCAGGATTTACCCATAGGGGTTGAAGGGAAAATTGTTAATCTAGATGTGGAAGTGGTTGATGCCCCTCTAGATTACAACCTTCTACCGGGTCGTAGTTGGTCTTATGCTATGACTGCTGTTGTCTCTTCGGTCTTTCGACTTATAAAATTTCCATATCAAGGAAGGATCGTGACAATAGATCAGTTAACTTATTTTTCGTCAGACCCAGCCTCTACAGAAACAATCCAGCATGTTGGTAAAACGACTATCTCTTATAAGGATGTTGGAGTAGGTTTGATTAAAGATTCTCGTTTACTAGGAACTTTTTCCTTTCCTCCTCCTAACGTATCGTCTTCTACAGCAACTATTCATATGATTTCGTCAGACACACTTTTGACTGATGACCCTTGGATACTACCTTCGGAATCCGAGATTGACTCATTTGATGGCGTGATGCCTTTGAGTCCATTTGAAATTGCGTACCAGACTGTACAGTCTTTTTCCAACACCTTTTCAACCAAAATTGATCCAATGAATGTGATCCAAGAGGAATCACTTTCTATTTCTAGTTCAGACGCAACGACATTTCCTGAAATTGTTCATACAGATGAGCAAATTCGTGAGTTTTTGTCTGTTGATGATTCACCATGGGAAGATCTCCATCATAGGTCTTCATTCTTACCTAAATTAGATCATTTTGAAAATGATTTCGCTTCAATCTTTACTGCTGAATATGCCAAGGAACCTCAGAATCCATTGAAAAATCCTGATTCTGAGTTAAATTTAGAAAATATATCTAGAACGGTTCCAATTAACATTTCAGTAAAACCTGGAATAATTGAAAACATTCATATAGGTGCTTGTTGTTCAGACGAAGAAATTCAGACTTATAAAGCCCTATTTCAAGAATTCCGAGACGTGTTTGCCTGGTCTTACGAAGAAATGCCAGGAATTGATCCATCGATCGTAGTACATGAAATTAAGACTTACCCGGATGCTAAACCTGTTCGTCAACGATTACGTCAAATACATCCTAGAAAAGCTGCTGCTATAAAATCTGAAGTTGAAAAATTACTTCGAGTAGGATTCATTTATCCAATTCCTTTAACGGATTGGGTATCGAATATTGTTCCTGTGACTAAAAAACAAGGAACAATAAGAGTATGTATCGATTATAGGGATATTAATCGAGCGTGTCCAAAGGACAATTATCCAACTCCCTATATCGATCAGATAATCAACGATTGTGCTGGAAGTGAACTATTCTCCTTTATGGATGGTTTTTCCGGCTACAATCAAATAAACATACTCCCTGCAGATCAACCTAAAACAGCTTTCATTTGTCCATGGGGAACATTTGCCTATTGTAAACTACCTTTTGGACTTAAGAATGCTGGAGCAACTTTTCAACGGGCCATGTCTTATGCGTTTCATAACATTAAGCACATTGTTCAACCATATCTTGATGATTTACCTGCTCATTCATCACGTAGGGCCGATCATCCCACTCATTTAAGAGCAATTTTTATGAGATGTCAGCATTATCGGATAAGGTTGAATCCACATAAATGTGTTTTCTGCGTAGAATCGGGTCGTTTACTGGGATTTGTTGTCTCAAAATCAGGCATTCGTGTTGATCCTTCGAAGGTTGAAGCTATCGTTAAATTGCCTCCTCCTTCGACATTGCGCCAACTCCAAAGTTTGCAGGGGAAAGCAAACTTTTTACGTAGATTTATTCCGAACTATGCTGAGCTTGCAAAGGGTTTTACCCGGTTGTTGAAACAAGACATTCCGTTCTTTTGGGACGAGGTCGCTGATCGATCTTTTAATGCACTTAAACACGTGTTGACCCATGCACCGTTATTGCATCCTCCCAACTACAACCAAGATTACATTTTGTATCTCGCTGCTTCTCATTCCACTATTGGGATGGTACTAGTTCAAGAAGATGAATCTCACAACGAACATGTGATTTATTATCTTAGTCGAAATTTGAATCCGACTGAAATCAAATATACACATGTGGAGAAATTGGCCTTGGCAGCTGTTCAAGCTGTCCAACGTTTTCGACATTACATATTGTTACGTAAAACCACAGTCATTTCTGATTGCAACCCTATGATGTATATTTTAACCAGACAATTGCTAGGGGGCAAATATTCTAAATGGATAGTTATCCTACAAGAATTTGACTTGGAATTTGAAAAATCCAAGGCAAAGAAATCTTTGGTTTTTGCGGAACTAATGTGTGATTTTCCCTCTACTGATATTGAAACAGTGGCAGAAGAGTCCATTGTGGACGAATCTTTGTTTTTTATCAGTACGCTTGATCCATGGTATGGGGATATTATTGTATATCTCCAAACCCAATCTTTTCGGCCTGAAATTTCACGAACTCAACGACGGAAAATACGTTTCCAATCCCAACAATATAACATCATTGGTGATACTCTTTATCGACGAGGAGCGGATTCTGTTTTCCGACGTTGTTTAACTCATGAAGAAGCTGAAAAGGTACTCAATGACTGTCATTCTGGAGCATGTGGCGGTCATATGTCCGGGTATGCCACTGCCCAAAAGATATTGCGTGCAGGTTATTTCTGGCCAACATTATTTAAAGATTGCATTTATGCGGTTCGGAAATGCCACAACTGTCAAATTTTTGATAGAAAAATGCGCGCGCCACCCGCTCCTCTTCACCCTATAATTGCTGTTGGTCCCTTTGCAAAATGGGGTATCGATTTTATCACATGTAACCCTCACTCGGCCGGGGGGCATGCCTATATTATTCTCGCTGTAGATTATTTTACGAAATGGGCCGAGGCGATGCCTACATATTCAGCTGACGGCAAGACTGTTGCAACATTCGTATTCAATCACATAATTGCTAGGTTTGGTGTTCCTCAAGCTATTATTACAGATCATGGAAGTCATTTTCGGAACATCATGATGACTGAATTAACAGAACAACTTGGCCTACGCCACGATAATTCCACTCCATACTATCCACAAGCAAATGGTCTGGTTGAAGCTATTAATAAATTTTTAGTCACCATGATTAAACGAATCATTGGTATTCACAAGACGAATTGGCATTCCATGTTATTTTCAGCACTTTGGGCATATCGAACCTCAGTCAAAACATCAACGGGTTTCACTCCTTTTCAACTGGTTTACGGTTTAGAAGCTGTGCTACCAATTGAATGCGAAATACCGTCATTAAAACTAGCCATAGAATTACTTCCAGCTACGTCTGAAGAGGAAAAACATTTATTGTACTTGGCCCAATTAGATGAGAATCGGCGAAGTGCTGCAATAGCAAACGAGGCTCATGTTAAAAGGATAAAAGCTCAGTATGATAGAAATGTGACCCCTCGAAATTTTTCAGAAGGAAACCTAGTTTTACTTTATGATCAAGCTAACGACAAGCTAGGAGCTGGAAAATTCGTGCCTATGTGGCATGGTCCTTACATTGTGAAACGAAAGTTAGCAAAAGGGGCCTATGAGTTAGTGGATTTTGATGGTGTCCCTTTAGATAAACCCATAAATGGGCTTTATCTAAAGAGATATTACGCTTAAACAAGGTGTGGAGATTTTTTGTTAGTTTTAGATTTCTTTACTGTTGGTGTGTTTTAGATTAAAAAGTGTGCCTAGTTTAGAAGGGTGTTTTTCACTATGACTGCTTATCTGAGTTTTACTCTTGATATTGCAGATGTCGACGTCTCTTCAAACCTACATTGGTTTTGCTGATGGTGCTTGTCGTAGTACACGGAACATTTCTTCCGCAGCTTGGGTTATCTATTCACCTTCTGACGAGTTAGTATCCATGCATGGGGTAAGCCTTGGTCAAACAACAAATAACATTGCCGAGTATAGTGCAGTGATTGAGTTATTATCTGAGTCCATATCATTTGGAATTTGGAGTTTGATTGTAAGGTTGGATTCTGAACTTGTTGTATTACAGCTTAACAGGGTTTATACCATTAGAAATCCGGTGTTATTACGGTTATTTTTTAGAGTTCGTCTCTTGGAACGTGAGTTTGATTACATTGAATATCAGCATATTCCAAGACGTTTAAATACATTAGCAGATTCAATTGCTTCTAGTATGATAAATAGACATTTGCAATAATTAAAAGCAGTAAAAAAAAAAACATTCATTTATGTATGCAGATAGCCGTCAAAAATAGTGATATATATCATAGGAGTGTGTTCAAAAAATATACATCGTCTTCGATCATAGGTTGGAAACACCTTATGATCGGCAAAATGGTAACACAAAAGTACAAAAATGAGTCTACATGATCATCTCATCACTGATGATGATCTCGATAGGAAACAACTGCTCGAGCCACCCTGCATAGGAACCTCCTGAAAGGTCCTGGGACTCCAATCACATATCTTTGAAGCATGAAGGGAATATCATCTATACTCGTCTCTGGTATATCTAGAGTCAAGTGCTCTAGATGATGTTCCAAATCAGTCAAAATTTCTACTGATTGGCCTGCTGGGGCTGGTGCGGGCGCAACTGGTTGTCTCCTCTCGAAAGGTTGGAGATGAGCTGGACGTTGTGGACCCACATCTGTATTTAAAAAACTTTTGGTTATTAGTTTTCTAAGACGATAAAAAATTAAAAAAAAATTTAGAACTTAGCAAACGTTGAAAAATGTTTTACCTGAATCGTCCCACTGTTCCCCTGCAGGGAGAGACATCTCTCTATCTCCGCGGAAATCTATCCCTGCATATGGAAAATCCTCTATCGTAAAAATTTGGCGATCCAGCCAATGAAAATATGAAGCAGGGAATCGTACAATCTCAGTGCCCTCGATAGCATGACGAGCCATCAACGCGGACCAGCGAACCATTCTTGGTTCTCGAAGTCGACCGGCATCAACTGAAATACTCTGTGGAGCTAACTGAGGGACCCTCTCCAAAGCAAAAGAAACGACAATGGAACCATATCCAAAGTTTTTTAGTTTCCCGGTTTTTTCTCTGGTAAGTTGGCCTTTTATATTTGCCAACACAGCTTCGCACCAGTTGAAGATGGTGCCGCGAAAACAGTCCACAGCAATGCGCATTTGGGAACCAATAGCTACATGAAGCGCGGCGCTCCCACATAGTTTGGTAACAGTGAATGCTATAACTTTCAGTTCAGGACGGATGATATGTTTTATGTCAATCCGTTTGTCCCGAGGATCTGCCTGATCATCGCAAAATTCGAGTTGAAGACTAGCGACAGTCTGGCCACCTGGCCTAGTCCCAAACAAAGATACATGTTCGCCCCTCTTGGACAAACCAGTCAAAAAGTATATATCCTCCAGCTCAATTTCGAGCCGGTGGCTACCAATGAAGAAACACTGGTCCTCCACATGCCATCTGTCTACCAACCATGTTAAGAGTTCCACTTGTGCCCTCATGCCAGAGATGGCCCAGAATTTGTATAAGCAGCACGCTCTTAATGCCCTTTGTGTGGGCAAATGGAGTATTGCAGCTTCATCCACATCCTCATGTTCCCTTTCTCGCCAAATAAGCATCTTGTTAATCCTGCAACATAAAATAAGGCATATTAGCATGATTTCATTTGAAAACTTTTGGCAGAAATTTGAGAAAACTATGCTTGAATTTTAACCGCGCGGGTACCGCACCCACCCTTTGTAAACAGAGCGTAGCTCCGCACGCAAGGTGTGTGTCGGGTGCGGCACCCCCGATTTTTTCCAGTTCAGAAAAAATCGGGGTCCGCAGGCAACCTGTGTCCCGCCTGCGGACTCCGCGGGCGCATTTTTTGACCTATTTTTGCCCTAAAAAATCAAACTAAAGCCTAAAAACGAATTTTAAACGGATGAAAAGCAAGATAAGGAGGTCGTGGATTACCTGGGGCTGACGATTTTCGATTCCAACGGTTGAATTTTCCAGAATCTTCACGGGAACTTTTTATCCAAAAACTTTTTACTTTTCACTCTGTAACTAAACGGTAAAAATGAAATAGAAAAAGTCCTTTTTATAAGTTTTTTCGAATGAATGAATTGTAAATTTATTTATTTTTCACTTTAAAAGGGATATTTTTGAAAGCATTTTTATTTATCTTAAATAGGTATGTGTAATGTTTTGAGTTTTTGTGCAGAAACAGGATTTTTCAGGTGAAATGATCATTTTTCAACAAAGAGCATACTTTTATCACTTTTTCAGACTCTTTCAAAAAATTTTACGAAAAAGCGAAACCTTGGAGTCCTCTTTAAGCCCTTTTCAGACTCTCTAAATATGAAAAGATTGCCGAGTACTTGACTATTCGAACTCGTTAAAGTAAATGAACAGTCGTCCCTTCAGTATAAGTTTACCCCTTTTACGGACTGAAATGGACTATTTACGAAAAAAGGTATACGTTGACTAAATACGGTCAATAGAGTTCTCTCCCGCATTATTTTATCCTTTTTCGGGCTTGAGAGACTAAATTTACGAAAAAGAACACCCATGGAGTTTTCTTAAGTTTTTCTTCTGACTCCCTAAAACTGAAAAACACCGAGTTTCTCCTATACTGGACTCGTTAAAACTTAACAGTAAAGGACCTGTTTAATTTTCAACAAGAACGAACCACTCCTTCTTAGGGTTCGAATTTTAAACTAAGTTGGACTCACCCGAAGGGTGAGCTTATAACCAAGCAAATGTTATCCTCCTCAAGCTTGTCAAAAATAAAGAGGTACTTGCCAGAAATGGTGGGGGAAAAGAGAGAAAAATGAGCATGTTTGTTGTATTTTAAAATTGTCCGAAAACTCAGTCGACCACTCTTGGACACGACACTTATATTCACCGGGGTTAGGAAATCCTTTGCTTAACAGTTAATCAAACCACATTGAAAATTTTCAGCCGGTTTCTGGGTATTAGCTTTGAGTCAATTGTCACCAAGCCATCTGCAGTGTCGTTATGTGTCCAAGAGAATAGTTCAAACAAAACCATTCATCCGCAAAATATCTGTCATCCATCATTGACCATCCCTGAGTCAGTCCTTGCCAACATATTTTCAAAACTTGATCTATGATTTCGTGTTGTGGGCTTGCCTACGACAGATCGCTTTCTATCGACATCAACACATTATCTAGGAAGTTGATCTAGAAATCGTCAGTACCTTGAAATCTGCATGCCTCAATGGCAGGTTTCTCGCTTTCGACGACAGGTTACATTAATGACCTTCGATCGAATGACTCCGTGACATGTTCGACTTCACCTCATTCATTCACATTTCATGGACTGTACTGAGTACTTTGAGAGCCATTGACATTACTGGTGGTTTCTCTCACACTTGTTAACAGTTCACATCATTGACTGGTAATCAAGTGGTTTCTACCATGTTCGACTTCAATACATTCATTCACATGGATAGAATCGTACTGGTTCGAGATACGGAAATCAAGACCCTAGATCTAGTTTCCACCATCCAGGCTGCGAGGAATTTTGTTGTCATCTATACAGTAGACTTTTGATAAACAGATGGTTGCGTCCATACTGTGTCTACATATATTTGTACTATGATGTATTCAAAATCATTCCTGTATCAGAACGATTTCAGTTAGTTTATAGTTAGTTTTTATCTGAGTATGGGAATGCCTACCTCAGTGATGACATATACATTTATATATTTTGCATTGAATGTTTTTACAGGTACCGACTGGGGTGTCCACAGGATGATCTTTGAAATGATAAAGTACTGCACTCTTCATATATGACAGACTATAGCTTCATCTATTACAGACTTTGCACTTTAGGGGGCAATTTGTTACACTGAAAATTGTCACCTTGACATTCTGCTGACCGTATGAGCTCTTTATTACTCATACTTCCTCCTTTTGCAAGTCTAATATACCAGCTCCTCATATCAAGCTTCAAAATCAGAAGAAAATCCTTAAAATCCCCTAAAGAATTGGTATCACACTTTCTCTATGCATTCCCTGCGGTCCCGCGCCTAAAGCTCAGCCTGCATGCGGAACCATACCGCACGTTCTTTGTGTAATGGGTGCGGACCTCTGTAAAACATAAAAAGGCGAGAAAATGAAGATTAAAAAGTGAATTCCAGGTGAATTCTAGAAGATTCTAGACAGGAATTTTCGAAATGGATACGCTTTGAAGCTGGTTCATGCATCCCTCTCTTAATGGAGCTAACCCCTTGATGTAAGGAGCTTATCCCTTTGAAGGAGGATTCTACCCCTTCATATTTGGAACTAGAAACCTCCTCTCTTTCACTATAAAAAGAGGCCTTGGGTAGCCTCAAAGGGAGTTCAAGCTTATGAGATTTGAAGTTAAATGCTGTTGAGATTTAGACTTGAGTAACTTAAGACTTTTTGTGAGGTTAAATCACTTATCCTCATTTGTCTTAGTTCAAAGAGTGCAATGCTTGTCAGAGTAAAGGAGATTCCTGCTTCGGACCCCGGGAGGACCTGCACAACATCAAGGCACAGGTTGTAAAGGTTTTCTATCTTTAAAGTTAATACAAATATACTCATTTCTCTCATTAAACTGTCAATTTGTGGTTTATTTCATAAATTTCTTGATCATTATGATAAGTATGATTTATAATAATGTCTATACAGGTGCTGCTTAATCTTTTTCCTTGTTTGTGATTGCAGATATACGAAGGACGTTCTTTCAGTGCACGGGAAGGACTTCAACAAAATCAAGTAAGCAAGCAAAGCGTTGGATATAAGGTAGGCCTTGCGCCCGTATAGTGTTTTTATAAATTGCATATGCTTAGAGAGAGATTAGTATAATTGGCTGTTTGTTGCTAGTTACCTTTTGTACTAGAGAGATCGGTCTTGTCCGCAAGACGGATTAATCTACACAACAGGGGGATTTTGTTGGAAGGTGTGAAAGACCATATTGTGTCAAGCATTCAAGGGAAATCCACTCCATTTGCAATGTGGAAGGCTTTTCCAGATATTTTCCAAAGCAATAGCGACCATAGGAAATTGGCGTTGAAGGATAAACTTAGAAAAATCAAGATGGAGAAGAACAACACTATTCCAGTATACTTGACAAAGTTTTTTCAATACAGGGATGAGCTTGGGAGTGTAGGAGTCAGTGTTGCAGATGATGACTTGGTGAGCTTGGCTCTCCTTGGGCTTCCAAAGAGTTGGCACAGTTATCAAGATTCTATCAATTGACGGGAGAAACTGCTGGATTGGGATCGATTGTGGTCAGATCTAGTGTAGGAGGAGATAAGGTGGACCACCAGGGATGGATCTTCATCAAATAATGATGACAAAGGGGATTGTGTTTTGGCTGCGAAGGTGAAGAAGAATAAGGGGAATAAATTCCATTCTAGATCTGAGGCCGGAGAAGATGGCAAGGAGCACAACATGTCCAAAGTGAATTGTTTTCACTCTCATGAATTTGGACATATTGCCACAAATTGTCCACATAAGAAGAAGAACAAGATGGATGTTGGAGCTACAGCTGGTGAGGCTCTTGCCTCGCAATTTGAGTTTGACTTCTCATTGATTTCATGCATGGTGTCTAGTGCACTGGGATTGGGGTGGTACTTTGATAATGGAGCTTCCTTTCACATGACAGGAGATGATAAATTTTTCAGTGACTTGGTGGAGAAAGATCTCTAGATGCATGTTGAGTTGGTCGACGATGGACGATACAGTGCGATCGACATTGGTACCATTACCTTTCAGAGGACGTCAGGTAAAATCTTTCATTTAAAAGATGTTGTGCATGTACCAGGTTTAAATAATAATTTAATCTCAATCACAATGTTAGAGGATAGAGGGTATGATGTTGTCTTTAGTGAAGGAAAAGTTTTCCTGCGACACAAAGAAACAGGGAAATCTAAGAAGGTTGGGATTCAATTTAAGAATATCTATAGACTTTAAGTATATGGGATTTCTATGGAGCTTCCTACTAGTGGGAAGTGCAAGGAAGACATGCAATTGAAGCTTGAGAGGGAGAAGGATTTTCATGCATGTAAGAGTGAACCTCGGGATGTGGAGCAGCCACAAGATGAGGATCATGGAGTAGGAGCAACCACTCATGCAGAGAAATTTTGTGCCAGATAGGCAGAGGGAGTACATGCGGCTATACCACCAGGTAAGAGGTGGGGCAACATGCATGAGTAATCCTAAGAAGAGATTTCTGGGCAGGATTCATTGAGATGGTGTGGATTTAAAGAATTGAACCTGGCTACAAGGCGCCCACAGAGCAACAGTAGCATGATCATTTGGATTGATGAAGTCAGATCAAAGTGACAGTGTCGGATGCTGGAGCATAGATCAAAGTTGACAGCAAGTGTAGAGTGCATGGGTGTAAAGTTCAACAACGCAGTGGTTCTAGAAGACATGTGCTGTTAGTACCAACATAAGTCAAAATAATTTGATGACAGATGCATTATACTAATTCAGTTGTTTGGAGGCTATTCAGTTTCAGAAGTTTTGCATGCAAAGGTTACAGGGTGAATGCATGGAGTTGCATGTCACTTGCAAAGAAAATCCTTTCTTGTTGAGAGGGAGTGTTGAATTTTGCAACAAGAAACAGTGAAAGTGGCATCCAGAAAAATCATTCTTGATGCTAGTGAAAAATATACACCTAAACTAGGCGGGGCCCACACATGCTATTTTTAGGTGTATGTATATTTTTAGAATTATGAGAATATTCTAAAATAAGCAAGATGCTGATTCTAGATGGTTGAGAAAATTCTATCTTTGGATGAATTTATATTTTTAGAAGATGGGCGAAGTCTATTTATAGATCACTAATCTATAAATATAATGCATGTCGATTATTATTAGCCCTTAATAATAATAAGACAATAAATAGTAACTTATTCTCTTGGAGCACTTTATTTCAGTGAAAAAATGTGGCACATCATTGTGCTGAAGGAATTACGCAATTCCTAGGGTGGTTGGTGACTCATGCATGGAGGACTTCGTTATAACTGATAGTGGCATGTTGTAACATAGTTGGAAGAGTAGTTATGTGAGTTGTTATTTAGTTTAACTCAATTGTGCTAGTTGTAACTGAACATACACTAGTGAAATATGAGTGAATTAATTATTTAATTAATTCACAAGTAGTTTCTTACCTGCAACTGAACAAATACAACAATTAAATACTTGCATGTCAGATCCAGTGGAGGCCCAGTGGAGAGATAGGTGAAAGGGTGATATGGACTATTTGTTGTGACTATAATGATGCATTCAATGCATCTACACACACATTGGAGATGCTTATGAAGATTTCATAGTCAAGGTAAGGTAAGGTAGAATTCATTCAGGGATCTTCTTCAGCAGGGATTGCATAGTGGAGGCAGGCTGTCAGGAGGCATAGATATGTGAATTTCTGCATGACAGTGTGTGACAATTGTATATTATAATGAGAGCTCTATGAGCTGAGCTTTGTGTGAGATTGTTACATATTCCATTGATATACATAATGATAGTTGGGGTTTTTAGCTTTAAGCTTTCCTGGTAAAACATCTTGTTATGTGCGATTGATTTTGCTTCATATGTGTTTTTCAATTGGCGATTTAATTTCCGCAAAGAATTAAGTGGAAGGATTTTGTATTTAACATAAGTTAATTTGTTAGATCAGGAGAATCCGGAAATACATTATTGTGTTTATAAATTTCTACATTTTATGGTTTCATATTCTAATTATTATTGGTTGTGACACTTCCAGTTTTGACACTTTCACTTTTATGGTTTAATATTGTTGCAACAGAAACAGATGGTTAGAGGATTAGCTCACATAAAAGAACCTGCTAGTACTTGTGAGTGTTGAATATTGTGAAAGCAACACCACAAGAGTTTTCTGAAGGGAGTTGCATATAGAGCAAAGCAACCACTCAGTTGGTGCATACAGACTTGTGCGGACCTATGAGGACACAATTGATTGGTGGAAGTTGTTACTTCCTCATTTTCATTAATGATTATAGCAAAGATACCTGCATTTACTTCTTGAAGAAAAATTCTAAAACTTTTGAAAAGTTCAAAGAATTTGAAGCCTTAGTAGAGAACCAAAGTGATTGTCATATCAAGGTATCGAGGTCAAATCGTGATGGTGAATATGATTCGATGGCATTCCATGATTTATGCAAACAACATGGAATCAGAAGCTAGTTTACAACCAGATACACATCGTAGAAAAATGGTGCAGTAGAGAGAAAAAATAGAATAATTATGAACATGGAAAGGAGCATATTTAAAGGAAGAAATTTGTCTAATGAGTATTGGGCGGAAGCAGTTTCATGTGTTGTTTACGTGATAAACAGATCTACTACAAAGAGTGTGATTAACAGAGTACCATAAGAAGCATGGTCACATATTTCTTGGAGCATATCTCATCTCAAAGTGTTTGGATGTGTAGCTTATGAACATGTACCTATGTATCTAAGAGGAAAATTTGATGATATAAGTGAAAAATGAATATTTACTCTTTATAGTGAGTAGTCAAAACTTACAAATTGTATAACCCTATCACCAAGAAGACCATAATTATAAAATATGTTGTGTTCAAATAACAAGAGTCATGGAATGGGAATATAGAAAAATTAGTTGATGTACAAGTGCCACTGATCAAAGAAGATGATGTAGAAAAAATGGAGTAATAAGAATAAAAGGTGAAGGCATCAAACAGAGTCACACCAGCAAGGAATCTAATATTTTCTGAGAAACATTGATATTAAAGCAGATCAAGAGATCAAGATTCTACCTACAGTCAATCAAGTGATGAATCAAGAAATGGTAAGAGAAATATGAGAAGTTTGGACGATTTAGGATTATTTGGATGTTAGTACAAATTTTGCATTGTTGTCACTCCAGCCTTCTTAGTTTGAAGAATCAATCAAAGATGAAACTTGGTTGAAAGCCATGGATGAAGAAATTGAAGCTACTAAAAAGAATGATACATGGGATTTGGTTGATTTTCCAAGAGGAAAAAATTGCGTTCATGTAAAATGGGTGTACAAGAAAAAGTTGAATGAGAAAGTTGAAATTGTCATATTTAAAGCAATACTTGTGGCAAAACAATTCTCACAGCAACCAAGAATATATTATGGAGAAATATTTTCTTTGGTAGCCATATTTGATACTTTAAGAGCCGTTCTAGACACAGTAGCTCAGAACAAGTGGAAATTATATCATATGGATGAGAAATCAGCCTTCTTGAATGGAATTCTAGAAGAAGAAATTTATGTGCAACAAACTCTAGCATATGAAATTGAAGGTAAAGAAGATAAAATTTACAGGTTGAAGAAATATATATATGGACTAAAGTAAAGACCTAGAGCTTGGTATAGCAGAATTGACAACTACATGATCAAGAATGGATTTTGCAGAAGAAAAATTGAGCCTACCTTACACAAAGGTAAAGGAGCATGGACAAATTTTGATTGTTTTCTTATATGTTAATGACATGATTTTACAAGTGATCTTGAATTTGATGAATTTAAAGTAGTCATGATGAAATAATTTGAGATGGCATATCTTGGTCTCATGAAAATATTTTCTTGGCATAGAAGTTGAGAAATCTGGAAAGGGAATTTTTATTTTCCAAAATAAATATGTTAGAGATTTGCTGAAAATATTCAAGATGGATAATTGAAAAATTTTCCCTACAACATTTGCAACATGTATAAAGTTAATCAAGGATGATGAAGGATAAAATTTCAATCCAAATCTATTCAAAAAATTAGTTGGTAAACCCATGTATCTCACAACTACAATATCAAATATTATGCAAGGAGTGAGTTTTATTTCCAGATTTATGGAGATTCCAAAAGACACACATTGGAGTGTAGGAAAAATAATTATGAGATACATAGCAGGAAATAGATATTATGGCATAATGTGTTCAAGTACAGAAAAGAAGAGGCATTTGATTGGGTACACAAACAATTATTTTTCAGGAAGTTTGGATGATAGGAAGAGAACTTTCGGCTATGTGTTCCATCTTGGTTCAGGTGTGATTTCATGGGCATATAAGAAGCAACCTATTTTGACACTATCATCAGCAGAAGTAGAATACATAGTAGGAACATCAACAACATGAAAATAAGTGTGGTTAAGAAGAATATTGGATGGAATCAAGAAGAAAAAACAAGGATCAACAACAATATATTGTGACAACACCTCAGCGATTGCACTATCCAAGAATAATGTATTTCATCAAAAGAGAAATAATAGTGATCCTAGATACAATTTTATTATAGAACTTGTGAGAAATGGATAGGTTCAATTGAAGCCTTGTAAGTCTAGTGATCAATTGGCTGATATATTTACTACGTCATTAGAAAAATATGTGTTTGAGTTGTCATGATTCATGTCTTAGTTTAGCGATCGTAATTAAGGGGGAGTGTTAAAATATTTAATTACTCATGCTTGAAGAAGTTGGCTAAAATTAGAGAGTCAGTTAGCTATGTCTTGAGTCAATTCGAGTTAATTAATAGTCGAATTTAGTGTGTGGTTGCATGCCAAGGTATTTTAGGTGAGTCATTAGTCGGAAAAGGTTAAATACTCTTCACCTGGTTCATTATAATCAATCAATTTTGTGTGATAAATAGAAGAACCCTAACTCGTGTCATTTGTGTGTTAAATTTGTGTTTGACCTCCTCTTCCTTTCCAAAAACTAATTTAACTCACTCTCTAATTTGGTCTAGTTATTAGCTAGGATTTCAACACCCAAGTTTCCTCTATGAAAAGCAATATAAATTTTTTCTCAGGGAGACTTTTAGGTGCTAATATTTGTAGCTGGGCTATTTTTCCATGCTTTATTCCAAAAAAAATATTCACAAATTTTTATTTTTTCTAAAAATTATTTGCCCAAATTTTATAGTATACAATTATTTCACCTTAAAAATAGGCAAAATTTTATATACATACTATATAAAATTATTAGAAATTTGCATATTTTTACAAAAATATTGTTGAAAATTTTATAGATTGCATATGATGGACTACGAGATTCACCAAGGTTTCTAAACTTTAAGATAACTTCCCATCCTTAAAATTAATGGAATTCTCCATTACTCATAAGTTCTCTAATAAAATGATATCTAGTATCAATATGCTTGTTATTTTGATGAAACACACTATTGTTAGATAGTGCAATGGTTGAGGTGTTTTCACAATATATTTTTATTGATCCTTGTTGTTTTCTTGAGTCCATCCAATACTCCTCTTAACCACACTGCTTTACATGTTGTTGATGTTGCTGCTACATATTTTACTTCCATTGATGATATTGTCATAGTAGGCTTCTTCTCAGATGCTCATGAAATCACACGTGAACCAAGATGGAAGACACACACAGAAGTGTTCTTCCTATCATGCAAACTTCATGAAAAATCACTATCTTTATATCCAATCAAATCCTTATTCTTTTTTCTTGCATACATTATGCCACAATCTGTTGTTCCTGTTGTGTATCTCAGAATTATTTTTCCTTCTTTCCAATGTGAGTCTTTTAGATTCTCCATAAATATAGAAATAAAAATCACTCCTTGCATAATATATGGTCTTGTAGCTGTGAGATATAAGAGGATTCCAACCAATATTTTGAATAGAGTTGGATTGACATATGATCCTTCATCATCCTTACTTAACTTCGTACCTGTTGCAACTAGTGTAGGGACAGATTTGCAATTTTCCATCCTTATTTATTTTTAGAACTAAAAATTATTTTTTCAGATTTATCAAGTTATATGCTAAGAAAATATTTCATAAGACCAAGATATATCAACTCAAATTGTTTCTTCATGGATACTTTAAATTCATCTAACTCAAGAGCACTAGCATAAATCATGTCATACATATACAAGAAAACAATCAAAATATGTTCATGCTCATTTACCTTTGTGTACAAGGTAGGATCAATGCTACTTCTACAAAATATATTCTTGATCATGTAACTATTAATTTTTTTATAACAAGCTCTAGGTTCTTTCTTGATCCCAGAGAGTGCTTTCTTCAACCTGTAAATTGTATCTTCTTGTCCTTCAACTTCATATCCTCGAGGCTGCTGCACATAGATTTCGTCTTCTAAAATTCCATTCAAGACGGATGATTTCACATCCATTTGATATACTTACCATTTTTTTTGAGTTGTTGTTTCTAATACTGCTCTTACAGTATCCAATTTCACTATGAGAGAAAATGTTTCTCCAAATCTATTCCAGGTTGCTACAATAATCATTTTTCTAAAAGCCTTGCTTTAAATTTATCAATTTCACCTTTCTCATTCAAATTTTTCTTGTATACCCATTTTAAACCAATGAGGTTTTTATGCTTTGGAAAATCAACCCAATCCCATGTATCATTCTTTTCAATAGCTTCAATTTCTTCATCCATGGATTGCACCCAATTTTCATCTCTTATTTCTTGTTCAAAGATGGAGTTTGGAAAGAAAACAATGAAAAAATTGAAATAACTTCCAAATCATCATAAATATCTTTCACACTTCTCATATTACTCTTACCATTTCTTGATTCATCACCTGATTGACTATTTGGATAATTCTTATCTATTAATCTGCTTGAAGATCATCATTGTTCACAATATCTTGGATTCCTTGCTATCGTGACTATGTTAGGTGTCTTCTTCAGTGATTCTTGTTTCTCCTTTTCTCCAACATCCTCTTCTCATGTGATTCTTGTTGCTACTTTTTTGCTACATCCTCTGCTATTGAATATAAATATTATGTCAAATAACTTCTATCGCAAACACATCTATGTGCAAGCATATTAAATGAACATATCTAACATGACCTAACAATATACACATCAACACCAACATATAAATTAAGTGCATAAACATAAACAAAAAATGCACTATATATATATATATATAAGAAGTAAAATAACTACATCATGAAGTCAAATAAGTGCAATCAAATATCCAATACAACAGGCGTAGTAGTTCCTGCAACCTGGTCTATAGTAGAAGACGATGGGTGGTCAACAAATGTCTCAATAAGTGCATTTGTTGACTTATTTGAGGTGGAAGACTAAGAGGTGGCTGGCATGTAGTATAAGGACGTGGTTGGTCTACAAGAGAAGGTGGTCATATTCTCTATCAAGAGAAACATACAACACTTCCTCTAGCTCTGGTATCTTAATATAATCAGACAACTGACAATCAGGTGTACTACCGGAAGGATGACTGACAACCTGGAGGCCATGATCCAATGGGGTGGCAACATTAGAATCATCGTCATCACCATCCTCATCATCATGATCATGATCATCAACCTCATCATCATAATCATGGTCATCACCCTCATCATCATCATCACCACCCTCATCTGATGGATGTGATGTTGCATGATTCCCTACAACCCTCATCACTTCTAGTAAAGTACTAGCTCTGATCACATGCCTCATAAGAGACATCAAATCACATGGACAGCTCCTGTAGAGATCCATGAACATCATATCCACACTTATATCTCGAGGCCTCACAAGGTAGATTCCCTGTCAAACTAAAACTCTGGACAATCTATCATAGTAGTCCATCTCAAATCGCATAACATTCCTCCACCCCTAGATGTCAACGCTCCCCTAAGAATGTGCCTCATCCACACCTCTTGGGCCTCACCCATATCCTCATCTCCTCCACCCAATGGTGGGGGAGAGGGAATGTACCCACCATATGAGTCGATGTATACAAAATATATAGTACACAAAAATAATTAGACAATTTCATTAAAAAATTTAATAAAACAAGTTAAAGAACGTTCTAGAATAATTTTTATTCTAATTCATTAAAAAAAGAAAATGAAACTAGATTAATTTAAAGAAAACACTAGTATTACCTATATCATATAGAGGCTCAACCATTGTGAATAATATGTTGGGACACCCTCTCCAATCAATCCCTACGTATGGATACCCTAACTCATCCACACTGACCAATAGCACCAGTTCCTCATCTAAAATCTTGTCTGGAAACTCCAGTATGCTCCTCTTTGGCATCATCTGCCCCCACATGTGCATTCGAGCCTCGATTATCGGCCTATGAGGGTGACGATCAAATGTAGGCCTCATTTCCCGAAAAATATCTAAAAATAAACAAAAAATCTTGGAAGAAAAAAGGAAGGTCTCCCTCCCATGTCTTTAAAATGCCTGAAATATATCTAAATTTGTGCAAAAATGCCTCAAAAAAATGGTAGACCATCTGATGTAAAGTGGCACCTGAATCAAAGAATCAAAATAATACAAAAGAGGGAAAATAATGTACTTCCATCACCATAAGAATATTAAATGGTGTTGATTAATAATGAGAGACACCTAGTCTCCTCTGTAGGAAAAGAATCAATTTGTAGTTGTCCACCATGGACCTGAAAATATGATGGATGGACTACATGAGGCCCGACATTTCTCAAGTTGTATGAAAGCTTACTCTTAGCTACCAAAACATGGGGGACATCACAGAAATAGGGAAAATAATCCTCTCTCCTAGATAGGCAAGTGGTAACGAATATGTCCTCCTTAGTGGGCCTATACCACAACTCAGGACTGACATAGAAATCCTATCGCTAGACATTTCATCGGTGCATCAGATGCACCAATAAGATTGAGTGTGCCTTCAGGGATGTAACCTCTTCATAGTACTTGAGGAGGCATACATTCCTCAAGAGCACTTGGTCACTGTAGTAATAGGGCGAGGGTATAAATCCCTCTCCCTCTCTCTAGCCTACCATGGTCGGACCATATTGTATGGGTCCACTTACTGCTCCTGCTCTTGCTCCGACTCCCTTCGTTGATGTCTCTGCTACGTGATTGACATATAAGATACATCAACTTCATGCATAAAATAATTTTTTTTTATTAAATTAAAGATGTATTTATAACTATGGAAACATAATTTTCAATCTAAAAAAAAAATACTAGTGCACTCAAAACATAGTCATGGACCGGAGTCGATGCGCTTTCAACTATAACTGCACTAGAAATAATGCACACATAAGTATGATGCACCACTGGTGTTTCAGAAATTTAATTTTTCATAGCGGTGCGACATACTTATGCACCGATGCACACGTATAACCTATTGGCACCGATACGGTACATTCAAGTTATTAAACACATTGAGCTATAGGAATATTTTAAAATATTTACTTATAGTGTGTTTGGTAAATATAAATGCATCGTGAGTGACACATATACACACAATATTATGCATATTTCCCAGTGTGTTTATATTTACAAAACACACCTCCATAATGAAGGTGTTTTATATTCACGCACTAAAACGCGGTGCACCCTGTAAATTTACAGAGTGCACCACTCCGAGTGAAAACCAAACATATCAAGCACAACGTGTGTTGATTTTTTTTTTTGTTGCAAAAACAATGAGAAATTCAACCTAATTTTCAACTCTAGTAAGTTAAAAAATTAAATTAGAAAGAAACATAGAGATTACCTAGACATTTGGTCGTCGAGGCGACATTGTGAACACGCCATGGAGAAAAAAAAATTCACATTGTTTGAAAAAATTGGAAACTAAAATAGTGAGCACATTACTGAAAGGTGGTGAACAAGAGAAGAATTGATGTCAGAAATCTTGCACATGGCAAGAGTGGCATCAGTGCTTCAGAGCTCTCATGCACTATATATGGTAAAAATGAAAATTATGGTCGGGAGGTTTTTTTTCATTTAACCCTCCTTCGATGTGTTTCTCAAGGTACACCATGGTAGGATATATCCAAAAGAAATGTTTTTTCCCTTTTTAATTTACAATTATCATGGTTTTTTATCGAGATGCATTGGGGCTTTACGTTATCAGTAATGCACTGGTGCTGTGGTTTTACAATAGCACTGATCTTTCTTTAGAAATTAGAAATTGTTTATTGATATGCTTTTATAAGATGCCCCATGGAATTGTTATACGTTTACCACACCTGGAAATCATTGTTAAATAGCACCAGCAAGTCTTACTATTTAAGGATTTCAGTGCTATTATAATATTCCTAATTAGCTTTCAGCTAGTTGGAATATTAATTTTTGCTTTTGTCAATTAGATAGGTTAATAAGAGGGTAGGGAGACCCATAAATTTCCTTAGTAGGAATAAAAACCACTTCTAGTGTGAATGTGGATCATATTATCAGCTGGATAAAGAACTCTTAGATGTGAATAGAGGTTGAAGCATGTGGATGGAGTCAAGTTTGACCAAATCAACAACGTTGGCATGGAGGTAGTGGAGAGTTATTGAGGGACAACACAGTGTTAGTGGGAGGAAGTATCCATGAGAGTAGCATATTTAACGAGTGGGGCCAAGGGTGAGGAGGCTCACAAATCATATAAGGAAGGGGATGACAGCCATAGAAGGCATTTTGATTATTTTTTATATCTTGGTCTTTTATGACTTTCTGCACACTTCGGCTGTTTAGAGGAGTCTGTCGTGCTATTTAGCACAAGCGTGTTTCTGAGTGGAAATCCCACCATCTTCCTCGGGCAACTTCTAGTTCCCACTCAGGAGAGGTTCACTGAGCTACATTTCCACCATCCGACATCAGACCAAGCTTAATTCATTATCCATAGCATAGTCTCCTTCAGGATTGTGTTGTTTTGCAGGGCAGTAGCAGTGGAGGATTGATAGATCCAGTTTTTGAGCTTGTATTCCAATGAGGGGAGCAACCCTTCATCCGGGAGGCTAGCAAGGAGGGTCCTTGAGCATTATTTTTTCATCTAGAATTAGGAAAAGTTTGTGCCATCACCTCCAACACAGTCTCCTTCAGAAACTACGTTATTTTTAGGGTGGTTGTAGTAGAGGGAATAGTGCCAAGTTTGAGAGTTAGATTTCCAGTGAGGGGAGCAAACCTTCATCTGGGAGATATGTTGGAGGATTTTAACCATTTTTGTATCAGATTAGAGACCTCCTATCTGTTATCTAGTTGCAGAGCGTTATTCAGCCCTAGGGCTACATTTTGGCATTTTCTATTTTGTGTATTTTCGTAATCCCTTTCTGGGTTGTCTTGGAAATGTGCTAGAAGGACTAGATCTCTAATCCCAACATTTTCTAAGCACTCTATTAGCAGATCCATGTACTTTAATCTACAAAATTAGTTAAAACCCTCCAAAAAGTGCAATTTCTTAGCCTCCGAGATTCTTATATAGCAATTGTTCTTCATATTTCATGTATTGGGTCCCTAAAGGCTTGTTTTGCCTAGCTTGAGTGTCTTTTTCCTCAAGCTCTTGTATACATTTTCTGCTATATTGGCTAATAAAATAGCTCTATGATCTGATCTTATTTGATGTGTTTATATTTCACAAAATTTTCCAATTTTATGTGCTATATTCTTGTCTTTTCCATTTTGGAGTATTACAACTATCGAATATTCATGCATCGACGCTTTTGGGTATTTATCACACCGTGGTTTTTTATTTTTCGAAAAAAAAAATTCTACGGTGCACCATTGTTACACCATTTTTTGGTCATCCAACCATGTATAATTAGATGGATCGACATACACCATGTAAGACCAATTTTACCATATTAAAATTTCTTTCACTAAGAAATAATTTAGTAAACCATAGTTTATTAAGTTATTTCTCGTCCAAAATAGAAAACCCCATGAGGAATAATTAAATAAACCTCTGTTTTAAATATATTCCTCGTCATATTTAACCCAATTAATGATAAATAATTAAATGAATCATTATTTAACTTATTATTCTCTAGGAATAATTAAATTAAATCATTATTTAATTAATATTCCTTGTTAGATTTGACTAAATCATTTAGGAATAGTAAAATAAATCATTATTTGTTTAATTATTTCTTGATCCAATCCTCGAAATGATAAATAGATATTTTATCTGTTTATTATTTCTAAATAAAGGGATTTAACCAATTTAAATTCCTTTTCTCTCCAACAAAATATAAAAAAATATTCCAAGAAATTAGATCGAGATTTTGGTTAATAATATTTTATTATGCACCATTATCAAGTATAACTCAATATTTTGTTATAAATAGAAGAGTCTTGCATTCATTTCTTACTTTTGATCCTTTTATCTTGGTAATACTTTGATCCTCTTATCATTGTCTATCCTTGATTCATTTTTATTTTGTTTTGATTATTGAGCTCCCTTTGAGTTCTATACGTCTTAGGTATTCTACACCATTGAGAGAGAAACTTTGAAGCTGAAGCGTTTGAGGACAACCAAGAACCCATCCCATTGAGGGGGAATCTCCATGTTCCCTTCCCAGGTGTTACATAATACAAAAAATTGTTTATAATTCTTGTCTTGTCCATTGGATATTTTGGAGAAACTCTTATTTCATTTTGTTGTTTAGCTGATTTATTTGCATAGATCTAGTTTTTTTTTCTTTTTTTTTCAACCGTATATTGCAGATATAAGAAGTTAAATAGCCATATTTTTTGTTAGGGTTTTTTTTCATGTGCAGCTAAAGTGATCTCTTTTCGTACACTTGCGTTAAGATTTCATACTAACAATTGGTGACTCCACTAGGTTTTATTCATATTTTCCTACGTGGAAATATGCTTCAGTACATAGGGTTTTTTATTCAGATTTTTCTTAGCTTATTAATGTTACTTTTTACCTTTTATGCCCTAAAGAAGTAAAAAACATGACTTCTGCATGTTTATGGGTGTTTTCCGCGGGTTAAAGGTATCAACCGCGACACATATGGAAATTGTTTTTCATAACCTACCGCTGAGAATCCCAGAAGTGAAGCTCACACATTTCAACCCCAAACCTATGATTTCAAGGCTCAAATAGCAGCTTTTGGGAAAAATACTGGGAGTTCACCAGTCAGCAGATCAATACTTGCGAGCTGCAGTTTTTTCCCGAGTTGTTTTCTTAAATTTGCAGGTTTTGCCGCAAGTACTGTTTAGGGTTGATTGACCTCTGTCTCTGCCTATATTAGGCCTAGATATGCTAAATTTTTATTTTTCAAGTGGGAACAAGCCTCTTTGGGCTTCAGTGCACTTCCACCTTTTTAGGAAGGGTTTAGCTAAGTAGGCAGTCTGAGATTTTAGCAGCACTTTCAGCCATTTTTTAGGGTTTGAACCCTCTTTCTTTCAGATCCATTCAGATCAGTTATTATATCATCCTAAACACACTATTGAGTCTTTTTTGACCTCGTCCTTAGGGCTCCTCTTGTTTCCCTTAAGGTTTTAACCCGTCGCCTCCCTTTTTGAAACATTTTTCCCTCTGGTTTTTTGTTGTTTTCTGCACCTCTTTTCAACATATCTGAGTCATTAGATCCCTATCCTTTATAACTTTGATATTTTGGCCTTTTTTTTTGTTTTGACTCAATTTAGCCTGCCTTTAGAAAAATTTCTTGGGATTCCTTCTTCTGGGTTAGAATTTATGCATCTTTAGTTGTTTATTTCATTGTTGCTTTCAATTTTATTTACAGTTTTTTGAGGCCTCAGAAATATATGGAAAAAAAAAGGGGGATAACCACTCGGTCTGGATCTTAAATAAATTCCTTTTCCATTTGGGATAGTGGCTCCGACTGCGGATAATGGGACTAGTTTCCCAGATTTGGGGTTTATATGATTGTTGGGGTCTCTCTCAAATGATTTGCATAAAGAATAACTAAAAACTAAAAAAAAATTATTCTAAAATGTAAAACTTTGAATTAAATATGATTTAATCTAACCCGAGATAATACTGATTTTATGCGATATAAATGATATATATTCAATCTGTGATGATTTAGATCAATCACAGACTTAATAGAATTAATACTTTTGTAAGATAATTCTTTTGAAAAAGAGTTAATGAAAAGAATATGTGAAAGATATCACATATATTTTGATGATCATATATAAAACAAATCAAATTATATTTTTATATCGTACAATAGTGCAACTGATACTTAAAACATAAATACTTGATCTCATATATAATTCATGAAAGCTAGATTTATCACTAATGTTTAAAACAGATGTTAGCATACATGATAATAGTACCAAATGTGTGTTGTCCTCTTCATCTAATCAACAATAATATGCCACACCTAATTCTTCTATCAATAATTCATTCAGAGAATACAAAAGTGCATAAAAAATGATAAAAAAAATGATATATAATTGAAAAGATCGTGTTCCATTATTTTATCAAGGCATCCACAAACTTACAGTAAAGAATTCTTTGTAAATGTTCTTAAAAAAAATTCTGGACCCTTCTCTAAATGCATGAGAATGGTTTAAATACTACATTAACTACTTACAAAAACAGATTATACAAAATATCTTATGAGGTGGTTTCAAACAATTTTCCTCATTCCTAGTATCTAATTACTGAGATTGAAATTATTAAAAACAAACTAGCTCATGATTATGCCCGATGATAGGTTCCTACCAGCTCTGCTTTTCTTCTCAAAAATATCAGACATTGGTTGAACTTGTGGAGGCTTCCCGAAGTTCTTGTAGGTTGGGTAGCTTGTACACGAATTTCAAATCTTCAGCTCTGAAAGAAGCTAAGATCTCATTCTTAACGGTTTTTAATTTTCTATCCTTAATTGTTGAATTCTCAAGCACCCACTTTATCATGTCGGTGTATTGTAAAAGACTGGCCCTTGTTGCTATCCTATGAAGGAAGGAGCACGCAATATCTTTAAACTGTAAATCAGAGGGTCTTGCATCATCAACAGTTGCCTTGAACTCCACACTACAAGAAAAAAGCACATTGGTGAGGGTCATGCTTGTGACGGACCTTTAAGGTCCGTCACCAATGTCACATATGGTGACGGTCCTTAAAAAACCGTCACTGTAAGTGTATATAGTGATGGTCCTTTATGGTCCATCACCAAAGACATTTTCAATGACACTTTTGGTGAGGGTTGTTAAAGGCCCATCACTAATTCTCTCTTTGGTGACACTTCTAGTGACGAACTTTTAATGACCCTCACCAATGCTCTTTTTGTTACTTTTGGTGACGGTCAAAAAATTTCCGTCATCATTGATCATTAAAAAACTGTCACTGTAAGTGTATATAGTGATGGTCCTTTATGGTCCGTCACCAAAGACTTTTTCAATGACACTTTTGGTGAGGGTCATTAAAGGCCCATCACTAATTCTCTCTTTGGTGACACTTCTAGTGACGAAAATTTAATGACCCTCACCAATGCTCTTTTTGTTACTTTTGGTGACGATCAAAAAATGCCCGTCATCATTGATCATTCCAATGAGTTTTTGATGACGCTATGTGCTTGTTAATATATTTTTTGTCAAAAGTTAAAGATTTAATACCATTATTGTGGAGTATTTTTTATAATATGTCCAAGGCCATAGTGGTTAGGGTCAATCAATTTTTTAGAAGTAATTAGTGTGTATCATTTCCCTCGAGTAATGACTAGTCGAATAGAGATTTCCTATGAGTCAACACATGATTCATATATATTAAGTTTATTATCTAGCAAATTCCCTTTAGATAAAGTTATATTATTATGTGTAGGAAATATATTATTTAATACATAATCAAGCTTTGACAATTCTATTAATGAGAAAGACCTAACAATCCTCACCAATCTAGGCACGCCTTAAAACTAATGCTTTGGCACACACTAACATTTCTTAGCACCCCACATGTATTGGAACATCTTTGTACCTAGAACATACTGTGATGACACTGACGCCCAAGCACATGGTAGCATGCACTAGCACAACATCGAAAGCTCCTAGCATGTGTTGGCATGCTGCATATAGTCCCTAGCATGCCCTGGAACACCTTGGTTGAATACATTGACATACATTAGCACTTGGCACACAATGCCACTTGGCATGTATTGGGACCTATTACTAGTGTGCCTAGCATGCCCCTTTTCAAAAAGATAAAGTCCTGACTTATTAACCCTCTTATCGGTTCTTCCTTTTGTTGCCTTGACACATATTAACATACCCTGGCACCCTGAACCACATGATCCTTAGCACCTAGCATGTATTGGCATATCTTGACACTATTAATTGGCACATGATATAATTAGCACACCCTGGAACTCCCAAGCACACTTTGGGAATTCTTGACATGCCTTGATATTCCCTAGCATGCCTTACCAATGCTTAGCATACTTTGTGATCAGTCCCTCCTTGGCATGACAAATAACACTCATTAACACTAGTCTCTGGCACACGTTCCTCATATTCATTAACTTCCATGAATTTTTACCTAGTGCTCCCTTAATGTTTTTTCCTAGTAATCCTTAACACTCATCAACATGCATTATCACTCTCTATCACACCTTAGCACTCATCAACATTCCCTTCCACTTCATAACATGCATAACACTAGTCCCTAACACATATTGGCGCTTGGAAAGTCTTAGCATGTATGGAATACATTGAGATGCCTTGGTATGATTTGACATGGTTTAATATTAAATTTATTTGTGATTATCCATTGTTGGAAAGTAGATGAGAAACAACAAAGGAATACTTGGCACTTAGAATGCACTAAGACTTTTCACTTGGCACCTATTGCTACCTAGTGTTGGTGTGCCTAGCATGCCCTCTTGGAAAAGGTAAATTGATGACTTATTAACCCTCTTATGTGTTCATTTCCTTGTAGTTTAACTTTTTTCTCCCTTTTTTTGTCTTGACAGTCCCTGACACGCATTGACACACCCTTGCACATCTTGGCATGCCTGATCACTTAGCACATCTTAGCATGTTTGACATGTATTCCCACTATTTGGCACATCAAGGAGGTGAAGAGAGATGTAGTCCTAAAGTAGGTCGAGTACGAGGGAGAGTAAGGGTTGCTAAAGGGAGGTCATGATCATCCTCCAAGAGCAAGATCATCATGTGAGGGTTCAGAAGAATGTTGCATACCTTAAGGGTTGGTTTGCGCTAGGAGGTAGGATGGCACATTGTTGGCTCTCTTCTGGCAGATCGAGCTTAAGAGAGGTTTCTCATGAGAATATGGGCATGTGATTTCAATGGTGTCTTTGTGTGAAGGCCACATCAAATTCTGAAATGTTGAAATTTGCAACAAGAAACAGTGAGATTGGAAACCAGAAAGGAAAAAAAAAAAATGCACCCACACTGGTGAGGAATTTTAATGCACCATGAGTGAGGAATGTGGGGCATCTAATTTATTTTTCCCTTAAATAAATTGGACAATAAATTGTAATTTCATGTCATAACAACTTGTGTCAGTTAATTAAGTCATGATGACCGAGTTAGCTCAAGAAATTCAAGTACTTGAGGGTCTGAGATGAGGCATCTAGAGGGATTCTAATATTTTTTGGGTCCAATTGAAGTTGATGCATTAGTAGGGTGCAAGTGTAATTAGCTCAATTAAATGCATTAAAATCAGTTTAACTGGTTCTAACTGAGTGATGAGCTAGTGAGAGGTCCAGTGAATTAAATTATATTTAATTCACAATGAGTGATAAATCATATAACTGATAATTCGCTATTAATAGTTACATGCATGTCAGTTTCAAGGAATACACAGTTGAGACAGAGGTTAAAGGGAACATAACTATCAATTGTATTCAGAGAAAATTTCCCATGTGAAATTATAAAGTAAATGGGATTCCATGATGGATTGCGCAATCAAGGAAGACTGATTTTCCTGATTAATAAGGAGTTAATTCCCTAGGAATTGCATGAGCAAGGCAGGCTGAAGTAAGGATGAGAATTGGCTAAGTACTAGACCGAGTTTGCCTAGATCAATGGGAGACAATTGACAGAGTGTTGGAGAATCTCATGAGAGATTAAGCATTAATGTATTGTTTCATGATTCCTTCACTTAATACACAATAGAGATAGAGGGGTTTTGAGCAGTTTCTTTCCCCAAATACATCTTGTTGTTGTGCGATTGATAATTTATTTCTCTTACTTATATGTGATTGCGCAATCGTGTTTTGTTTCCGCAAATTGTAGGAAGGATTCAATATCTTGTTTTAGTAGATTACAAGATTAGATTGAATCTCGTTGGTTATATTTTCTACATGGTATCAGAGCAGGAATTTTTTGGGTGGTGAGTTTGCAGAGAATATTTGAATATTTTGGTGTAAAATTTTCAAAAACAAATAGAATATTTGGATTCCTTGCGAAAATATACCCAAAAAAAAAAAAAAAAAACACATCGGTCAAATCGGAGCTCGGATAAGGGAGATATCATCGATTTAAAATAAACTCTTTTTTAGAAACTTTTTGTAACGTCGGGACAATTACACTGTGCGCAAGTCAAGAACTTATATGTAATTGAGGTACCAGATGCATGCAAATATTTGAGGAGAAAGGCAAAAGTTAGAGACTTGGTGGTTTAAAGGGAGCATAAATTACCTCTCAACATGCATCCTCATGAGAAGCAGTCTTAGAAGGTTGTGGAGTCGCTGCCACAATTGGAGAAGCAGAGAGGAGACTGAGTGGAAGCGTCCACTCAAGCAGAGACCTCCATGAGGGGGAAATTTTGAGCTAGATGGGAAGAGGGAGTAGCCATACCTTGAGGTGTATGGTGGGGTGATGTGTAGACATAATCCCAAGATAAGAAATTTGGGCAAGGTCCATTGAGATGGTGTGTCTTATGGATCGAACTTGGCTACGAGGAGCCCACAGTACAATAGTAGTAGGAAGGATCAGTTAGATTTATGTAGTCAGATGTCAACAAGAAAGAAATCAAAGTGATAGATGTCAAATACTGGATCACAAATCAGAGCTAGCAATAGTTCAAAGAGCACGGATGCAGATGTCAGCAGCAGCGCAGAGAATCCAGTACTAGATAGGTGCAGTAGCTAGTAGTAGTCAGAAGACTCTGATGACAGATGCATTATACTGAGTAAGTTGTTCGGAGGCTATTCAGTTTCAGGATTTGCAGGTGCAAAAAACACTAGAGAAGTGTAGCATGCAGAACATTCCAAAGGTACCGAATGGAGATATATTGAATTCCTTTCTTATTGAGAGGGAGTGTTGAAATTTGCAACAAGAAACAGTGAAATTGGAAACTAGAAAGGACAAAAAAAATGCACCCACACTAGTGAGGAATTTTGATGTACCAGGAGTGAGGAATGTGAGGCATCTAATTTATTTTCCCCTTAAATAAATTGGACAATAAATTGTACTTTCATCTCATAACAACTTTTGTTAGTTAACTAAGTCATGATGACTGAGTTAGCTCAAGAAATTTGATTTAAGGTGATCGAGGTGGATATTGGTGGCCACTCGCCTATTCCACTTGGGCCCTCACCATTGTCTCTTTCAGTTTTTCAGTTTCCTTAATTATAGCGCAATTTACTATTTTTGTCAGTTTTTCGGGTCCTGAACTTCAGGAGCTGTTTTGAGGCCCCAAATGACGCTTTTTTGGGCATGAAAGGTTTAGCGATTTCATAGAAATTGCACTAGTATTTTTAGTCCTCAGAGAGATCTTTCTAACGAGGTATCATGTGCGTCATACGAAGATCATATGACCAAGTTATGACCCCAGAAAGTTCGCTGCCCAACTAACCCCAACGGGGCCCATAAACTCTTGGTGTTACATCTCCTCGGGTTAGTGTTTTGGTTGTTTAGGGTTTTATCTTATTTTTAAATAATAAAAAATACTCTTCATCCTCATTGTAACACAGTTCAGAGGAACATAACTATCAGTTGTATTTATAGAAAATTTCCAATGTGCAATTATAAAGTCATTGGGATGCCATGATGGATTGTGAAATGAAGGAAGGTTGATTTTCCTAATTAATATGGATATAATTCCATAGGAATTGTGTGAGCAAGGCAGGCTGAGAATTGGCTAAGTATTAGACCGATTTTTCTAGATCAGCAGGAGATAATTGGCAGAGTGCTGGAGAATATCAAGAGAGATTAAGCATTGTATTGTTTCATGATTCCTTGACTTAATACAAAATAGAGATAAATGTTTTTGAGCAGTTGCTTCCCCAGCTACATCTTGTGTTGTGTGATTGATAACTTCTTTCTCTTACTTATATGTGATTGTGCGATCGTGTGTTATCCAAAATTCATCCAAATATGTGATTTGTGCCTTAGGAAATGTGAATTAAGGTACCCTCAGTGGAAAAACATGCATAAATATTTGTTGCTAAGTCCCTTAAATGTGAGATGTTGCCACTTGTTAATTGTGCCTCTTGTTGATGATGAAACCGACACCCTAGTTTTGTAAGGATCACCAAGTGTCATTTTGCGTCAACCTAAGGTCGTTTCCATTGTCACCTTAGCAACGAATCCTTTCACTTTAGATTAATTATTGAATCCTAGGGGTGTCCCAAAGCGCAAATTTATGGGGGACTCTTTTATGTGACTAGATCACTAGCTAGCATTGAAAACCATCTTTACATTGTATGGTTCAACATCTTGATGATTCTTGTCCTATTGACCACAAATTTTGTATTCATTATTGCTTTCATCGCAACACCTACAATAGATATTGATGGTGTTCATAAGCCTATTTCTAGTTGTGATAAGTGGATTAGGGGATCCCTTGTCACAACCCATTACTCCTAATGTGTTTACTCTATGAGCCAAGGGAGACCAAGGGTGTACTTGTAGGGGCATTGAGACCAAATTTGGGGGGTCATAACATTAGAAAAAGTGGAATGACATAACCAAAAAGTTTCTAGGGGGGGGGGGGTATCTTATGGTGTATTGAACGGGCCAAGGGGACACAAGGGTAGCATGTATGTGTAGAAGTTAGAGGTGCAAGCATGGTTTACTAAGATCTATAATCCTAGCATTAGAGAATGAGAAAGGGGCTTAGGACCTAATTTCATAGGGCCTAAGGGACCTAGAGGGAAGGCAGCAAGAGAAATTGATAGGGGAACCCAAAATAGTGGTGATAAGGGGATTAGGAGTCCAATTATCACAAAAACATAAGCCCTTAACCCATAACCACTAAATTCCCTATTCCCTTAACCCCCAATCCATATTCCCTTAACCCGTGCACTCATAAATCATAACCCATAAACCCCTTCATTCATTAAATCTTATGACATTAACCCCTAACCTATATTAATCCATGAACCTCCTAAGCCATAAATCCTTATCCTCTTAACCTGTGACCCTTAACCCCTAAACACCTTAACCACTAAAACCTAAATCTCCCAAATATTGAGTCCTTAACCGCTAAATCCTCTGACCCTAAAGCCATTTGGCCCTTAACGCTTGACCCTTGAAGCCCTTAACCACTAAGTATCCAAGGCCGAAAACAACACCCCAAACCAACAAATTGACCTCCTAGGAGAATCCTTCATCTCTAATTGAGAATATTAGAAACATTAATTGATTCTTAGAGAACTAGGTACTGGTTACAAGGATATGTGTTTGTGGGTAATGCCATTATTATCATGTGTACCAAATGTAGACAATTGGATAATTTGCAAAGCCTCGATTTGAATTACTCACAATATTTACACTTCATCACGTTGAGATGGAGCTTGTAGTGTTCTCTCACGTAATGAGTTGTAAATGAAAAGGAGCAAGCTCCCATTACAAGGAGGGTTTAAAGAGTTTAAAGAAGTAGTAGGGTTAAGAAGATAAGAGCAGAAGTGCAGTCCTGATTACTTAAAGCCTTTTTTCCAAAATTTCCTACTATGTTTCTGGCATACTTTTTCCCTGTCTTATTGACCACAACTTTTGTATTCATTATTGCTTTCATCACAACACCTACAATAGATATTGATTGTGTTCATAAGCCTATTTCTAGTTGTGATAAGTGGATTAGGGGCTCCCTTATCACAACCCATAACCCCTAATACGTTTACTCCCTTAGCCAAGGGGGGCCAAGGGTGTACTTGTAGGGGCATTGAGACCAAATTTGGGGGGTCATAACATTAGGAAAAGTGGAATGACATAATAAAAAAGTTTCTGGGGGGGAGGGGGTATCTTATGGTGTCTTGAACAGGCCAAGGGGACACAAGGGTAGCATGTATGTGTAGAAGTGAGAGGTGAAAGCATGGTTTACTAAGATCTATAATCCTAGCATTAAAGAATGAGAAGGGGGCTTAGGACCTAATTTCATAGGGCCTAGGGGACCTAGAGGGAAGGAAGCGAGAGCAATTGATAGGGGAACCCAAAATAGTGGTGATAAGGGGATTAGGAGTCCAATTATCACAAAACATAAGCCCTTAACCCATAACCACTAAATTCCCTATCCCCTTAACCCCCAATCCATATTCCCTTAACCCCTGCACTCATAAATCATAACCCATAAACCCCTTCATTCATTAAATCTTATGACATTAAACCCTAACCTATATTAATCCATGAACCTCCTAAGCCATAAATCCTTATCCTCTTAACCTGTGACCCTTAACCCCTAAAAACCTTAACTACTAAACCCTTAACCACTAACACCTAAATCTCCTAAATATTGAGTCCTTAACCGCTAATTCCTCTGACCCTAAATCCCTTTGGCCCTTAACACTTGACCCTTGAAGCCCTTAACCACTAAGTATCCAAGGCCTAAAACAACACCCCAAACCAACAAATTGACCTCCTAGGAGAATCCTTGATCTCTAATTGAGCACATTAGAAACATTACTTGATTCTTAGAGAACTAGGTATTGGTTACGAGGATATGTGTTTGTGGGTATTGCCATTATTATCATGTATACCAAATGTAGACAGTTGGATAATTTGCAAAGCCTTGATTTGAATTACTCACAATATCTACACTTCATCATGTTGAGATGGAGCTTGTAGTGTTCTCTCACATAAGGAGTTGTAAATGAAAAGGAGCAAGCTCCCATTATAGGGAGGGTTTAAAGAGTTTAAAGAAGAGCAAGGTTAAGGAGATAAGAGCGGAAGCACAGTCCCGGTTACTTAAACTTTTTTTCCAAAATTTCCTACTATATTTCTGGCATACTTTTTCCCTGTCCTATTGACCACAAATTTTGTATTCATTATTGCTTTCATCACAACACTTACAATAGATATTGATGGTGTTCATAAGCCTATTTCTAGTTGTGATAAGTGGATTAGGGGTTCCCTTATCACAACCCATAACGTAAAGGGGTTTTTATCCAAGTTCAGTAACCTAAAGGAGTTGATTTCATTGATAGAGGCAGATTGAGGAGTTGCATAACGAGAGGCAAGAGGACCTGTCAGATGTGTTCAGGACATGTCGACTAAAAGGGATATGTGTGGCCACCATAAAAAAGTGGGTCAGGTGTTGTCTTGTTCAAGGTAGATTGGTTGTCAAAGGACTAACACCAAGCCCTAGTTATATCAGTGTGATTGTAAAGGGCCATGATCCCAGGTATGTGAGCTCTAGCCTATTCTATTATAGTTTGTAATTTAACGAAGAACGTTTTGAAAAATTTAAAATTTTTCATGTGTACTAGTTCATTATTCCTTGATGTGTGTAGATTTTGTTGTGAAAAGTAGATGTGTTGTGGCACTTTTGTGTGTTTGCATCAAATATTCTAAGACCAAACCCAGATTCTCATGTGTTGTGGAAATTCAAAATATGCCTTGTTCACCTAAGAACTACTTGTAACTCATCTTAGGTTACTCGTGTCCAATCTCAACGCATCCCACTTAAAAATTTACCAATACAAAGCTCATCACATCCAACTATGGTCATAAAACTACTAAGCAAAATAATTTACATCTTGACATTCCATAACACCTGACATGTCTCAAATGCCTTAGCACTATGTGGCATGTGTTAACATCCCCTACAATCCTGGGCATGCTTTTACACTCCCTAACACACCCTAGCACTTCCTAACACACCTTGGTTGCAAAGGCGAGAAGGATCTTGTTAGAGGGAGTTCAAGGCCATAGTGTCTCAAGCCTCCATGAGAAGGTGAAACCATTGCAATGTGGAAGGCCTTAATAGATCTGTACCTGAATAGCAGCAACCACAGGAAGTTGGTGTTTAAAGACAAGCTCAGGAAGATCAAAACGGAGAAGGGCGACACGATCCAAAAATACTTGACCAAGTTCACTCAATGTCAATATGAGCTTGGAAGTGTTGGGATCTATGTTGCCTCAGATGATTTGGTGAGCCTAGCTCTTATAGGACTTCCCAAGAGGTGGCATATATCCCAGGACTCTGTTAATGGGAGGGAGAAGCTTCTATATTGGGAGCGATTATGGTCTGATTTGGCACAAGAAGAAATTCGACAGAGCACTAGAGATGGATCCTCATCAAAGGCTTATGATGAGGAGAACTGTGCCTTCACTGGCAAGGCAAAGAAAGGAAAAGGGAAGGCATCTCATTCCAAATCTGAGACCAACAAGGTAGGCAAGAAGCGAGACTTGTCAAAGGTGAAATATTTCAACTGTCATGAGCATGGACATTATGCCACAAACTATCCACATAAGAAGAACAACAAGAAGGAATGTTAGTTAATGAATGGTGAGCAAAGAGTTGCACTCAGAAATGCATTGAGCATAGAAGCAACAGAAAAATTAGCTAAGAGTCTTCATATGAATATAGGGCACTTTAAGGCATGCAAGAGAACCTTCCTTAACATTGTATTGTCATTCATCCATTTTTGTAATTATAACATTAGGTTGTAAGCCCTAAAGAATGAAGGTGCATTGACTTTGGGAAGGAGGTGCGTTGGAACCCAAGTAGATAGATAAATAAATGTTCAATTGGGAGGCAAGGCCTAGAACCATACCATCCCCATCCTCCAAATGAGCAATATTGTTAGACAAAAATGACTAAAATTGGTGTATAGGTGACTCAATTTATAACGATAAATTTTATACACGAGATTGGTAAACATTCAAAAAAAATTGAATCAAGACCGAAAGGGAAAATATATCAAGTGGGCACAAATATTAAGGGCATATGTCAGCGAAAGTCAAACCAATGGCCAAATTATTTTTCCTTGATACCATCTCTTAAGAAAATGAAACTACATATAAACACATATGTCAAACAGAATACTCCAATACCCACCATAATTAGTTGCATGTTGTTCAAAATATTGAATGAATGACATGCAAACTCTAATTTTGTTTCAAAGTGTCACATTTTTTGAGGAAAATACACAAATGTTGAAGGCATATCATATGTGCTTCTTTGTATTTGGAAATAAATCTAATTTATGGGATAATTGTACAAGTTGGGATGTCAAAGAAAAAAACTCACACTTGTGAAACTAACCTTTAAGGAGTACGATAATCAATGCATGTAGCCTAGTTTTAGAGAATCACATGGGCTAACGACTAGGCTAGGTACGATACTAGACCTATCTAATTATAAAAAAGGTATTAAGGATAAGAAAATATGAGTAATCAACCTAGATATGGATTGGAGATAGAGAATTTCATGGGATTTAGGTTAAGTTTCCAAGGCTCATCATCATAACTATATCTTCGATAAAAAGGTTTGTATCAGCCCACAACCAATAATCTAAACTTCCTTTAAGAGTTATAATAAACCCCTTAATTATGAGGAAGCATATAATGTATTTTTCTAGGGGTTGATTCATCATGTGCTGGATTCATATGTCCTAGAGGTTCCTACATGATAAACAAGCTATGAATATATAAGAGGCATATAGTAAAGCAGGGAATGAGGGAAGTTGTGTGGCAGTCCTAGCATTTAAGCATAAAATTGATATTAAATTGAGTATAAAAGAGGCCTCTAATGAAGTGTGTACTGAAAATTGGTTAATGGAAGGTGTTGGACTTTCATTCCTAGCCTAGATAGTTCTCAACAATAAAATGATTTTACATTTAATAAAGATTCTAGATTTTTACAACTTGGTTTGAACATGATTTGTAGTTTGCTTACACAGGTGGAATTTTACAACATGAAAAATAAATGTTTCATTCAAAAGATTCCTTGCTACCATAACCATTTCATCCCCCAAAATTAGGGTTTCCTCTCTCGTTTTCCTCAACAAAATACAATCTCAAGCCTTCGTTCTAATAAAGACAAACAAATAGTGTGCATAATTGTTAGTCTCCAGCTCTCCCTTTCTCTCCATCTCGCTCCCTCCCTCCCTCCCTTTCTTTCCTTCTCCCTACGCCCCTCTCCATATCGCCCTCCACTTCTCGCTCTCTGTCCTCAATGGAAAAACTAGAATCCAAACCCCAAGAATTGAATACCCAAATATTTATGGCTTTGCATCCAACTAGTAAACCCTAAAACCTTCCATTAGCATCCAAGGAAATGAAACTCCACCCATTTAGTAGGGATTTTAGACAACTGTAAACATAAACACCATCTCCTAACAATTGTCACCAACGAAATGGAGGATGTTTTGCAGAGAGGAGTTGCACCATATAGATTTTCCTCGGTGCCCAAAATCTCCAATCTAGAACCCTTTTCTAACCTAATATGTCCTTGCCTCTTGATGGATAGTCCTACGCAAAAAGTGGAAGCTTATAGTTTTTAGCCAGGTGCCCATACATATGGCCCCGCCTACACCTAAAATGTATTCCTTCATAACCCAATATCTGAATACACTACACCCCAATCCCGATATCCATGCCTTCTATTGGCCTGTGACCACACATAAGTGGAGAAGGAGAAAGGAAGGGAAATCCTAACTATCAAAGTGTTTAAAATGAATCTATCTTCCTTTTAATTTAGTTGAAAGAGGAAAGTGTCGTTGATTAAGTGTGATGGTGAGCGAAATCCATACTTCCCTCATTCATTCCATCTACCCCTTCCTACCCTGCCTGTCTCTTGTGGGTTCCTTCTCCATTCTCTCTCAACGCCTCTGCATATTTTTTAGGTTTTTGCTCATTGTTTTATACTTGGCCCATTTAAAATCCATCAAGCCACATAGCCTCTTGAGCACTCATGAATATAGGAAATTCACATGAATTAGGCTCAAATGGTCTTCTCCATCCTTGAATCACCAAAACCATTATTCTCTTGACCCATTTTCTGTTAGAGGCATTCATATAGTTGTCCATATCTAACCTCTGATCTTAACATGTCCTAGGCACTAGTATTTTGCAACTCAAGGCTATCTCTAGGAGCTACAACACCTTCTATGAGCCCTTATCTGAGGTCCATATTAACCAAAATATGGGTGTATGTCTTAATTCCCATCTCTAAATATGTAGATTCATGGGCTAGATAAGATCCCAATGAGTTACCTATATCTTTGAAAATTAGGGTGTCTCGATAGTTAGGAGGGAGACTTGGAAGATGGACCTAGATTGGGGCCATATCTAGTCTCTCCTACTTTGCATCGAAGAGGAACATCTAGAAATTGACAAGGATAGGAGATGAATCAATTTTCTAAACCATTTGTTGTACCTCTCGGGTGTCTGCTACATCTTTGGAGCACAAATGAATCCAACCTTGGGCAAATAGCGACACCTCTGGAGGAAATTTTACAATAGGTAAGATTTCCTTGTCTGCCCACACATTTAGGGTTGAGGACCTTAATTTTCAACCCCTTACTTACCCCGCCAAGTATTTTTGGGACATTTCCTTAGTCTTTTGAATGGTGACGTTGACTCCCAAAAATAGAGAACGAAGGAATTTGTTCTTCTTCTTTACACTAAAATGGATTTTCCACTTCCTTGCTTTCTCAGATTCATTTTGAATCATAACTCATTCTTATTCACAAGGGTGTTTCTCCCTGAAAACCACAAGCCCATTTATGATGTTAGTTTGACCTTCTTCCGTTGTCGAGGCAAGGCTCTCCTTCACTAGCTCGCCGAAGGAGGGCGAGGCTGATGGCACTTGAGATGAAGGATATGCAAGAAAACTATCCAGAGAGGCTTATGAGAGTGAAGAACCCCCACTGTGTTCAAAAAATTCTGAAAACCCTAAGGAAGTAGTAACACATTATATGTATTCCTCCAATATTTAGGACAATAGGGAAACTAAACTTAGAGCCAAACACCCCAAGAAGAGTTCTCTAGCCCCTAACAAACGTCCTCAGGCCCTGGGCTAGCCGAAACTAAAGGACCCAAATAGTGCATGGCTAGAGTAGGGGTTAGGGTCTTCAAACCGCTAGACAGTTGCCTATTGAATTCTTAACTTTTCTTTCTAAAGATCTGGTAGGCCCAGAAACTACAGTATGGTGACCTTCTAAGTTGACTTTGAAATGCAAATGGATAAAATCCTTGGAACTAGACCAAATTTTTTGAAAACCCCCCTCCTCTAGTTCATAATCCACCAACTCCTCCTCCTCCTCCATGTGGGTCCAATAGTAAGCAGTCAAAATGTCATCTAAAAAACATATTTGATGAATAATTGCGTGTCTTCAAAGGGTTTATCATGGCCACCATATTTGTACAAAATATATATCATGTGGATAAAAAACTCATTATTACCATTTAATCTTATTTTTCATTTTGACAAGGATATCAACGATCACATTGTCTAGATCCTGTTCACTCTTTGTCAAAACTACGACCCTTTCTCCGCCTGCAATTTTTCCTTGGGCCTCTAGGGTTTCTCCAGTGTTGAATTCTTCTCCCATGGTCAAAACGTTGTAATGTTATCTTTAACAGTTAGAGTTTGTCAAAATAAAATAAAAATTAAAAACATAAAATTAATAATTAACCCAATCTAGATATATTTTAACTCTAGATCTACCAAGGCCGAGAGAGAGGAATTAAATCTCTTGAAATGCAAAATTCCTTAGATTTGATTTCTATAAACATTTGATAGATTGGAAGCTAATATGAATCTAGATTAATCATATACCATGAAAAAAATAAAATAACATAAAAAATATAGAGTGATTTGCAAACCCAACATAGCATCCACCTTTGTTTTGAAAAATATTAAAATATTTACCATATTTGAATAAAGTTTAAGAAATTTAAATATTTATTATATTGGAATAAATTTTTTGTTGTTGTTGTTTTTTTTTAAAGGTTTTACCCTTTCGATTAAAATGCTTTGACTCATCCGAAAATAATTTTCCCACTCCATTTAAATTTCAATAAATTTGAAGAGGGGATTGTCGTGGAGTATTGGCGGGCAAACAAAAGACATAAAATTCTGTTACCAACCAAAACAGTGGAGCATAGCTAGAGCTACAGGAGGGGAACCTGAAAACCCTCTCATCGATATTGAATTCATTGAAGAGTTCGACTCGAGCACGATTATTCAGTTTCAAGAAGAAAAAGGCCACCCTCCTCCTCCATCTGTTGAGAGGTCTATGAGAAGGTAAGAGTTTAAACAATTATTGCATGTATAATGTAGCTTCCGTGCCATGAATAGTGTATATTGATTTAAATTTGATATTAGTGCGAGTAATCTCATTTGTTGTGGAGTTGACTTTGTTTAGTTTGGAGGCTTTGCAGGTTTTTGTCATTTGGTTCAGAAATGCAAGTGTGCATTTTGATATGTAGTTTTGTCTTGCTTTGTATCTTTGTTACTCTTTGATGTTATTTATCTCTGGGAACTTGGAAGCATAGAGAAGGAATGGAGTTAATGCATGCCATTGGGTTCTTATTTCATTTCTGATTTGTACATTGTCGTGGATGTTCCACCGGATCTTCATAACAAATTTTATAATATTATACAGTCTTTTACTAGCACTATTCTACTCAAGATTGCAGACTTCATATCATTAGATTTAACACAGAAATTACTGAGAATAAGCTAAAAGTGAAATGAAGGAAACAAACAATTACACACCATCCATACATTGAATACAAGATATACCCTAGGAAAACCCAATACAGGATGAACCCAACTAGGAGAGGCCTATGCTTTGCTCTTTTCTTCTGTGGATGAAAAGTGAATACAAAGAAATGGGTACTCACACTGGCAAAATGTGGATGCTACATGATTTCCTTCTTCCTCTGTCATGCTTCAATCCCATAACTATGAGCATAATATTGAAACATAAATATGAAATAGATATAAATGCAGAGAACATAGAGAAACACGTTACACAACTTGACTCGTTTGTAGAGAGTTGAAGAAGTTACATGGTCACTAGGTGTTGTGGTTTGTCTCATGAGGATCACTTTTTATTTCTAATATAGATCCACCCAGTTCTGTTGACATGGGTTAGTGGCATTGTGATATACTGATTTGTGAAAGGGAATCATGAACGCAAGGTTGTTAGGACTAAGCTTTTCCTTTTTCAATTCACGAAGATGCTTTAAACCTCAAAAGAGATTTGATGGCACCAAAGTTGAGTGTGTCTCCCCACCACTACCAAGGGGAACTTGCATAGGTTTCTTTTCTTTCGGTTGAGCCATTTTCTTTCTTGGAGCACATATATTTCCCTGTATTACTTACCATCCTTTGGGATTTTTCCTATGTCCATTGGATGTAGAAGATGTTGGTGAAGAATCAAGATGAATAGGTTTCTTGGAGGTGTACAATTTATTGGCATGATCTACATCTAAATTTTGTGCTTTCAATGTCTAACATTTCGGTAAAAGTGAGATCAACCCATTATATGAGCAACTAGTTGGGAAACTCACAACTTAGGTTGAGCACTACACAGATATGGGTAAAGATGTTGAGCCCATGACAATATGAGCTCCATTAACTTTAATAAAATGATTCTAGGAGTTTTTAATAGTTGCAAGAAAATTAGGATACCATAAGTGAAGAGGAGGTTTGGAACTCTTACGTAGACCAGAGTTGCTGTAATAATCATGGTGTTTGGATCAAACTTTCAGAACTAGGGATGAAAGGAGAGGTGCATTTTCCCCTAGAAATAGGGTCCTAGGTTGAATTTCTTTTTCCTATCCACCATGGCCTTAAAAATTACAATGAAGTAACACTTGGAATGGAGGAAGAGCTCATCGTTGGTAATCTAGGTTTGGATTTTCCACCCATGAAGCATTTTTGTAGATGGCCAAAGCCCATTAAAAGGACAAAGAGTGCCATCCCTTCAATACAAAAAGTTGTGGGCATATACATGCAAGTTCCAACACTGGAATGTCCTTTGATTTCTCCACTATAAAGGCAGAATTGAGGGGCGGCTTTTTCTTTTAGGGAATAGAAAGCCTAGGCTTCAACTCATCCTTGAATTGATGGGATTGGGAGGAGGGCATATTTTTGCATAGGGATCCTCCAAGAAGGCTTGAAACTAAAAGCACGATAGCATCCTTGCTTATGCCAAAATCCACTGGAAAGAAACTATCAAGGAGTTGCCTTCTTGCATAGAGTCGTTTCTAATGGCTTGGAGGGAACCTTGTTGTTGTTGTATCCATGAATTCAATATAGAGATAGAACCCATGGATTTCATATGAAAATAGAAGGATTCCCTTGAATGGGACCTCATAAAGACTTGAAGATCTGCAGTGACTCTGCCTTATTTTTTAAGATTTGTGTTAGATAGGAGTGCAATGGTGTTAGTTGAATGAAGACCATATTAGAGCTGAAAGTCTTATCTAGTGTTTGTAAGTTGCGACTCTTAAAATGAGATGGTGACACCTCGTTTGGCTTGAAATTCCATGGATATAGCCGGTGACCACATGCTCTCTCTAGTTATAGTTTGAACTACCAATCCTAATGTAGTCCTAGGGCATCCATTGACTCCTTTTATTTTTGTGTTCATTTAATTAGGATTAACTATAGCAAGCATGATGACAGAGCACTCATTCAATGTCTTATTGATCCATTGATGATTTTTTTTAATGTATCAAATGCAGGATCAACTATAATTTGAGCTTTGAGCTCAAGATAGACTTTGTCAAATTTGAATCTAATGTTGACACTGGCATTTGAAGCAATGGATTTACAAGCCCTTGATTTCATGAACTGTCTTGACTCTTAAATATTTGCCTAACTCCCTAGTTTCTTATATTAATCCCAAAAAAGAGACAACATGCAAATCTAAACTAGTTAATTAGTTGGCAAAAATGTTATCATAAACCATGTGCAGAACAGTTTTTTATTGCTTGGAGGGATCCCCTCCCTTCATTATTTCTATGAATTTAATATATAAACAAAAAATGTGGATAATATGGAGGGGTTCCTCTGAAGGGGACCTCATAAAGACGTGAAGATCTTCTATGGCTCCCCCTTGTTTGAATTTTCATGTTAGATAGTATCGCAATTATAGTAGTTAGACAAAGGCCATACTAGATTGCTTGCCCTAGTGTTTGGCAAGTGAAGAATCTTCAAAATATCTGGTGGCACCTCATTTGGCATGAGATGCTAGATATATCCACTAACAATATTCTCTGTGGTTACAATTGTAACTACTAGCCCTAATGTGGCCCTGGCTAGGTCATTGACCCCCTTTGTTGTCATGTTCATTTATCTAGAGTTTGTTATTGTAGGCATGATGACAATGACTTCTTGACCCATTGATGTGACCCCTTTTGCTGTAATTTTCATTTATCTAGGGTTTGTTATTGTAGGCTTGATGACAACGACTTCTTGACCCATTGATGTGTGTCCTTGGTGTAATCAAAAGCAGGATTGGCCAGAATTTGAGCCTTGAGCTCAAGATTGACTTCATCGAACTTGGATCTCATGTTGATGATGTCATTTGAAGCCTAAAGTGGGAGGCATCGGGCTTCTTACTAGAGAATACTTCTTCGGGAGTCTTGGAGTCCAATGTGGAATGCAGGCATCTATTTTGAACATACACAATGGCACGGGCAACTTCCACAATGGTTCTATTCTTCCTTTCAACAAAACCATTTTTCTCAAGAGTATACATAGTTGGATCAGCCAATCCTCCAAGTGTCACACACACACCCCTCAAAGAAAGCTCCAAAAAGGTCAACACTGGTCAACAGAAAAAGTCAATGCAGAAATTCAACGCTGCGGTCTAGGGCTGTGGTCAAAGGTCACCCTTCTCCTCGATCTTTTTGCTCTCTAATGCTGCCTCAAGAGATTGGATTTTCTGCACAAGAATGGAGGTCAAAATCCAAGCTTTGACCCACGGTCAACGCGTGTCAATGCACCAGCAAAGAGCCCTAAAAACAGTGCGCACTCCTTCCGCTTCAGATCCGCACATGTCAGAGAGAGAGGCCTCCAAAGGCTGAATGAACCAATCAGATCACAAGAGGAAATGCGTGATGAGTTGATGATGAAATGGACATCATCTCTCTTCAATTTATATCCATCAATGAGGGTGTGTGACACATCTATTGGGCTTGCAAGCCTTCATTACAATTCTGGTCGACCTTGACAATTTGCACATGTGTGGAAAATAAAATCAAAATATAAGTTCTTCTCATCCAAACAAGATGATCTTTAGATCAATCTTGTACCTCTTCGAAAGAGGAATCCAACAAAAATATCATCATCATCATATGCGCAATGCAACATGGATTTTGGATCTAGTTTCCCAAAATTAACAAAATGATACCTGTAGTCTGATAAAAATTGATACCTGTGCCAACTCTTGCCCAGTTGATCATGTAATAGAAGTCTTCATCTAGCACAACATGATGATGCCAAGTAAATAAAAGCATTCCTTCCTATTCTATTTCTCACCACTTAACAATTTCTGGAACATGGCATTGAATTTTATTCATTTCTGGTCCATTCTAATCTACTCAAGTGGTATATGTTGTCTTGATGTTACTTTCTTGCTATTGGAGATCCATTTTTGGCAATGGATACTCCACTTCCAATAGACATACCAGTTGTTGCAATACCATAAATCAATTTGCATATGTTGTTTAACACACTCACTAGGAGTATAAATAAATGATGTAGAAATACTTCAAACATTCTGGCCAATGCACCTGTCAGAGCATTATTTCCCATTTTTTGAAATGGACTCCTGGAGCTTGTCAATTGTAAAGGAGTGTTTATTCCCAAATACTCCTCACTTTTAAGAGGGCCCGCCACCTATTTTTTGATCTATTATCAGATTTATATTTGCTATACCTATTTCCTTGAGTAGAAGAAATAGGTATTACAAACACACACAGTGAGCTATTAGAATGTCATATGTACTTTTTAGACTCATGAAACCTGGTTTGGTTAACAAAGTAAACTAATGAAACTTGGTTGGGTCTTGTATTACAAAAAATGTTGAACCATTGAGATGGCCAAAATTTTGTTGGCACCATATTGGAAATGAGGAATCCTGTCATGTTTGTATCCAATCCTGCTATGCAGTGTAAGTTTCCATAAAATGATGCATTGTGGGATTGTTAGAGTGAAATTTAAAGTTCCTACTTGGGCACTTGAGGTGCTGTGAAACTCACAAAGGAGCAGTATGTTTAAAATAGGTTCTTTTCGTATTAAATTATTCTGAATTGCTTTTTTCCAGCAACTACAGTAATTGGATATAGGTACTAGAGATTTTCTTTTTGCAGTTATGGCAAGAGGTCATTGTCTAGGCATATGCATTCTAGATAATAAACATAACAGTAACAAATTTACAGGACAACAAAACGAGAGAAAACCAAACAAATAGCATTAACTTCATTTTGAAAAGCACGATATATAGGTTCTTTGCGATCTAGATAACTCTTTAAAGTTTCATTTTTACAAAGATTCATCACCAGATTCTCCAGATCCATCTTTGTACACCGATGCAATATTCTCTCCTCAACAATACACTTTATTATCAACTGATATGCAATCATTGGTTTGTCTTGGCCTATACTGTGAGATCATGATTAAGATCATAAAAGAAAAAAATGACTGAAATATAGATCATATATAATAAACTATATCTGCACTTGGAAAATTGATTCCAACCCCTGCCACCCCACTGCCTCAGTTGAAATAAGAAAAGTAAAAATTTCATTATCTGGGATACTGAAGTTCTTTATTCAATGTTGCTTTTCTAATGTTGAAGTGCTCCCATCCATTCAACAATATACAAAATATAAGAAGTTCAAGAAGTCTTCTAGTATATCAAGCATCCCTGTACACCTTGTTTCAATTGTGGAAGAACCTTTCTAATACCTGAAGCTTTCTAAATGCTCCAACTAGCATCTCAAATACCTTTCTTATGAAATTAGTCACCTGCTCTTGTCCTGGGAAAATATATGATGATTTACAATCTCGAAGGAGGAGAATTTCTGGAATTATATTCAAGTATTAGTTGTAACAGGATCCAGTAGGACTCATAAATCAGGGTTTGTTGAATAGCCGTCTCTTGAAAATAAATTATGGCACCTTGTGAAACAACTACATGAAGTCTTCCATATAATGCTCAAATAATAGAAGAAAGTGATGATTTCAATTGCCATGAAATTCGTAGAGGAAGAGAATAAATGGAAAGAAAATAATATTGTAATTTGTGATCGTGTTCCTCCCATGTTCAAGCATATATGAGAGTTTTGCAATAGCTACAATAGATGTGAGGCAGCGTAGAACTACTTTCTAGAGGTGCACGAGGTCTCCATTTTTATTAAAGTATCAATAAAAAGCGTATTTTCACTTCCATAGTCTACTAGACCTTCCCAGCCTCTATTCGAATCCCTATAACATCCATGGAATTCATTGCCTTCTCAGATGAGTCTTGTCATGGCATAGCCCTCAACTGAATAAGAAATAATCCCACCTAAAAAAACTTATAGTTCCTCCCAAAATGTGTTGCAGGACCAAATCACGCACTCCTCTAGGTTTCTCTGACCACAAAACCACCTTGAATACAGACAAACAAGCCCACAAAAATATGCAAATCTGAGGTAGCAACTTGTCATGTTCCCTTGCTGGCTGCTCCATCCAATTTGCTTGACAAAGAAATTCCTGTTTTCAAACCAGTGACCCAACTTTTGGCCTCTGATAGGCAGGCCTGTTTCCCTGAAAATGTTTTTTTTTTTTTTTGGCTCCACTGATTTTCTATAACCAAGAACTGTAGAAAAACTTGAGTTAATTTCGAAATGCATCAAAACTCCTCAACGGAGTCCCAAATTTGGCCCAAGACTTGCCTGATGGATTCGTCTTTTACAACATAAGGCTTCAACCAAGACTTGTCCAATGCTTGGAGCTTGTCATGATTATCTATTTCCAGCCACCTGAAGGGTTGTTAAGGAAGTATGCATGGTTGTAACTCCTCCATGTCTCTCCTCTCCATGGTTTTGGAGAGGCAAAATTCAAATGAAGAGGGTGTATTATCATTTAAACTCGAGAACACTGTTGAAGAGTTTCTATGATATATTTCAAAACATCCTAAGTTAGCAGCAGCTGCAATTGTCCGTGAAAATGAGATGTTAGTTCCTTTTTTTTCAATTCCCTTATCTAACATTAGCTTTCTCACGTTGACTACATCATCCCATAGAAGTAGCATAGATATTTGAAAATATCACATATGCTCCATTAAAGCGTCTCGAGTGGCCAAGGAGTTCAACTATGCATGCATGATGCTCCACTCTAGGCTTCACTTCAAACTTTCTACTAATTCGATTGAAATGATGCTAGCCTTCATCTACTGGTCTTGCATGGCCATCGGCAGATAAAATAACAATGAAGGTGATATGGCCTACTTTAATGCCTGCTTCTTGTATTTCATAAAAGAGTGTCAGGGCATCTTCCTCATGCCCATGCATTCGATACCCACACTACAGAGCTACTAATCAGCACATGAAGGAAAAATAATTGCTATGGTAATAGAGTTAGGCTTCACCTTTGCAACATGCATTCAACTGCATATTTCCATGGATTCAACACTATGACCAAATTGAGTATACCTCACAATATCTGCACTCCATTTAATTACATCTGGGTTCATTCCTGTCATTTTGAAGTTGATAAAAGAGCGCCAACACCTCATCACAATATCCATTCAATGCATAACAAGAAATTACTGCATTCCATGAAATCAGATCCCTCTTTGGCATATTGAAAAACACTTCATATGCATCATCCATTTTTTGTTGTTGCAGCACTGCTAATTTTGCACAAGAAGCGAGAGCACTAGCAAATAGTGACTGAATTGGATTTCACTCCAGCCAACTGCATTTATAAAAGATCTCACTACACCATTGTTGTGACCATTCAACTCATACTTGGATATCATCACGCTCCAATTTATCACATTGGGTTTTGACCTTCCCAGCTACATTTCGTCAAGTACCTTTCCTTCCTCTTCACAATTTCTAATTTCGAAATACCCTGTAGTCATGGTGTTCCATGTAACAGTGGATTTCCCTGCCCTGCTCTAGGGCCACAATCTCAGCGCATGCCTTGAGGACAATTGGAAAGGTGTGTCTCCACTAAGTCCCCCCTGTTGTGTTTGGTAATATATCTTGAGGGCTTCCTGGCAGTGTCCATCCCTAACACAACCTCTAATAATAACATTCCATGCGGTAACATTTTTCTTGGGAATTTTGTGAAACACCTGGCTTGTGCCGTTCATACTTCTACAATAAGCATACATGTAAAAAGTGCAGCAGGATCGCCCGAAAAGAGGCAAATTAGTGATATGGGAATTTCAATCTGCATGAGCAATTCTGGCCTTGTATCGATCTCAGATTCAATCCAGTATACCTTTATCTACAGCTTAAGCCATTTGGGATTAAACAACTCTATCAACATCACATTGGGATTAAAGTACAACTTAATGTGCCCAATAAGCAACACCCTTTGGGTGAGACAGACCCCATGAAAAAAAAGCTACCAACACCTACAGAACCTGGCTATCTTTATATCTCTTTTTTGTTTTCAAATCTATTTAAATCCCACCTTATTTAAAAGAGTCTGTTGATGCTGATGATTTTTGGATGACTCTAGTTTGCCCATCTGTTATCAAAGGACCTTCCAAAACTACTGCATGTTTTGATCCCGCTCTTTCTTCTTTACCCTCTGCCTCAAAAGTCTCTGTGCCAGAATTCAAATCTAAGTTTAGCCTGGACCAGATTCTATCATTATTGGGAGTTGGAAATTTTGTCAATCCCATTAAGGATGTCGGATATGGGGTGGAAGAATTGCACCAGAGGTCAAAATCTGAGAAGTACTTGGAGTGAACTTGAAGAGTCCGAGAAAGGTGCAAACACAACAGGAAAATAGGCAGAGCTGCATCCAGAGAGGTGCCCAGTGTACAGAAAACAGGGTGACTGCATTGGATATGAAAATGTTGCAGTTGTAGATGACAACCATCCAGTAGTAGGCCTATATATATCTGCATGGAATGAAGAAATGTCTCGCCCTTGCCCTACACTGAAGAATGTCTGGGGAACAATAAAAAAAATGGATATTTTTGCCTCACAGGTGCATATGCTGGCATTGCAACTACAGGAATTGGTCCTCCAACTTGAGACCAAAGTGTCATATTTCATTTCACCAGCCAGTATACTATTGTGAACATTACCTCAGCTCGAAACCTATTTGGAATAGACTTCCTCTGCAACTTACACCTAGCCATCTTTGTGATAGTAAAGTTTTGCCTCTCAACCAATACATTTTGTTTTGGAGTGTAAGGTGTAGTATATTGTCTTTGGATCCCATGTTTAGCACAAAATTTATTGAAATATTTTAAGTAGAATTCCCCACTAGTATCATATCTAAGAGAGGCAATATGAAAACCTAACTGTTTCTCTATTAATGCTTTGAACTTTTGAAATTCATTAAACACATCATATTTTAATTATAGAAAATATACCCAGATTTTTCTACTGAAATAATAAAAAAACGGAAGGAAGTACCTAGCACTAGTGGTTGATGTCATGTTCATTGGTCCACATATGTCTGAAAGTACCAACTGAAGGACCCTCTACGCTCTCCAAGCTTGTCCTTCATAAAATGGTATTCAATGTAGCTTCCCTGCCTGACAAGCTCTGCAAACTTTGTGGATCTTCTACAGAATGTTCGGAAGTCCATCTACTAGTTTCTCTCATGGCAACTGAGAGAGATAGGTCAAGTTGAGGTGCCCATACCTATGATGCCATAGGGGTGCTAGATTTTGCAATAAAAATTACCTTTAACTTACAATTTCTAATAAGATCAATATTCAAAAATCTGAAGACAGTGAAAGCTAAGAAATTCATCTAAAATGCATCATTATAATCTTGGACATAGAAAGCACTCATCATTGCATAGTTTCCAAAAAGTTCAACATTTTAAGGGCTTCTTTCCTAATTCAAAATCGCTGAAGATATATAAACTAACTATTTCATTTGTCCTACAATTCCAATAGTGCACATGGCAAGCTTCTCTGCAAATCTCTTTTGTTGCATATGGTAGGCCTCTGAATAGACTAAGCTTGTACTAGCATAATGCAAACATGACCTGCAAGTCACCACTGTGTTTTGGTTTCTGAAGACTGCTGCATTATTGAATGACTAGTGAAGTATCAACCAGTGAACAAGTTTCAAGCTTTGGAGAAGTCACAATATATTATAATTTTGTCTTGCAGATTGGCCTCTTGACCAATTTTTTCTAGGAATGCCTCTTATGAAAAAATGAGTCTTTCCTAACAGGTTATGAGCCTCTTGAAAATACCAGGTTCACTAGAACATTGGAAGCAAATATCTAATGCACGCATCATGCTACCACTACAAGCCATTGCAGAAAATAGAAACCAAGGTGAAAAAGGATCTACAGCTACATTGTAGACGTGTTATAGTGACAAACTTTCTTGAATGTCTATTCTCCAACATCCAGAGCATTACCACAAATAATCATAGTTTGTATTTAACTCCAAATAATATACATTCCAATAAGAAGTTGTCAATCATAGTTTTACCTTGTGGCAATGATTTTCCTTATGCCCTGCTCTCATTTTCAGTCAAAAACTAGATTTCCTATATTGACGACGTTCCTACTGTAATATGACCAACTATCGGACAACTATCTCACTGTAATTCTAGATAAAATGAGCAGTGTACCCAAATAATATCTTTGCAAGCATATCATTGTTACTCACAAGCTTGTGCCATGTGGACCACAACCTAGATTTATTGTCATTTTGAGCTTGGTACTCCTACAGTCCCAAGACAATGCTTAGAGATATTGTCAATACATAAATATCACCATACACGTACTAACCAAAAGGGTCATACTGTGTTCCTCTAAGTCAGGATCATATTTACACTGTAGTCATCAGTGTCAAGGAGATAAATTGTCATGATACCTAGTGATATTTTCATACTTTGTTGTCAAGGAAATTCTGTCAATGTACATGATATTCAAATTTATTAGCATTGAAGGTACTACTTTATTGGTGAGAGATTACAATGCACTGTAATCAAATTACTTCAACACAAGAATTTTGTCAGTCCTTGAAACGGTCAGAAATTGGAATGAAGCTTGAATGGTCCACTTCAATGAGACTGTGACAGAGTGTATATATAGAACCTTCCACAAATTTCAAACGACTCTGGAAACTCCAGAAATGAGCTTTAAGGACTGAGACTTGACAAATACTAGCCTCAGTGATTTATTTGCAAGATTTGTGCCTTTAAAAAGACATATGTTATAACCGGCCTCCTTATGAGTTTGATCACATTAGTCACCCAACCATGTCACTGTCACAAGCCAAGATGAGTTTGGATTGTTAAAACTTGTATGATTGCCACTAAATTAATACAGATTAACCTAGGATGTAGATCAAACAACAAAGAGCTGCAAATCCAATTCCATATGGCCACAGATCAGAGCTTCACAGATCCAAGAATTATCACGAGGTCACCAAAGATACATTGTGTAGAAAATCTTCAAACTGGAGAGTTATAGTTCAACATAAGTCCACTTCATTCCAGCGATTGACCAGATTCTCTTGAAACCAAGACTAGAATTTGAAAACTTTCAAACCACCAATCTCTTTTAAGGCAAATGATTTGTTATACAAAGAAATGAAGATGGTCACCAGGAGATATAGTACTTTTCCTTTTATTAGACCAATAGTGAACTTCAGATACAAAATCTTTAAGACAATTTAAGGATAAGCCTCATACATATAATCCATGCTTTGCCATTATCTATTGCATTAATTAAATAACATCCAGTAGAAAATTTCCAACCCAATGGTTGTTGAGACTCTGTATTCACTGTTTTTACAGAGCTGGAAGCGTTTTGAAAGAATTTGTCATGAATTGTAATTTTCCCAGTTAACACCTACACACCAAGACTATTGCTTCTAGTAGATAATTCTGTCCTTGTCTTCAATAATTTAGAACCAATTTCCTTCATGTTGAAGACATTACTCAAATCTAAGTCTATTATAAGCACAGATATTTCACTAGCCAAGATCATGAAAATGGCATCCAATATGCCAATGGTGGATATTCAAAACTTCCAAACCATTGTTTCACTAGGATACTGACATTGTTTTAGATTGTATGAAACTGAAATTCCTTGAATGCAACAGAATTGGTAGCACCTGCCTCTTGCAATCATCAAGACAGAAATTCAAGATGGAATCGAATCTCATGATCTTTTCCATACACAGATTCTTAGGATAAAGGTTGAGAAAAGACTTAATGAGTAGTGAACTTTCAAGAATCAAATGTTGCTCCCTTAGATTCAGAGAAATGCTCATAAACATATGCTAGTATCACTTGTAGTGGTTTTATATTAAACCCAACCTCTAGGTCTATAGTGTCACCATTTTTATCCTTTATAGATGCAGAGACAAACAACCATTCCAATGTTTTCTTCAAAGGATGTCATGCCTTCAAGATATTTTTATTGTCAAATTGGCAAGGTCTCCTATGCATATGTGGAAGTCACGATGCTTGCAAAAGGAGGTGAACTAGAATGCATTAGTTACAAGCTTGGCATGAACCCTATATTGCTTCCTAGAAGCCAAGAGTAATATAGATAGAGTATATATTAAAGGATGTAGATAAATCATTCTAAAAGTTTTTTATACTAGTCTACCTTGTTCTACTATGTTGAATATTATAAATTTTTCTTTATTTAACTATCGAGGCTAATTATTATTGTTTACATATGTTTGCCCTTTACCAATTAAATTCTATTGAGAATTTGAACTCCAATTTCTGTGGTTGCATAATCATTGAAAATGGGTACCATAATGCATGTATATTGTAGTATAGGAATGCCATTAATGTGAAATAGCAAAAATAGATCACAAAATAGCAAGAAATGAATGACTTCAATACAATGTGTCCTTTAGTTGTGAAGAGTAGTCATTGGCATATTTTTTTTGCATTGATTTCTTTGGTATAATTGTACTGCAAATCAGAATCTCTTGTCAATATAATATAGTGGTTGGACAATGCCTAAAAGATCTCCTGCTAGTGGGGATTATATTCTTTAGAAACCAGTAAAATTGGTGTCTGAGATGAACTCTTCAGTTGTTGGCATTGTCATAGAAATTCATGCTTGCTGTTTTATACATTCAACTGCAATGGTGCTTCCAGAGAACAGACATCAGCCTTTGATTTGTGATACAAAGAAATGAAGATGGTCACCAGGAAATATAGTACTTTTCCTTTTATTAGACCAATAGTGAACTTCAGATCATACTTGATATTTAATGAGCAGCTAGCCAATATATATGTATGAGGCTTATCCTTAAATTGTCTTAAAGCCTCTGTATAAAGGCATACATCAGCTAATATATATGTATGATGCTTATCCTTAAATTGTCTTAAAGCCTTTGTATCAAGGCATACATCAGAGTTGACTATGACTAGGTTCAACAGCTACTCTGTTTTGTGCTTAAGGACAAATCTAAGTCTTCCATTAAATCCCTCTTATTTGGAAAAATGTTATCGATAGCTAAGCCCAATCATCATAGATCCCTCTGAAGCCTTGCATTGGTAATCATCATGAGCTACCCAGATTAGAGATGAGACTTACATGAGGTGATTGCAACATCAAACTTCTAAGAAGCTTTAGGTCAAAGAAGAGAATGCAGAAGACCTTCTTCAATCAGAGAGAAGAGATATCTACCAATATATCAAATTACCGAATTCATGAAGAGGAGGGGTCATTTTATATCGAGACCATTCATTATAAGATCCTTGCTCAGAGCAACCAAGGATGTCAGGGATCTGTAGTGCACATTTATTGAGGCACCTCTACTGACAGGATTAGAACTGTTCCAAAGTGCTATGCACTTTTTCTCCAAGCAGTTCTTCAAGATTGAAAGCTTCAAAGGATCTGTCCATCCAAGTTTGCATAGGACTGTAATAATTATTGCTCATTAACTTTGAAAATTATCCTTTGCTACCACATGGGAGTACATAATGTTGTTATGTTCTGTCCCTCATGAAATATTGTCTCCATGGGATAATATAGCATGTTGTTTTGGTAACTCTGTATCAGGGAACGTGAGTGATAGACACATATCAACCATTGTGGGATTAGATCCTGCTGTCTTGGGCACATAGTTTCTTTTGAAAATTTGCATCCACGCCTCTATCTGCCAATTTTTTTGTTCTGTATGGGCTCATTTTGTACCATGCTTATCATTTTCATTATTTAAAGTTGATGTCCAACGTTGGCAACCTGCCTAATGAATCGAAATTTGAAAATATAGTTTACAGTCTATTATCTCTTCATCGATCTCCCAATTCAAGAAAGTTACAGAACTGTAGGAGAGATGGGATAGAACTAGATGAACTGGTTTAATTATAGAGACTGCATTTTTCCAAAGGATCTTGGCATTAAAACAACACTTCAAATCCCTTTTATGTGGAATGGTGCCTATATAGTATATATACTTGGTCTCTGTTTTATTAATGTATGAATAGATAGAAGAATGGAAAAAAAATGTAACATCTTCCTTTGCCAAATTAGCTCTATGAAAAAAAAATTAAATCAGGAACATCAAGATTGTTAAATGTTTTAGTTGTCAGAACACTAAAATATTCAATGAGCAATCTAGGAGATTGCCTTGATTGTTGCAGGTTCTTTAGGCAATACTTCCTCCTCTTTGTGATACATCAGATGTCATTGGCACTTTTTAAATTCATAGCCTCATTGGGTCGAAACATGATTGCCTCACAAACATTTGGATCATTCACTTTGCTCATTGTGTTTGTTCTTGGAGGGTTTGTGGTATCAAGAGGTATTTGACATTATAGTATATGTAAAGATAGTTATTTACTCCAAAGAAATATACTTTATACTAATATTGAGCTTTTCAACTAGAACTCGGGTTACAAAATTGAAAAAATGGTTCCTTTTATTCATGTTTCTAGAACAGAGAACATACCTAGCTGGTGGATTTGGGCATATTGGTGCTCACTGATGTCCTATGGCCAAAACAGTGGTGAATGGATTTCTAGCTCCTAGATGGGAGAAAGTATGTGTTATCATGTACTGATAGAGTGTCCTATAATCATAATCCCAGGAAAGAAATATTGAATATTTCCTTTCCTCTAAATATTTCATCTTTGTGCATCCTGTCAGTAATAGCTCCATTGAAACACTTGGACGTGCTATCCTAGAATCTCATGGATTACTTGCTGAAGTTAAATTTTATTGGACTGGAATTGGAGCATTGATTGGGTTCTGTGCACTTTTCAACATTCTGTACACTGTTGCTTTAGCATGCCTCAACCATAAGTATGACATTCCACTATAAGGTTTGCTTTCCGCTACTATTTCTCTCACCTAAAATTATCTTAAGAGTGAGATATAATAAATTCTCCTCCAATTACAGCTTTAGTGAAATCACAGGCTGTTATATCTGAAGAGGTTATTGGAGAGAAGCAAGAAAAAGGAGCTGGAGAAAGAAACCAATAAAAAAAACATCGTTCTGTTCAACTGACATCACAATGAAGGTCTAGTGGTAAGTCGAGCTCTCCAGAAATACTTTAGTAGTTCCCAATATTCAATCTACTACTCACAGATTAAATTACAATGTAAATGGATATGGTGCTAATTGTAACTGATTAAAATATTTGATAGAGAATTAAATGAGAATATCTATTGCCCCAGCCGTCCCCTCACACCCCCTTCACGTCCCCTCCTGTCCCCTCACGCCCCTTCCTGTCCCCTCACGCCCCCTTGACCCCTCCAGATGGGGAAACGTCCCCCTTGACGTCCCCTCCAAATTTTCAAAAATTGGGAGCGTCAGGAAACGTCCCCTAGAAGTCCCCAAGATCCCGAATCGCAGGGGGCGAGGATTCTAGACCCGTAGGGGGGGGGGGGGACGATTCCCCGTGTAACACTGAGTTTTTCACTGCATCACATTCACTCACATTAGCAATGACAGATTACAAAACTAAAGACATTGTAGAGCTAAAATTCATGTTCCAACAGAGTTCTACTATGCTTGGGTGTTAGATATTTAGATAAAATAATTAAGACTTGTAATAGCTCACCTTGTGGAAAGGTAAAGGTTCTATTGAAGTAGAAACTTTTTTAGTCTGATTTTTTCAGTGCATCACTTTCACTCAAATTAGCAATGACAGATTTGTCAAACTTCTTAGAATCTGTCAATAATGAAACATTCAGATCCCGGACATTTTCAAGAGTAAAAATATCAGTGCCAAGTGATTTCCTAATTTGTGATCCACTATTATGATAGTGAGTGGCTTGTTCACATGCCTTTTCAACTTGTAAGTTGGCAAGAAGAAAAACATGTAGTGTCTGTGTTGCCACTTCCTCATAACCTGGGTAATTAGAAGTACATGTTATTACACAGAATGCACTTCCAACAGACAAATGTTTTTCAAGTGATGTTTTTCATTTGTGTGGAGAAGAATGGCCACCTTTTAATTCAAGTGCTTGTATTGCAGATAACGCCTTTTTTGGTGCACAATTAGCTTTACTTGGCTCAGTAATGTCTTTATTGTATAATATAGTACTCACTGAATTTGTCTTGAGGGAAACAATGTAGCCTTGAAATATCCTCTGGTTCTTGAACTTCAGAGGCCATAAATCGAGTTGTTACACTGCCCATGTAAATTATCTCATCTTTCTCCATATAAGAAGCTAGTTTATGGTTACATGTATGTGCCATATTTTCACTAGTCCATGGTAACATAGAAGACTCCTCTTCTCTCTGACTCAAGGTTGTTGATGACAACTTTGTAACACTTACCCGGGCATACTTAGGAGTTTTTTTTTTCCAAACACACTCATTATCGTTCACCATTTCCACATCTCTGACTGCAAACTCCTCTTCCATGACATTTTTATAAACAGATCCTGAATCTTTCAACAACTAATTATTTTCATTGTGCCTGTTAACTAGAATTTTGGTCAGAGATTTTTATTTGGTAAGCACATGAGCAGTCTAAATTGAGAGTTTAGAAGCATTTTCACAGATTCTGGAGTTGTTGCTTCTAACCATACATTTAAAGGTCTCAAATTGCTTTATTTATATATATTTGCACCTTTTTAAAGGTCTCAAATTGCTTGATTTAAAGGTCTCCTCCTCATATGATGTGTACTATTTTGAATATTCTATTCTTTGCATATCAAACATTATAAAGCCTCTTGCACACTGTTCTCATCTCTTTTATTTGAACATAATTCCGATAATCATTGCATTCATGAATAAAGGATATATTCATGTGAAACCCTGTCCAGCTGCTTCTCTTGGCTAATGCCATCACCTACATCCCATAGAGAATCCGACAATTGAATGTCGACTTGACCAAAGGCATTGCTTACTTCCCGCTGAGATTGAACAAGAGAATCAAAATCTCTCCTTCCAGGGGTCATTACTCTGTGCTTTGAACTTGAAGTTTGCCTCTTTTCCCTTCTCTTCTATCCTGAGACTCCAAAAACTTGCTGCAGCCCATCCTTTCTGTCTCCTCTGCCCACTGAAATTTCAAAAGCACTTCATCCTCGCCCTTATATGCTCCTTCAGTTTGAAATCCAAAATCATCATTTCCACTATTCTTGTTTTCCGTATTTAATTCTGTTGAATCTGTATTTTGTGCTAGGTTATGAGTATATTGTTTTAAATTATTCACTTACGAACATAGACCAATCATAAGAATATTCTTATTTTGTGCAGGCCTGCAATCCACGACCGAGGAGGAATTGACAGCAAACAATAAACCACATTGCTCAGAGGCATTCAACAAAATTGGCAGATCTTTGGTGTTTTTTCTCAAATTCATCCCTGACTGTTCAGACGCTGGCTGATTCTTCTTACTTGTATTTTCAAACCCATCTCCCAAAATATATAGCCATCTAGAAGGTAATGACTCTTTGAGCCCTTTGAAAATACACCACATAATAATCTCTGCCCAATTGTTTGAGCTGCTTATCAACTCACCAATGTCTGGTCCAAACAAGTTTCCTTCAAGGATCAAATTAATTTCTTCTTTTCAAATAGAGTTTAGAAGCATTTGCACAGATTCTGGAGTTGTTGCTTCTGACCATACATTTAAAGGTCTCAAATTGCTTGATTTATATGTATTTGCACCCATTTGAACTGAAAGCTATATTTTGCAAATTTGTTTCAAGCTCAAAAGTATTATCCTGCCTATAGAAGCTTGAACCCCAATAATCCTTGCAGTGGCCACTTTCACCAAGTAGAATATGTGCTTCATCAGACCTCAAACCTCAATTTCCCTTCCAAGTTTTTCTCTATAACAATTTTTGTGAGTCCTGCTTGCCGGACACCAGTTACAAACTTTCTTTCACCTGAAAATTCACAACAATTGAATTTAAATTAGCCTCACATGGGTTGTATTTCATTTTTAGTATATTTCACTTGATTATTTCTTTATACAATCTCCCCACTTCTCGTATCCATGTTCCAGCGTTCCTTTGCACCTCTTGGTGCAATTGCTAGTTATAAGAATATTTAAGATTCTGGATCTATCGATCTGAGATGGATATTGCAATATAAATCTGAAGGATTCATGAGATTACTTCATGTTTGATCAGATTTTTTAATGATAAATGTTATCTTGCAAGAAAATTTCAAAATTTGAAGTCATATTAATTTAGTACATTGATGCAAATTCATACGCTGATGCGATGTATATTATGGCAATTTCATTTTTTTACAGTTACTTTTAGTTTAATTATATCATTTAGCTCGATGCTTTCCATATATTCAACTAAACCTTTGTTGCTTAACAAGACTTTGTCATTTCCATGTTTTCGTGAAATTGTTTATGGTTTGATACTCTCATACAACCTCTATCAAGTTACATGCACCCTCGTTAGAAAACACAAGAGAATTTTGCTTGCCATGACTATGTTTCTTTGTCATTGTTGACTTAAGAAAGTCTTTTAGCTAAGAAACTAGTTTCAAGGTTATGGCATAACTTGTCATATAAATTGAACATAATTTATATCCAAAATGTTAATTTGTAAACTACTTAGCTGGTTTTAGGCTTTCCATTTAAAATCTACTTTAGTTTGAACTTTGAATGAGTTGTTCCATAGACTTGAATATTAAGAGATTTTGGTGTAAGGATTAAAAATTAGCCCGTAAGGCCTCTCAGTTATTCATTTATTTTATCTAATATAACATTTACTATTAAATTAGAACCACTCGGCACAAATACGTCATAGATCAAGATCATACTTTGTAGAGTTTCGTAGAATAAAAATAGGAGCAAGGACACTGAGTTCTTTCAGTTTTCCTGTTTCTTATTCCTTTGGTGTATCTTTGCACCTTTAGGGGCAATTTCTAGTTTAAAGTCTAATTTTTTAAAGGGTGCTAGCTCAATGGAAGAGCACCTGCTTTACAAGCAGGAGGTTGGTGGTTCGATTCCATCGTGCCCTGATATTCATATATAGGGAATGACGAAGATTGGTTTTTGGTGACTGATGCTCTTTTGACCATCACCAATGAGCTTATGGTGACATTTTTCGACCCTCACCAAAATATGAAATGGTGACGGTCAACGAACGCCACCATATATACGCATCAATAGTGACGACCATTAAAGGTCCGTCACCATAAATCGTTGTTGTTTATATGAAATGGTGAGGGTCACTGTTTGTCATTATAGTCATTATTCGTGACGGACCTTGATGTCACCAATGCGTTTATGGTGACGGTCAATGAACGTCACTATATATATGCACCAATAGTGATGGCCATGAAAGGTCCATCACAAAAAATCATTGTTGTTCATATGAAATGGTGACGGTCACTATCCGTCATTATAATTAATATTCGTGACGGACCTTGACTGTCACTACAACACATACTTTCGGCGACGCCACCTTTGGTGACGTTCATTTTTTGGTAACAGAGGTTATTGTCCGTCACCATTTCTCATATGAAATGGTGACGGTCAATATCTGTCACTATAAATCATTATTGGTGACGAACCTTGAATGTCACCACAACACTTATACTTTCGGCGACGCCACTTTTGGTGACGTTCATTTTTTTGGTGACGGAGGCTATTGTCCGTCACCATTGCTCATATGCAATGGTGACAGTCACTATCCGTCACTATAAATCATTATTGGTGACGGACTTTGCATGTCACCACAACACCTATACTTTCGGCGACGCCACCTTTGGTGACGTTCAGTTTTTGGTGACGGCTCTTTTGACCCTCACCAATGAGCTTATGGTGACCATTTTCGCCCCTCACCAATGTGTTTTTTTCTTGTAAGGTACCCTTTAATTTAGGTTCTTCATCTTCGAGGATAGTATAGATAGCTTGCCACTTTGCAGCACCTCCATCTGCAGTGCAGAAAATATCTGAGACTATGGGCGACATTTCTGTGTATTCCAATTCTGCAATAGTTTGTTTGTCGTGTTTCTACATTACTTTGTGGATGGACATATCTTGAAGGAAAATCCCTATTAAAGACAGAGTAATGATCAAATGATGAAAGATATATTTGAAATGACCAATTTGAAAAGAAAAGATCTGGGAAGCAGCTATATCATTTATTAATCGTAACAAATCAATAATTGTTTGAATTGGGATGATAAAACATACTTAATCGTTTCTGACACTATTTATTTTCACATTAAACCTTTATTTAAACCTATCAAATCCATCGCATCGCGCCTTTTGAACCTGTCTTTATGAAGCACACGATTAATTTTTGTTTATGTGATATGCGATTTCGCGATACCGTGAAATTGCAAAATCGCAGTATCGGAATATCACAATATCGAAATTTTGGTAAGAACTGCTTAAATTTTTAAACGTATATCTGTGATGTGTGATTTATGCTGTCGCTTTTGAAACTCATATCGATGATCGCAAAATCGGGATTTCGCTGTTTTGTTGCTTAACTTTCAATGAGAAAAGATTATGCGGGATGCGATTTGCGATAGGGTAAGCACAAGGATGTTTTATGAATTTCTTTTTTGTTTTTTGTTTTTATTTAATAAAAAACAACAATGTTTTTTGGAGTTTGATTTTTTTATCTAAAATGAAAAAACACATTTCTAAGAAGGGTCCCTATTTTTATTATCAAAATTTTAGACTATTTTAAAAATAAAAATGGGGGGAGTTGTTGCATAGCACAACAATTGGCGATTCACTTGGGAGAACCAAATATCTTTGATTGGTTTATTTTGATATTTATAAACTTTCAAAACAAGAAAAAGATATAAGAATAAAAATAGTATGATTCATGAATTAAACAATGTTTTTTCATAATATAATCTATTTACCTATCTCATTTCTTCTTAATTAACCCCTTCAGTGATAATACATAGGTATCTGTATCAGTCAGTAATCAGATTTAAAAATATAAAGTAGGTATTCTCTAAAAATTGGTTTCATATATTTTTACTCATTTATCACAGATAGAGCCACTATTTCCAGCAGGCGTTTATAGCTTCGACAGGGTTATCTTTTAACCAATAATGATTCATGGTCCCATTTGAATTTGATTTATTATTTCAAAATATAATTTGACATATGATTGAATTTCTTTTTTCTGACACATTTTCAAAATCATTGTCCAGGTTTGGTGGCTTGATAGTGACAATGTCATTCACTAATAGTAATTTATTTAGAACAAGCTGGCTCGTAATGAGACCCCTTGTCTTTTAATTTTTTATAATCATTTAGCTATTACCCTGTTGTGGTATGCAGTATTGGTAATATCAGTCAAGATTATTTCTCTATGATCACGATAAACAAGCTTGTGATGAGACTTATTTTCTTTTGAATTTATATATCGTATATATTTCTTTTTCTTTTTTGAATTATACTTTGAAGAAGAAATTTCATCAGATGAGATGAATCATTAGCTCGTTTAAGAGTTATGGATGATAATTATAGAGTTGGTAGATACCTTTTCGTAGAGAATCCTTGCTAAGTTAAAAAGTTTCCTTTTTTGATTGATACATAACATCTATATTTTATGACATCAAGAGTCTTTTCAGAAAGTAAATGCCTTTAGTAAATTTCAAATTAATTCAAAAAATTAAAGTTTATTCAATTCTCATAGTTATAATCATATTTTTACTTTACTTATTTATAGAAGCAAAAAATCAAAATAATTTATTAGAAAATTTGAAAATTTGAATCAACCAAAAAAGATGCTATTTTTCAACTTTTATTTTCGTAAAGCAAACTAAAATTTAAAACTTGTTCTTCTAAGAAAAATATTTTTTAAGAATTTGACCATTCACCGGTAAGGAATCTTTCTTACCTAATAAATCTTGTAACAAAAATGTGGATAAGCCTATTTTTTCTATGATTTGAAATGGACCAAGCCATAATCTTTGAAATTTGGTATGCTTACCTTTTTCCTCATGTGCCTTATCCCATTTCAAAACAATGTCTCCAATCTCAAAATATTTTGAACTGGTAGATGCTGTGTCAAATGAGGCTTTCATTATTTGTGTATGATGAGCATGTATAGCTTTTGCTTTTTCTCTCTATTCTTCCATTTTAAGGATTTGATATTGTCTAATTTGAATGGAAGACGAAGTATTTTCATCAACAAATTGCACTAAAGAAAATGATGGTATTGTTATATTTGTGGGTAGAACTTCTTGTTTCCCATAAACTAACACAAATGGAGAAGTACCTATTGAAGCTTTATGGGTGATTCTATCTACCCAGAGAGCGAATAATAGTGCTTTGTGCCAATTTTTATGATTTTGTTCTATAGTTCGTTTTATGATTCTGATAAGGTTTTTATTTGTAGATTCAGCTAATCCATTACCCTCTGGATAATAGTTAGTTGAATATTTTAATTTAAAACCTCTTTTCAAAGCGAATTCTATCATAGTGTTTCCAGAAAAGTAAGATGCATTGTCAAATATCAAAGTTGATGGGAGGCCAAACCTAGTGACTATGCATTGATCAATAAAATCTATAATACTTTGTGTATTAATCACCTTTAATGGGATAAATTATACCTATTTTGTGAAATAATTTGTTGCAGTTAGAATATACTTATGCTGTTTAGAAGAGTTTTGAGTTATTTCACCTATGATATCTAACCCCCATTGTTCAAATGGTTGTTGGATATTTACTGGTTGCAGTGGAAATGCTGCTTTTCTCTCTCTTCCTGCTGCAGTTTGACATATTTTGCATTTTCTCACTTATTCATTTGCATATTTAAATAGAGTTGGCCAATAGTAACCACCATGCAGTATTTTGTGAGCTGTGGTGTTTCCTCCGAAATGACCTCCAGCTGGTCCATCATGTAATTCCTGCATTACTTTTTCAGCTTCAATTTTCTCTAAAAAGCTCAATGATACAAAATCATAATTCTTCCTAAATAGAACATCATATATAAGTTGATATTGATTTGTTTTAAGCCTCAGAGCACGCTTTGCTGTATAATTGAGATATAATGGAGCATATCCATTTTTTAAGAAAACTTTCAAATCAACATATTGTGACTAAGAATCGTTTAGGCTTACCTCAGATAGTTTTATTTCATTTGATTGATCTTCTTCTATTGGTAAATGATAGGCTACAGTTAACATCTTGCAAATACCTTGACCTTTAAAATTTTTAGCAAGATGTATCTCTAAATCATATTCTTGAAGTGCGGTAACCCAATTTGCTCTCTGCTCTCCTACCTCTCGTTGGATTAATAATTGCCTTACTGCTGAGTAAGGTACTATTATTTTAGTATGTGTTTTTAGGATAAAAGGTATAAAATGTTTCAAAGATTTAAACACAGCATAAGCTTGTTTTTCCATAGCTGAATAATTTAACTTAGCACCTTGAAGGTTAGAACTGAAAAACAAAATGTGCTTCAATATTTTGATCATTTAGCTGTGTCAAAACTGTTGCGTATGATGTATTAGAAGAAAATTTGTATAATAAAAATGGCTTAAGAAAATATGGAGTTGTTAAATAAGGAGATTCAATGATAGCTTTTTTAATCAACTCAAAAGAATTTCTCTCATCTTTTCCCCATTTAAAAAATGAATTTTTCTTGATCATTGATTGCAAGGGTAAGATGATTTGGGAAAAATCAAGAACAAATCATTTTACAAAATTAATTTGTCCTAAAAATGATTGCATCGTTTTTTATTTTGTGGTAGAGGAATGTTTTCGATTTCCTGAATCCTATCAGGGTCAATATGAATTCCTCTTTTGGAGACAACGAACCCTAATAATTTACCTTCTGATAAGGTGAAATAACATTTTTTAAGATTCAAGGAAATGCCGAATTTTCTACATCTGTCAAAAATATGTTTGAGTTGATTAACATGATTATTTCTATGCTTAGAGTACATAGTAATGTCGTCTAAGTATATAACAACTGAGCTATTTATTAGTCCTATGAAATCTATATCCATGGCACGTTGAAATGTGGCGCTAGCATTAATCAATGAAAATGGCATTTTTTGGTATGCGTATGTTCCCCACTTTATTCAGAATGTTGTCTTTAATCTATCATCTGGATGTACCATAATATGATTATATCCTGAAAATCCGTCGAGAAAAGACATCAATTCAGATCCTGCAACTGACTGTAATATATGTTCCATGGTAGGCAAGGGAAAATTATCCTTTTGGCAAGCTTTATTCAAATTTCTGAAGTCTATGAAAATCCTGATGTCTCCATTCTTCTTTCTAACTGGGACCATGTTTGACATCCATTTCGAATGTTTAACATGAAAAATAATTTTGGCTTTGAGCATTTTATTTAATTCAGATTTAATTTGATTTTATAAGTTTGGGTGGTTCTTTCTAAGTTTTTGCTACACATGTTTTTCATCTGATATCATAGGTATAGTATGCTGAATTATTGAAGTATCATATGTTTTTAGATCCAAATAATCCCATGCAAAGATATTTTTATATGTTTTCAGTAACTTAATGAATGACATCCTTTCTTCAGGTTTTAAACCAAGACCTAGGTTAATGTTTTGAGGTTTTCTGGTGTACCAAGATTAATCAATTCAAATTTTAGAGTAGAACTCTGGGTTTTAGAATTGGTAATCTTTTTAAACATATCTTTCAAATCATAGAGATCTTCCATTTTGACTACAGATTTGGGAATTGGATTATTTTGTTTATCTTCAATCTGTAAGTCATGTTCATGTTCATCTATGATTTGACCTTCATAAGATCCATCTAATGTAAGAAAGTCTACTATATCGGCATCATTGTTAAATACTCTCTAATTTGTTACACTGTCAGGAATGGAAGGCCTAAAAATTAATTCAATTGAAAATCTATCTGGGCTAAATTATTCAGATGGTATAAGCTTAGACGCTACATTATCAAGTAAATCAGCACTTGCATTTTGTAATCTAGGAACTGTGGAGATATTAAATGCATAAAAATGGGATGTAAGGCTTTGAGCTAAAGCTTAATAGTGTTTCAAATGTCCAGAAATACAATGAATTATGTTTCTGACTTGTCTAACAATTATCTCATAATCTCCATATACCTACAAATATTTAACATTTAAACTAATAGCTTTATACAGACCTTGTATCAATGCTTCATATTCAGCGGTATTATTTGTGCATTAAAATTTGAGTCTAAAAGCTAGGTTTTCTCTCCTTTAGGATTGATTAAAACGCAACCTGCTCCTGCACCATCTTCTAATTTTGAATCATCAAAGTATAAAGTCCAAAACAAAGAATTTTTTGAATTTTTTTTGCTAAGATCAATACATCTAGAAGTGTCTGTTTGAGAAAAATTTTCAATTTGAGAAATAACAACATTTAAAAGGTGAAATCTAAGAATTGAATGATCCAAGAAATGATTCAGCTGAGTAATTTCCAATAATATTGTTAGTGAAAGCTACAACTTCATTTGTTTCTTCAAGTTCAGTGATTGTGTGTTTCATAAATTTCTTGCGATCAACTCTGATTTGATTTGGTTTACCATTATATGGCAAGCACATGTGTGACCAATCAGTAGCAAAATATCCATGTAACGTTTCAGACCAATCCTTGCTTAAAATAAGACCATAAAATTCAGGGATGTCTGCAACCAAAATATCGATTAATTGTAGTACCTTTGGATTGGATGATAATCTAATAGATACTGACAACATTTCTTCAATGAAATCTACTTTTGTTCTATCTAATTGAACTATATGTACATCATATTTTTGAGGAGTGGCATTCAATTTCGTACACACCGTTCTTGGCATGATGTTTGAAGAAGCTCCTGAATCAATAAGATAGTTATGAACGTTTTTGTTGAAAATATCATAAGTCAGAAGTAAAGGAGGAGTGTGAGAAATATATCTGTCACCGATTAAAACAAGATCACTGGGATTTACTTTATTTGAAGATGACAGAGGTTTTCCCATATCTTTAGAAGCTTAGGCTATAACCAGTGGTTGTATAGGATCTACAGGGATTGCCTTGAGTTCTCTAAGTAAAAGTTTCTGTTGTTGCTTGAGTTTGGTCATTTCATGTAATGAAATATTTTCTTTGATATTTTTCATATCTTCAACTATATTTTATTCCAATATATCTAAAACTATTAAAGTTTTGGAAGTTGTAATAGGATCTAGTGAAATAGGATTTTTCTGAACAGTTTTAGATTTTTTGACTGTTGTTTTCTCCTTTGTGGGGAGAGATTTCTGTTTGTGATTTGATATAGTTGAATCAAAAGACGATTTACTTCTTGTAGAAACATGCATAACTTCTATTTCTTCTTTTGTAGGGAGGATGAAATCCCATAACCCATTCAATTCAAATTCTTCCTCGGACTCTGGTTCCTGTTCAGATGGTGAGGGATCTTCAATATCTTGATCAGATTCAGCATTTGAAATCAGATTTGGAGGTTGAGATGTTGAAGAGGGATTTTTCTTAAATGGGCAATATGATTCCTTAGGTACTGATGATTCAGAAACTTGTTTCTTGATATCAATCATGTCATTTGACAGTCTTTAACACTTTTTGAAGACCTTCAAGATCGAATGGATCTTTCAATACTTTATTTTTGGAATCTTGACTAAATGTCACTTTCTTTGATTTCCTATCTTCTATCTATGATCGTTTTTCCAATGCTAAGATTATTTTCTCTATAGCAAGAGCTTCTTTCATGTTTTCTAAAATCATAGCTTTTCCAGCTCTATCTACAAAAATAGCTATATTAGAAGGTAAAGAAGAAATATACCATTCTATTTGTACATCAACAATAGGCTTAGAAGAAGTTGGGATTTTGTTTAATAACTTGTTAAATCTAGAGTTGAAATCTTTGATCCTTTCACCTGAATTTTTTTTAGATTGGAAAGAGCATTAATTAAAGATGCAACAGTTCTATCATCTCCAAATTTTGCGAGAAAAACTTGTTCAAAAGATTCCCAATCGGAAATAGATCCTGCTGGAAGTCAAAAGTACCAGGATCCTATAGATCCTTGCAAAGTATAAGGAAACAATATAACTACAATGTCTTCATGAGAAGCTCCATTAAGATTCATGGCTAACATAAAATTATTGATATGTTCTTTAGTGGGAATACCATCATCTGGATTATGTTTAGGTAGCCATTTTTTTGGATGATCTGGAAGAGGATTTGGATTTTCAATCAATACAGCACCAGGATTCATCCAAGGTAGATTAGCCATAATTGGATTTTAAGTTTACGAAGATACAAAAGTAGATCTAGAAGTAGGGGGAATGGATGTAGAACTTACAACTGGAACAATACTATATGTGATAGTACTAATTGTTTGAGTAGAAGAAATGGAAGAATAGGAAGATGTAGATTGAGTAAGAGGATGTGAGGAAGTAATTAAAGGGAAAGATGAGATGAATTCACTCGTATCTGACTTATATCTAGATAGAGAAACTTTTTTTTGATGTGATTCTATTGGAAACTCAAAAGGAGAAATTCCAAGTTTTTCAGTTTTGGATCGGGTTAATATACTAGTTTCTTTAAATAGGGAAGTGACACTTTCTTCAAAATCTTTAGGATTAATAGGATTTTCAGCAGAAATAGATATTCCTTCTAATTTCTGAATTAAAGACTGAACTTCAGGAGACACAGGAGTAAATTCTGAAGCAGATGACTGTCGAGATATTTCAGGAGATGAGGGGAAATTTTATACAATTTCCGCTTTCTAAGTTTTTCATTTAGAGTTTGATCAGGAAGTTGTAGGATGCTTTTGGGAGGATCGACTCTTATGAGTGTTGGAAATGTTGTCATTTCTGGCAAAGGAATTGGCAAAGGAGGAGCATCTGAAACAATAACTAGGAAAAGAGAAAAGAAAAGTAGCAGAGTCCAGAGACAGAGCAGGAGAAAAAGGCCATCGAATAGAAAAAGTGAATGTTCTTGTAAGTGGTTAAATTTGTATATAATGATGAGGGATTGCTTCTAAATTCTCTGAATTGTATGTATATTCTTGATTGAATTTAGTAGGAAGGATATTTGAGTCTCTGTGGACAATTATGCCTATGTAGACTACTTGAATTTATTGTGGAAACGTGAATTTGTTACTCATGGTTTGTAAACATCGTAAGCTCTGTGGAAGGGGTAGATTCGTGAATCCGTATAAGTTATTGGGTTGCCACGATATAGTAAGCAATGGGGAATGTATAACCTGATGAAGCAGTGCGTTATGGTATGGGAAGGAGTCGTGTTGAAACATCGATGAACCAAAGGGTTAGAATATAAATTGACGGAACCTTGAGCCGAGTCATATGGTGGTAGCCCAGAAGAATTGAGGAAATTGCTGTGTATGAAAATAAGTGAGTTTCATTGAAGGTGAAGAGCAGAATTAATATATATAAGCGAGACAGAACCCTGAGCCAAAAGGGAGCGAAACCCTGTACTGAGCGGAACTCGGAAGACAGAACCCGGTAGCGGAACGCGAAGTTAGGCGGAACCCCAAGCCAAAAGGGCGGAACCATGACCAGATGAACAGTGACGATGGTTTATGGTTTTCATCGCACCACCTTTACACTGTGGGTGGTATTTGAGGAGTTGGGAGCGATTCCACAGGACATACGATGCATGTCCCAGAGGAAGTTGGAAAAACCACTCTCACTGCGCGCCATCGTGCATTAACTCTCGACTGAGGACCCCGTGCGATATCGATACAAGCCGTCGATCTGGAGGGAAGCCATCGGACGGTGATCATATTGGGAAGATGCGCGAGGGTTAACTTAAGGTACGAGCGTGTGTATTTGATTGATTCCGTCGATTGTATGGTGGGGCCGAGGCCTATAGTAATTTATTAAAAATGTCGGTTATTAATATAAGGGCGACAACCTTATTATAATATGGCGACTCAACATATTTAAGGGTTTCCATAGTCATAATATGGAAGAGGATAAATTATAAAATGCATACGTATGACTATGTGTGTGAAATCAAAAGGAAGTTGAGGAAGACCTCGTGGAAGGGAACGGGGTATAGTGAGAGCTAAATGGGACTGTGGATGTGAGCATTATCAAGTGATATATTTAAGTGGGAAACATATACATATGCTGATATATATACTACGCTGATATTTAATATAGTGAGCTGTAATATTGCTTCGAAATTATATTAAAACATTGATTGGGTTTATTACAAGAGCATATTATGTATTTTATGGGTCTTATAGTCATGAGTATAAGAAGCCTCCACAGTTGATTAAAGTGCCAGCCCAAGAGATTAGAACCTTGAGAGTTTGCCCAGATTTAAAATCAGTTGTTATATTACAAAGCAGTTATATATGCAGTAGGTGCACAAAAGTACTGTAAACAGATGAATAGACACAGAAGTGAACCAAAATATACATAACAGTCACTCAACAACAGCAGAAAAGACAAATCCAGTAAAGCCAAAGTCCAGAAAAAGAGCCGAGTGAAATTGAAATGTGTAACTGAAAATGTAAATATTTTTGTTTATATTGTTTGTGATGCGAAGGCAAGTATCCTAAGGAAAAGAAAAACTCCCACTATAATTTGTACATATTGTTATATTTTTTTAATAAGTTGGATAAAAAATAAATTGAGAAGGCAAAAGTCAAAGAGTCATGGCTGGTCACTCAAAATTCCTTGTGGAATACAAATAGTCATGTGAGGAACTCTATATATAATTTGATATGCATAAGTAAAAAGGATGAGAGAGTAAGCATAGAGAATGAAAAGTATAGAAGATTGAGGCAGAGAAGATAAGGAAGAGAGGAGCAGAAAGAAATGCTACAGAACATAGCTGATATCTGAGGTAAATTAGCAAAAAATTCTTGAGATAAATTGAGGAAGTTGGAGCTTCCCTATCAAGTTGAAGCTTGATAGCTGTCAGTTGCAGCTAACTAAGGTTGGTGCCTCCTGTAGGTTGGTGCTTGCAGAAAATTGAAAGGAGTTGGTGCTTCCTTGCAAGTTGTAGCTTGCAGGATTGAGGTTGGAGCCTCCTGTAGGTTGGTGCCTGCAGAAAAACAGTGGTGAGAGGGAGTTGGAGCTTGCCTTTGCATCACAACAATAATAAGATGTGGTTTTCTCCCTTTATGGGTTTCCACTTATATCTAGTGTCTCTGTGCATGATGTTTATGTGTTGATATGATTTATATCATCTGCTTAATACCTGCTGCTCTCATATTAAAGTCTATTGTTATATTATATTAATACTTGCTTCTCACATTCTAAGATTACTCACATATTAAGTTGAACATGAAATGAAGTTTTAATGAAAAGCTTCAAAAATCCATGAATGTGTTAAACTGATTCACTCCCCCCCTCTCAGTTTAACTAAGGGTTCAACAATTGGTATCAGAGCAGGTTCCTTTGTACCAGTTTAACAACTTAAAGGAGATTCTAGGTTCTTAGAATGGCTAGTAAAGAAGGATGCTCAACCAATAAAGCCCCTTTATTTACAGGTGTAAATTATGCCTTCTATAAAATCAAGAAGAGGACATACATAATGTCTCTAGGAATAGAAGTTTGGGGTGCTGTGGAATTAGGATATGCCCCAAAGTCAACTGACTCAGAGAAAGAATCCAAACAATATTTTGTAGCTAACGCAAAAGCCATGAATGCTATCTTGAATGGATTGTGTGAAGCAGAGTTTATCAAAGTAATGCACAAAGACACTGCCAAAGAGATGTGGGATACTCTGGAGAACATCCATGAAGGAGACAAGAAAGTAAAATCTGCCAAACTTCAAGTCTATAGAGCCCAGTTTGAGAACTTAAAAATGAATGACGATGAAGACATTGACAGTTTCTTCCTAAAAGTAGCAGAAATTGTTAACAATATGAAAGATTTTGGAGAAACCATGCTAGAAATTATAATTGTGAAAAATATTCTAAGATCTCTTCCATCCAGGTTTAATCCCAAGGTGTCTGCAATAGAAGAAACAACTGATTGGGAAACCTTGACCATGAACCAGCTACTCGGAAATTTAATATCATATGAGATGAGGCTCCCACAGAAGAAGCCAAGTACGAGGGAGGCAACCTTTAAAACAGAAAAGAAGAAAGAAGAAGAGGAAGACATATGCTCTTGCTCGGATCAAGAAGAGGCAAATTTTGTCAATAAAACGGATAGAGGTTTAGGTAAATACAAAGGTAAAATTCCTTTCAAATGCTTTAACTGTGGAAGAGTTGGACACTATGCTGCTAAGTGTCCTCACAAAAAAGTAAAGAATCAGGCTCAAGAATCAGAGAACAATACATCAAAGAACTAGAAGAAAGGAAAGAAGTTCAGTAGAAAATCCTTCTATGCTGAACAAGACAATAGTACATCTGAAGACTCAGATGAACCTTCAAGTGAAGAAGGAACCTCTGAATTTTTATTGATGGCCATAGAATAACTTGAAGGTCTCTTGCTATAATATGAAGAAGAATAAGGTGAAGTTGACCTTGAGGGGGAGCTAAGAAGTGCTCTGGAAGAGATTCATAGACTCAAGCTTAAATGCAGAAAACAAAAGGACATTCTCCTCAAGTATGTACGAGAGGAACATAATTCAAAAGTCCTGACGCAGCTAAAGATAGAGCTTGAAGAAGCCAAGAAGATAGAGGACATGTTACTTAAGCAAATCAAAGAAAAAACACAGGAAAAAGAAAAGTTGGAAGAAGAAGTAATATGTCTCAGGAAGAAATTAGAAAATTCTCAAAGGAAAATGGTTATAAACTCTTCTCAAACAACAAGCTCTAGTAAGTTGAACAAAATTCTTGGTGCTCAAAGATCTCCTATGATAAAAACTGGAATAGGCTATGAAGGAGAATCAAGTAAAGGCAAAGAAAAGGTTGACAGAGAGATTATTTTTGTAAAAGCAAAGAAGAATGATGAAGCAGCTCAAACAATTCCTACAAAAGAAGAAACATGTAATAAGGAAGAAAAAGATCAGAAGAAACCACTAGTAGCAAAGAATGTAATAAATACTAAGACCCCTGAGTATGTAAAATTTGGAAACCATTAAAGGAGATTCTCCCCTCCTATGAAGAATGCCACCTATTATGCTTGCCACAAGCTGGGACACGTTACTGCATATTGTCATGCAAGGAGGAGTAATTCAAACCAGCAAAATATGCAAACATTGAAGATACTACCTCAAGCAAACAAATGGAAGAGACAACCTTACATCAGGTATGCAAATAGTTTCTATGGTTACTGTTTTTATTGTAAGGAATTTGGCCATAAAATCATTGCGTGTAGAAATTATGGACAAAGATTGATGTTTAACACCTTAAGGAGGTTTATGAATCAAAGAAATTCTATTCATACTCATAATTCTACAAAAATTATGATCAAATGTTGTGTATGCAATCAAGTTGGACATATACCTTACAAATGTCCTCTAAGAAGATGCAGTTCATCACCTCAAAAAAGATACCAAACAAAAGGGTGCCTCCAGTGGATAAAGAAGGTGAATAAATGTGACTTGTCTCTAACTGCTCAAGACCTAAAAAGCCAGTGGTATTTGGACAGTGGCTGCTCTAAACACATGACTGGATACAGAAGCAAGTTTATAACTTTTGATGAAAAGAAAATTGGTAATGTTACTTTTGGCAATGATAAATCAGGAAAAATCAAGGGAAAGGGCTCAGTCAGCTTAGATAATGGCAGAAGTAAGGCCCAAGATGTACTATTTGTAGATGGGTTGAAAGAAAATTTTTTGAGTGTCAGTTAAATTTGTGATAAAGGCTGCGAAGTTCTTTTCAGAGCACAAGAGTGTGAAGTCAGATCAAGCACCACAGGTAAGACTCTACTCAAAGGTGTTCGAACAGAGAGCAATGTTTACATCGTGAAAGAGAAAGATGAAGCATGCCATCTTAGCAAACTTGAGGAGTCATGGTTATGGCATAAAATATTGGGACATCTCAGCTTCGATCACATCATCAGACTAAGTAAGAAGAAAGATGTCAGAGAAATGCCAAAAATAAAGAGGCCTTGCAATACCATATGAAAATCATGTCAATTAGGCAAACAAACTCGCACATCCTTTAAGGCCAAAGATTAATTATCAACAATAAGACCACTACAACTTGTGCACATGGACCTGTGCAAACCTACAAGAACTAAAACACCAAGTGGAGAATCCTACTTCATGCTGATAATAGATGATTTCTCCAGAATGACATGGGTTGCATTTCTCAAGAATAAATCGGAAGCTCTGGACAAATTCAAAATATTCAAAGCATTAGTAGAAAATCAGATAGGATGCAAGCTAAAATGCATCAGATCGGACAGAGGAGGTGAATTCATAGATTATGAATTTGCAGATCTATGCAATGAATATGGCATAAAACAACAATTTACTATTGCAGGGACACCTCAGCAGAATGGAGTAGCAGAGAGACAAAACAGATCTGTTCAACAAATTACCAGAGCCATGATGCAAGAGAGTAATATTCCTCAAACCTTCTGGGCAGAAGCAGTACACACAGTGGTGCATATCCTTAATAAAGCCCACTTAAGACCAAGTAGTGATAAGACTCCATCTGAACTATGGCATGGGAAACCAGCTTCAAATAAACATTTTAGAATCTTTGGAAGCAAGTGTTACATAAATAATAATGATGAAAATCTTGGGAAATTCGATGCAAGAGCAGATGAAGGGATTTTTCTAGGATATGCTTCCAAAAGTAAAGGGTACAGGTGCTACAACAAGACTCTTCTAAAAATAGTTGAAAGTATTGATGTGAAATTTGATGAAGAACATCCAAACAGTACAAGAGATGCAGACTGCTGCAGTCCATCAGACAACCATGAAGAAGAAAACCAGAATGATGATGAAACAAGCAAGACAACAGCAGATGCATAGCTGAGCTCGAAAACCCCCTCAAGATACACTCAGAATAATCATCTTGAAGATCAAACGATAGGAGACAAGAAATTAGGGGTCCAAACAAGAAGGCAACTAACAGAACAAACAAAAGAGGTATACATAGCCATGTTATCACAGATAGAGCCAAAGATATTTGAAGAAGCCAGCAAGGACAATTATTGGGTAAAGGAAATGAATGAAGAATTGGACCAAATTGAGAAGAAAAATACCTGGGAACTAGTTCCTAGACCAATTGAGAAAAATATCATTGGCTCAAAATGGGTATTCAAGAATAAAATGAATGAGCAAGGACATGTAATCAGGAATAAAGCCAGACTAGTTTGCAAAGGATATTCACAAATTGAAGGACTTGATTATGATGAAACATTTGCTCCTGTAGCTAGAATGGAAGCCATCAGAATGTTTCTGGCCTTTGCATGCTACCAAGACTTCAAGGTATACCAAATGGATGTGAAATCTGCATTTTTGAATGGAGATCTTCAAGAAGAAGTCTACATGGAACAACCATAAGGTTTCTCTTTAACAGACAAAGAAGACTATGTGTGTAGACTGAAGAAGGCTCTATATGGACTAAAACAGGCTCCTCGTGCTTGGTACTCAAGACTGGATAAATATTTGCAAAAACAAGGCTTTAAGAGAGGTGGAGTAGACAACAATCTGTACATAAAAGCCCATGAAAATGAACTCCTGATTGTTGTAGTATATGTTGATGACATTATGTTTGGAAGCAACAGAGAAGAACTAGCAAAAGGGTTTGCTGATGAGATGAAAACAGAGTTTGAGATGTTTATGATTGGAGACTCAGTTTCTACTTAGGACTTCAAATTCAGCAAAAGAACACAGGTACATTCATCTCACAAGAAAAATACTTAAAAGAAATGTTGAAAAAGTTCAAAATGGAGGACTGCAAACCTGTGTCAACTCCCATGATCAAGGGATGTAAGCTATGTGCTGATGATGGATCTGCTGATATAGATCAAAAACTCTACAGATCTATGATAGGAAGTCTGTTGTATCTGACAGCATCAAGACCAAACATCATGCTAGCAGTAGGACTAGTGGCAAGATATCAAGCAGCACCTAAAAAAAATCACCTTCTTGCAGTAAAAGGAATATTCATATATCTACAAGGAACAACACTGTATGGGCTTTGGCATCCTAAAGGAAAAAACTTCACCTTGACATCATACACAGATGCAGATTGGGCCAACTGTGTGGATGACAGGAAAAGTACAAGTGGAGGTGCATTCTATTTAGGAGAAAGTCTGGTGGCATGGTTAAGCAAGAAAAAAACATCTATCTCTCTATCTATAGCAGAAGCAGAATATATAGCAGCAGCAACATGTTGTACACAAGTCATGTGGATGAAGCAAACCCTCCAAGACATGAAGGTGAGCACTGATGAACCTATCTCAATAAAATGTGATAATACAAGTGCTATAAGTATATCTAAAAATCCTGTACTTCACTAAAAAACTAGACATATTCCAATCAAGTATCATTTTCTCCGAGAACAAGTGGCTCAGAAGATAGTAAGGTTGGAATATGTACCAACAAAAGAATAGAAAGCTGATATATTTACCAAACCTCTTTCTAGAGAACCATTTGAATATTTGAGAGATAGACTAGGGGTAGTATCTGTAAATACTACTCTCTGATATAAATAGAAAGCACAGTTTCAGGGGGAGAACAGAAACGAAAATATCATTCCAGGGGGAGATCAACCAGCAAGGAAAGCATGAAACGGGTCCTCAGGGTCAAAGGATTATGGAAAGAATACACCCAGCATAAAAGAGTTAAAGAAAAGGATACAGGGTCAGAATTTTAGATTTAATCCAAAGTTTGGAGCAGCAGGGTACAAAGTCAGAAGAGCTCAGAAAGAGGAAATGCTGAAAGCAAACAAGGAAATGAGAAACCCTTTGCCATTGATGTCAAAGGGGGATGAAAAGAAAAAAGGGGATCCTATAAGGCAAACAGAGGAAGAGTATTGCCATCAATGCCAAAGGGGGAGACTGTTGGAAATGTTGTCATTGATGGCAAAGGAATTGGCAAAGGAGGAGCATCTGAAACAATAACTAGGAAAAGAGAAATGCAAAGTAGCAGAGTCCAGAGACAGAGCAAGAGAAAAAGGCCATCGAATAGAATAAGTGAATGTTCTTGTAAGTGGTTACATTTGTATATAATGATGAGGGATTGCTTCTAAATTCTCTGAATTATATGTATATTCTTGATTGAATTCAGTAGGAAGGATATTTGAGTCTCTGTGGACAATTATGCCTATGTAGACTGCTTGAATTTATTGTGGAAACGTGAATTTGTTACTCATGGTTTGTAAACATCGTAAGCTCTGTGGAAGGGGTAGATTCGTGAATCTGTATAAACTATCGGGTTGCCACGATATAGTAAGCAATGGGGAATGTATAACCTGATGAAGCAGAGCGTTATGGTATGCGAAGGAGTCGTGTTGAAACATCGATGAACCAAAGGGTTAGAATATAAATTGATGGAACCTTGAGCCGAGTCATATGGTGGTAGCCCAGAAGAATTGAGGCAATTGTTGTGTATGGATAGAAGCGAGTTTCATTGAAGGCGAAGAGCGGAATTCATATATATAAGCGAGATGGAAGCTTGAGCCAAAAGGGAGCGGAACCCTGTAATAAGCGGAACTCGGAAGACGAAACCCGATAGCGGAACGCGAAGTTAGGCGGAACCCCGAACCAAAAGGGCGGAACCATGACCAGATGAACAGTGACGGCGGTTTATGGTTTTCATCGCACCACCTTTACACTGTGGGTGGTATTTGAGGAGTTGGGAGCGATTCCACAGGACAGACGATGCGTGTCCCAAAGCAAGTTGGAAAAACCACTCTCACTGCACGCCATCGTGCATTAACTCTCGACTGAGGACCCCGTGCGATATCGATACAAGCCGTCGATCTAGAGGGAAGCCATCGGACGGTGATCATATTGGGAAGATGCGCGAGGGTTAACTTAAGGTTCGGGCATGTGTATTTGATTGATTCCGTCGATTGTATGGTGGGCTGAGGCCTATAGTAATTTATTAAAAACGTCAGTTATTAATATAAGGGTAGCAACCTTATTATAAGACGGTGACTGAACATATTTAAGGGTTTTCATAGTCATAATATGGAAGAGGATAAATTATAAAATGCATACGTATGACTGTGTGTGTGAAATCAAAATGAAGTTGAGGAAGACCTCGTGGAAGGGAACGGGGTATAGTGAGAGCTAAATGGGACTGTGGATGTGAGAGTTATCAAGTGATATATTTCAGTGGGAAACATATACATATGCTGATATATATACTAACCTGATATTTAATATAGTGAGCTGTAATATTGCTTCGAAATTATATTAAAACATTGATTGGGTTTATTACAAGAGCATATTATGTATTTTATGGGTCTTATAGTCATGAGTATAAGAAGCCTCCACAGTTGATTAAAGTGCCAGCCCAAGAGATTAGAACCTTGAGAGTTTGCCCAGATTTAAAATCAACTGTTATATTAAAAAGCAGTTATATATGCAGCAAGTGCACAAAAGTACAGTGAACAGATGAATAGACACATAAGTGAACCAAAATATATAGAACAGTCACTCAACAACAACAGAAAAGACAAATCCAGTAAAGCCAAAGTCCAGAAAAGGAGCTGAGTGAAATTGAAATGTGTAACTGAAAATGTAAATATTTTTGATTATATTGTTTGTGATGCAAAGGAAAGTATCCTAAGGAAAAAAAAAACTCCCACTGTAATTTGTAGATATTTTTATATTTTTTTAATAAGTTGGATAAAAAAATTTGAGAAGGCAGAAGTCAAAGAGTCATGGCTGGTCACTCAAAATTCCTTGTGGAATACAAACAGTCATGTGAGGAACTCTATATATAATTTGATATGCATAAGTAAAAAGGATGAGAGAGTAAGCATAGAGAATGAAAAGTAAAGAAGATTGAGGCAGAGAAGATAAGGAAGAGAGGAGCAGAAAGAAATGCTACAGAACATAGCTGATATCTGAGGTAAATCAACAAACACTTCTTGAGATAAATTGAGGAAGTTGGAGCTTCCCTATCAAGTTGAAGCTTGATAGCTGTCAGTTGCAGCTGACTAAGATTTGTGCCTCCTGTAGGTTGGTGCCTGCAGAAAATTGAAAGTAGTTGGTGCTTCCTTGCAAGTTGTAGCTTGCAGGATTGAGGTTGGAGCCTCCTGTAGGTTGGTGCCTGCAGAAAAACAGTGGTGAGAGGGAGTTGGAGCTTGCCTTTGCATCACAACAATAATAAGATGTGGTTTTCTCCCTTTATGGGTTTCCACTTATATCTGGTGTCTCCGTGCATGATGTTTATGTGTTGATCTGATTTATATCATCTGCTTAATACCTGCTGCTCTCATATTAAGTCTGTTGTTCTATTATATTAATACTTGCTACTCATATTCTAAGATTCTTACATATTAAGCTGGACATGAAATGAAGTTTTAATGAAAACGAAAATCCATGAATGTGTTAAATGATTCCCTTTTAATACGTTTTAACTAAGGGTTCAACAATGAGGGCTTCTAGTTTGAGGTTTAGATTTATATCCCATTCATAGTCAGGCCCTCCTTCTAGCGCCAAAAATGTTGAGGCCTCAGAAATCTGTGGCAACAACAAGAGGGATAACCACCCGGTCCGATCCTTGAAGCATTTCCTTTTTCGTTTGGGATAGTGGCTCCGACTGGGGATAATGGGAACGGTTTCCCATATTTGGGTTTTATATGATTGTTAGGGCTTCTCTCAAATTATTTGCATAAAGAATAACTAAAAACTAAAACAACTTTATTCTAAAATGCAAAACTTTGAATTAAATCCGATTTAATCTAACCCGGGATAATACTGATTTTATGCGATCTAAACTGATATCTATTCAGTATGTGATGATTTAGATCAATCACAGACTTAATAGAATTAATACTTTTGTAAGATAATTATTTTGAAAAAGAGTTAATCAAAAGAATATGTGAAACATATCGCATATATTCTGATGATAATATATAAAACAAATCAAATTCTATTTTTATATCGTAAAATAGTGTAACTGATACTTCAAACATAAATAATTGATTACATATATAATTCATGAAAGCTAGATTTATCACTAATGTTTAAAACAGATTTTAGCATACATGATAATAGTACCAAATGTGTGTTGTATTTTTCATCTAATCAACGATAATAGGCCACAATCAATTCTTCTATCAATAAGTCATTCAGATAATACAAAATTGCATCAACAATGATCAAGAAAATGATATATAATTGAAAAGACCGTGTTCCATTATTTTATCAAGGCATCCACAAAATTACAGTAAATCATTCTTTGTAAATGTTAATAAAAATTCTGGACCCTTCTCTAAATGCATGAGAACAGTTTAAATAATACATTAACTACTTACAAAAATAGATTATACAAAATATCTTATGAGGTCGTTTCAAACAACTTTCCTCATTCCTAATATCTAATTGCTGAGATTGAAATTATTAAAAACAAACTAGCTCATGATTATGCCCGATGATAGGTTACTGCCATCTCTGCTTTTCTGCTCACAAATATCAGACATTGGTTGAACTTGTGGAGGCTTCTCGAACTGTGTCTTCATTTTTCCAGTAAATATAGCATCAAGTAAAATTGGCTGCATTTTCTGTATGGAATCCAATGAACAATTCAGTGTCATTATTTGACTAGGAGGCTTAACTAGTAGCTGCTATTATGCTTCCTAATCAGTCTTTTTCAGCTGTGCAAGTGTTTCTTCTTGTATTTGACCTGCGTTTTTCCAACTTTGCTCTAAATCGATTTGTGATTTCAATATTTAATTAAACCATAGGTATGCAAAATGTGGTTAATCATTTTGACCATAATCTTTGATATACCTACTGCTCTGGCTATTGCCAATTCTTCCTATTTTACCTATGCATCCCAGTCAATAAAGAGAATATCTTTAAAATTTTCTTTGATCTTTGGGAGACTTGAATTTCTCCCTTCCTCTGAATCTTGCCATTCAATATAATCAGAAATTTTGGTGTTGAGTTCATTAAACTCAATTCTCTGGTCAATCACTGTATTAGTTAATTGTTCACTGATTTCCAAGTGTGGGATTATGTCTGACATTTGTAAGACAAACAAGTTTGTTGTTTTGAGAGTAAGGCATTTAATTCCAATGCTTCTTTTATGAATTCCTCTGCAGTAGGAATGCCTTCATATTTTGTAAGATCTTCTCTCAATTATTTAATCAGTGTGTCCTTGCTTGATAAGTAATTTTCATGACTTATCTTAAACACTTCCATATCTTTCTGAAATTTGAAGAATTGTTGCTAGACCTTTTGACTTAGAATGTTCCTTTCTTCATCCAGTTGCTGCTCTAGCTGCATGAATTTATCATCCTTTTCCTGAACCAAAATGGATACTTCGGATACCTTATCCATTGTTGTAGTAGTATATGTTCCAGCAAATTGTCATAGCTGAGTTAGGTTTTCAATTGGGTTTGATGGAGTTTCTTTCCATACAACTTCCATGACCTCATTACCTAGGGGTGTTTCAATTCTTCTTCTTTTTCTTTGCTTTCTGACTACAGCTTTCTGAAGAGGGCTGTAGAATACATCCAGTGGAGGGATATCAGTCACCTTCAAAACAATTTCATTAGTAGGAAACACAGGAATGACTTCTATATCTTGGGAGGGTATCCCGAGAATTTCAATGATTTCTTTTGCCGAAACTATCTGACCCTCGAGAGTCTGAAATTCTATATTTTTTTGTGTAGATGATACCTCTTGGGTATTTATCAATGTATTGGTAATTGAAGTCCAGAATTTTTCTAGTTCACCTTGATTTTGTGAATCTCATTGTTCTGTTCTGATTTCTTTGTTTTCTTCAGTCATATAACTAGTAATCAAGACATTTTGAGGGATACGTTTGAGTCTTTGTTCTCTATACTCATTGAATCTCTGTAACTCCTCTGGATTTAGATTCAATTTGAAAAAAAATTGGACTTCTTCAAATGTTCCAACAGATTGCAAAATGTCTTCAAATCTATCATCGGTGTGTATGATAGGTTTGATTTTGACTGACTGAGTAAATTTGTTAGCAATAATTTCTGGGTCAAATTACCTCGAGGGTAAAATGGGGAGCTTCAAAAGCTCAATCTTCTAACATTATTTCAATGCATGATTTAAATTGCTGAGGGAGAATGTACCACACTGAATTGGAAAACTTGGCCATAAATTTTTTACTATCTTTCAAAGATTTAGTGATTCCATTACCAAAATTTTGGTAAGCCAATTCTCTCACCATTAATTTATCTGAAACATATGAAGGAAGAACATTTGGAGGAGTAGAGATTCCAAATATTCTGATGTATGAAAATGATTTTGCAATAAAACATCTCCCTATCATTTGAAGGTTTGTAATGGCTTCCTTAGTGAACCTAGGGCTCACTCTATTAAACATTAATTGATGTAATGGTAATACAACTCCATAACATAGCCTGTGGAAATGTGGTACCTAATTTTTTTCCCATATCTCTTTATGAATCAAATGAATAGGGGTAGGATCCTCGGGAGTCCATTTCCAACCCATAATTGGAAACTAGTAGAAAAACAGATGGCATCAAAAACATATGCACTCATGAAAAATTGGGGGATGGGTGTGGAGGAAGAAGATCTTGTATGGAAATATTCATTAATCACTTTATCTATATTTTCGGAAAAAATGGTTGCCCAATTCATGATGTGGGAATTAACTCAGGAGTCAATCAGGGGAAGCCAATTTATAGAGAAATTGGTATTATCAAGGAGACCATATAAGTTGCATAGCATCGCTGCTGCAAAATTGTAGGGGTTTGCAAGTGAAGCGATAGGATACATACTTGATTTCTCATTTTTAAACTTTTTATCCATTTTTCTCCAAGTTTGAATTGTTTTGAAAGGGTCTTCATTATTCTTTGCAAATTTCTCCACAAATCTATTATCATAGATGTCTTGTTAGTCGGGTAGCTTGTACACGACTTTCAAATCTTCAGCTATGAAAGAACCTAAGATCTCATTCTTAACAGTTCTTAATTGTCTGCGCTTAATTGTTGAATTCTCAAGCACCCACTTTATCATGTTGGTGTATGGTAAAAGAATGGCCCTTTCTGTTATCCTATGAAGGAAGGAGCACACAATATATTTAAACTGTAAATATGAGGGTCTTGCATCATCAGAAGTTGCCTTGACCTCCAATACTTTAGGTTCTTTGTCTTCAAGAATAGTATAGATAGCTTGGCACTTTGTAGCACCTCCATCTACAGTGCAGACAGTAACTAAGACTATGGGTGACATTTCTGTGTATTCCAATTTTGCAACAGTCTGTTTGCTATGTTTCTGCATTACTTTGAATATGGACATATCTTGAAGGAAAATCCCTATTAAAGATAGAGTAATGATCAAATGATGAAAGATATATTTGAAATTAACAATTTGAAAATAAAATATCAAGGAAGCAGTTATATCATTTATTAATCGTAAAAAATAAATAATTGTTTGCATTGGGATGATAAAACATAATCATTTCTAACACTATTTATTTTCACATTAAAAACTTTATTTAAACCTGTCAAATCCATCGCATCACGCCTTTTGAACCTATCTTTATGAAAGCGCATTACATTTTGTTTATGCGATATGTGATTTCAAGTTATCACGAAATCGTAAAATCGCAGTATCGGAATATCGCAATATCGGAATTTTGATAAGAACTGCTTAAAGTTTTAAACGTGTATCCACGATGTGTGATTTATGCTGTCGCTTGTGAAATTCAGAACATCGATTGCAAAATCGGGATTTTGTTGTTTTGTTGCTTAACTTTCAATGAGAAAATATTATGCGGGATGCGATTTGCGATAGGGTAATCACAAGGATGTTTTATTAATTTCATTTTTGTTTTTTTTTTTTTAATAAAAAAAACAATGTTTTTTTTGGAGTTTGATTTTTTATCTAAAATGAAAAAATACATTTCTAAGAAGGGTCACTATTTTTATTTTCAAAAGTTTAGATTATTTTGGAAATAAAAATGGGGGAGTTGTTGCATAGCACAACACAATTATACAACATTTTTTATTTTTCTTTATACACAATCGTCTGGGCTTAGTTAAAATTAACACACCAATCGCACATACACACACCTAAAGCAAAGAGCACTTGGTTTACACTGCCAAGCCAAGACATAAACATTGCAATTAATTTATCTGCCCTCTGCGCCTTTTTTTATTTCTCTTCCATCTCTTTTGGGTATCTATGTCTTGCGATCATTCTGCCCCCAAAGCATTTATCTCAAAGACTCCTAGGCCTTCATCCTCAGTTTTCGTTAGGAATACTTACTCCACCTCACCGCCAATGAGTTATTCCTCCATTGAGTCCCTATACCGACAGTGATTCTGGTCCATCGGGCCTTCATTCTAATTCTGAACCCAATTCCCCTCTACCTCATTCTCCCACCATGTAAGGTGCCAATGCAAGTACTGGTCCTAATGCTGGTGGTAGCCCCAGACCTAACTCTAGAGCTGCTAGTAGTGGAACCAATACCAGAACCATCTCGGCTACTCCCTTGCTACCTTTCATGGTAGGCTTGAGCCTTCCCGATTTTAGCCAGTTAATTAGTGACCCTATACACCATAATCCAAGTTATCTTGTTATGCTAACTAAGCTTCCTTCTGACATCCCTAAGTTCAAAGGAAAAACTGGAGAGGACCCTAAAAATTACATCTTCTCCTTCTACATGTGGTGTTCTTCCAACTCTATTACTAATGAGTCTATCCATATTCGATTATTCCAGCGCGCGCTCACGGGCGACACTGCAAAGTGGTATGTTGACTAGGCCTATGCCTCTCATTCCACTTTTGTAACTCTTGCAAAATAATTCCTATCCTACTTCCAGTTACCTCTCCGATATGATATCGGTATCGAGTTTTTGACCTCATTCCATTAGACTTCTGCCACCCGCCTTTCTAACCATGTCCAAGAATGGCGTAGAAGGAGGAGATTATGTCGAGCTCCCACATTCAACGACCATGTCTATATGGATTGGTTTCTCAGGATGATTTTTACCTCTATAGGTAAAGATGTCGCATCCCATTTTCCTCAGAAAGAGGAAGAAGTTCTCCACATCACCTTGAAATATAAACTTATCTACGCTCAGTCTGGTTATGTTTATACCATCTTACTGGATCTTCCTAGACCTGGTGGTGCCAATGCATTGGGGGCATCTCATGTCTCTGAAGATATCATTAGAGCTCTCTCACATCTGTATACTCATCCTCCCATGGGTTATGGTTTCCTCTGTTAGCACTTATCCCCCTCCTGACAACATGTATCCAGGACACGACACATTTTCCACATTGCATCATTCGATGTCAGGGCCTGCAGTTGCTCAACATGTTTATCCTAATGTTGCTCAACCTACTTACTATATATATCAACAACCTGGTTCTCCATCCCCTCCAGCAGTAACACCCTAGCCTCCTATGCCTTCTCAAACTCCGGTGCATCAGCCACCTCCCTCTCTGAGTCAGGTGTATGTGCAGAAGAGCGCAACCAATCCTCCAAAATCTAAGAAAAGGAGGAAAGGCAAACAAAATTATCCAACATAAGGTAATCAAGGGCTTCAACCTAATCCACCAAACACTAACAAATAGCAACATGACAATCAGCTCAAGTAAGACATGCCTCTTCGTATGAATAAGCCTTGTTCTTTTTGTGGTGTGCATGGCCATTATACTCATAGTTGTCCCCTTTTACCCCAAATGCATCAGTTGTGGGAAGCTCAAGTAGCATCTAGAGGACATCATGCCTTGGTTTTGCCTCCTCCAAATACTACGCCTGTTCAACAGGTTTTTTTACTGATCCCTTCTCTCGTCAAGGGCATGTGGCTACCCAACCCCCTCAAGGTCAGGCCACCCCTCAAACCTCTCAATCTGGTACCTCTGATTACCAGATTATAATGATGAATTCTGACAAGGTTAATACTGCGGATGTCCACCTTTAAACTTGTTCGCGCCAATATGGCAAGCCACTTGCTTCCTCTCCTAACTGAGCCTCAAAAAAATTCTTCCACAGAGTCTAGTTTGACACTGAATGTCCCTTTACAGATCCCTCAGCCATGTGTAGAGGTCCTTCCCAAGATCCCCAATGGGCCATTACGTCGAACAACTGCTTCCTCCAAATCCACCCATAAATACAACATAATAGATGACTTAGCACAATCTCTTGCTGCTATGTCAACGCTGGAAGTAATCCAGTCATGCCCTTCACAATGTAAAACTCTATTTTCTTCTCTAGGCACTGTGGATCCTTCATATGATTGTTTGATCATCTTTGATGTTGAAAAATCAGAACATCCCCCCTTACCTTCATCCATCGCCTTCCAAATACCTGTCAAGATTCAGAATGCCAATGTTTCATGATGTATCATTGATGAGGGGGCATCCACTTTCATGATGTCTACCTTTTTTTGGAAGCAACTCAGATCACCTGAGTTAGCCCCATTCACCATCACTTTTCATCCTTGGGATGGTCACTCTTCTCAACTCCTTTGCATGTTCCACAATCGTCCTGTTACTCTTGCGGGAAAGACTGTTTTCATTGACATTGAAGTCATTGATGCCCCCTTGGATTAAAACATCCTCTTGGGTCGGAGCTACACCTATGCGATGTTTGTTGTCACATCTGCTATTCACCGTAAGATGTGATTTCCTCACAATGGAAATATCGTCACCATATATAAATTGACATATTACAAACCAAAGTCTCAGCTTTCTCCTGAGTCTATCATCTCTTCGGTGGCCGATAAACAAACAACCATGTTAGAACCCTGTAAGGCAAAAAAAAATCAAAGGCACAGTCTTGAACATGGTTGGGTCAAGTCGTGTCCACGTTTGGGTCGAGTCGTGAATGCGCAAAATTATTGAACGAGCCTTATACGAACAAAAAGAAATGAAATAAATCACTTCATCACATTACAACCCCTTTTTATTTCATTTTCTTTTGCAAACATTAAACCTTACCTTTTTTTCCTTTTCTGCTTTATATTCCACTTTACCTTTTCACCGCTATAACATTGTTTTACCTTCACTTTCGTGATTTTTTCGATTGCGATGAAAGTGGGCCATTCCTCCCTGACACGTAACCCTTCCCCATGATCCATCACATTTCACAAATTATAATGTTTCACATCGCAACTAAACCTTAAAACCTGCAATTGTCGATTTGTGATATACCACATCGTGCATTTGTTAACTTACCTTTGAAGTGCCCGCAACCTATTTTCTTTATCTCGTGATACAATGGTTGGCCCCACCATAGTAGCTCCGCCCCCACTTCACAACCATTTGCAATACATCACACATTTCATATGAAACATTATAAACTTTACCTTACCACAAAAGCTTTCCGACTTGCGATTGTAAGGTAGGTGGGTCCCTCTCCCAATGCTTCACACTTTGCATCTATTAGAGTTTACCTTTGTTTTTTAATGATACAATTTTTGATCTATGGGCTGCGGTTTGGTCCCACCCTTTGCCTATGTCACCTCCCTCCCTGCACTTCTCACCTCACACGATTTAGAGTTACCTCCTCCGCTTATAGCTAAAACTTAATATTTGTGATCTACGATGCGGTCGACCCCACTTTCCCTCCACATCACCTCCATACTTCGCATCACACATTCCATTCCTTATCCTTATCTCATAAACTATAAATAATTCACTATGCGATATTTCTGTGGATGTGATGAAGTCTTAGAACTAAATTCTACAGAATTTCAAGTCCGGATATACAGGTTTTATACGATGTTTTGTTTAAAATGGTCAAGTCGGGCATAGGAGGTTTGAACATCATTTTATGAAGAAATAAGGTTAAACGCAGCAGAAAGGACTCGTGTAGCAAAAGATTGAAAAGGTCGAGTCTAGTCCCACCTTACCTGCCATGTTATTTCCTTGTCCCCATCACCCTCCACCTTTCCTCCATCTCCACTCACCCCCTCCTCATCTGACAGTCCTAGTTCATTTCACACTCACCACAGCTTTCAAATTTTAACCATGGCATGGGGGGGTGTGGGGGGGGGGGGGGGGGTCTGAAATGGGTGGTATCCATTACCACCCACTCCCCCACGTGTCGCACACTCACAATTTTGCAACCCCCTCTCTGTCACCGCTTACTACTTGAGGCCCCCTTCGAAAGTTGTTTCTACCATCCTCCAAACTGCTACAGCCACGCCATGTCATCTATCCACGTTCGCCAACCACCATCTATCCATGTCTGAGCTTATGAGGTATGTGCACCATCTTATGAAGAAATAGGCCAAAACACAATAGAAGGACTTGTGATAGAATAAGCCCTGACAAGGTATGCAAGCAAAGGAGGCTGAGTCATGAAAAGGCTGTTTAGGTAGAATTGTTATGTAGAAGTAGAAAAGGCAGTAGAACACATCAACACAGACACCAATCAATGAAAAGTGGCTATCACTGCATAGATTTGATTACCCAACACCGTTTTGCTGAAAACAGAGCCAAATTTTAGAGCCACCATTGTTTTCCTCTTCGTGACCATCACAATCACCTCCAAGCTTATTGTTTGATCTTTCGAGGAGCCATTGAAGCATTTGGATCTATGAAGAGTTGCCCCAAATTAATTCTACAGGTGGTGTCTTTGTCAGAGATTTCTGATCAGGCCTTGCATGGCCACACTTGTCCATTTTCTATTAAATTGTAATCAATGAAAGGTTGTCGAGTAAGACAGGGCAACCGACTTATTTTTTAGATAAATACGACTTGCCTTAGCAGTATGAATGGTTGGAAGTTGGAAAATTGGACCCTCCTGAAACTTGCATTTTAAGAAGTATTGGAACATTATGAATGTTTGAGCTGGGCATCAATAATAAGAGACCGTTCATAGGATTCTTGAGCTATGTTAAATGCGATGTTTTTCCTCTTTGTTAATGTTTCTCCTTTGTCTTTTCATGTTGTGGATCAATTTATCTGATTTCAAAATAGAAAATTTAGATTAAGATTTGCTGAGAGAGCACCTTAATTTTGTATGTGTTTATTATCTTAATTTTTTCCTATGAGACCTAGGTGCAGAATTCAAAGACAGTCTACTCTAGATTTATTTTGAACCTTAATCTCCTCATCCTTTCCCATTTCACACTGCTAGTAAGATCCAGTCTGCATAGTTATCTTGCCATGTGAATGCCTTTGAAAATTTGGTGCACAATTCGGCATTTTATGACTCCATAGCCCAATGGATTAAGTCTCACATCTCTATATTTCGAAGCACCCAATTAATCAAAACAAAAAACCCTCTGAATTTCTATAACTAGCCTAATATCAGCATTTAAAATCATCAAGATAAATCATAAAAACAGAGAGAGCCCTCTCTAAGTATAGGAAGGCTAGGTCCTAGACTCCAAAGTGTTTTTATGCTTTCCTCTGTCATTTTTTCTTTCCAATATTACAAATGACGGAGTGAAAACATAATGGCGACTCCACTGGGGAATTGAGTTATTGAAAACACTTAGTGTTTCTTCAGAACTTAGAAACCCCAGTCAAAATTAGATGATTCAAGTATTTTCCAAGATTGGTATTTGGCTTTTGATGGTAAACAAAATTTATCCAAAATAAAGTTGAAATCATCCACCTGGCGACTCCAATTCAAACTAGTTCCATTCAAATACTCCACTGGAGGAAGGACCTGAAACATGACCAGTCAACCTAGAAGGAGAAAGTATTCAAGCCAAAATTGGATTCAAGAAATTGTTGTTTTTATCTGTAACTATATTCTATCCTACTTTCAACCTGATGAAGAGTACAATTCTAAGGTTTACATTGATCATTTGTAGTTTTATGAACCTCAAGAATAAAAGCCCCAAATTTTAGACCATGTACATACTTTTACACATGTGCATATCCCTGATGCACTTCTAGAAAACCTAGTGGAACATGAGCCTTGTACTTCATCTCCTGCTCTTGGAAAAAATCCAAATGGTTATAAGCCTCTTGATTTACTGCCTATACCTGTAAAATTCCCAGACATATACAAGACTTTGGTTTTTCCTCCTATCCTACATGACCTCCTTTCAAATTTTATTAATAATATACCCAAATTTGATGGATAAAATGCAAAAATCACTGCTGAAAATCACATTCAAAATCTTGAGGATTTTCTTGATCTGTTTGAGGTGGGAGAAGATGATGTGCGTATCATAATTTTTTCCCTATCATTGTAAGGAAAAGTTAAAAGTTGGTTTAAATATCTTCCAGCTACAAGCATTAGCGTTTTTCATCAATTCACTCAAGTTTTACTAGATAGATAGGTGGTCATGGGAAATTTTTTCTCATCATAGAAGAGTACAACCATTTAAAAAGACAACCTGGGGAGACAATACAACATTTTTAAGCCAGGTTCAATAAGGTATACCATTCAATACCTGCTAAGATAAAGCCACCCCTAGGATAGGCTCTCTTGCACTACCCAGATGCATTTGACCCAAAGATAACATTCCAGTTAAAAGAAAGGGACCCTGAATCCTTGAAAGAAATGAAAATGTGGTAGGTGATTTGGAATCCAACTGTTGAACAGGGAAGCAAAGTTAAAAGCATTGAAGAAGGACAAAATATAAAAAGAGAAATAGATATCTTCAGAGATAAAACTAGATATGTTGACAAACACAATCAACGCAATGATGCATATGATTAGCAAGAAAGAAGAACTTGTTGTTTATATACCTCATGTTCCATTAGTTTTAGAAAAGGAAAACATCAATGTACCTAAGATGTTTGCATCCCATCCCGAACACCCTAAAATAGGAAATGATTGTTTCATGTACTCTATCCTCAGCGCAACCAAAGATGAAGTCCAAAATCAAAAGGAGGCAGGGAAATCCTCAGCAACAATGTACATGATAGATGAACTTGCATACAGAGGTACCCATCTTGAATATGATTATCAAGAGGAAGAATATAAGGTTTAGGTGTAGGTTGACTATTCGAAGCAACCAACACTATTTTCTTGGGAAGAACAAACTCAGCTATCACAATGAAAATATGACAATCAAACTCTACATGTTGAGCAATGTGGCAAAGAGGAAAATACGGGAAGTTGTCAAGTAAGCATAAAATTCCTTCCTCTATCTTTTGCCTCACTCTCAAGAGAGCATTACAAGCAGGTTGCAAATAGGAAGGAGGAGGAATGCTCTATTGAGTCACTTGAAGGAAAGAGGGATGATACAAAATTATTTTCACATCTAGAAGTTCTCCCCCTGAGTCATCTTGAAATCACAGAATCTAAAATAGATGATGAATTGATCCAAATTTATTCTTTGCCCTTATGCTTTAATGCATTTCATATTATAAAGGGGAATTTGGATGACATTCTATCTGATAGTTATAAGAGAAAACATGATGTCTCAGAAGAACCAACACTACCATCCAAAGCACCACATAACCCAATAGTAGACGCGTTGGATGGTTTCTACTTTTTAAGTCAATCTTCCTATGTTCATAATGCTCTAAAAAGCTGCTATGATATGGATATGATCAAACAGTCTTCCTCATTTTCTGATTCAGTAGAAGTAGTGACACAACACTTATCAGGTAGCATGCACAAATTTTCCAAGTTGATTTAAGACCATGAGAGCACATATGCAGTACCATGATATGAAGCTGAGTGGGATGAGTCATAATACCCAGAAATAAAACAAGAATATCTTGATCTAGTGGCTATCTATACGGAGGAATCATTCTTTACAAAGCCAACACAGATTTCCGGAATGTCAATTATTTTTCAAAGGTACTGAGATTCATGTAAACAAGATCAGGTCGGGCATTTCTATTAAACACCGTGGTCAGGTTTGTTTCTGAACATAGTGAAGAGAAATGAAAGAAAAAATATATTAGAACAATTTCTTGACTGGAATTATTGTATTGTTTAGAAGGGAAGCCATTTTAGTAGATTAGGGTAGGTAGGTGTGCAAATAAGCTCAGTATTTTGAGAATTTTTCCAATTTAGTTTTAGGTCGATTTCTAGTTTTCAGATCAAGTATGCTCCAGAATTCAGTTTGCAGAGAGTATTGACCTCAGCTTGAAGGATTTCAGCCATAGAGATTGTAGCAGATCAAGTTGCAGGGTTGGGATCAACCCAATGGATCAGGCGAATAGTCTGCAGTGTTCTTGACACCTCCTGAAGGAGATGCCATCCCCAACTAGAGCCACTGTTAGAACCCTGTAATTTATAGTATCAAAAGGTGACTATGTACTTTCTCTTTATATATTTATCATACTGTACATAGATGTCAATATTCAAAATATTTTCCAAAGAAATAATCAAAGGAAGCAAAAGCAACAGAGAAGCAAGGTAGAAAAAAAACAAAGGGAAGAGTCTTGAATGAGATTGGGTCAAGTCATGTGCACGTTTTCGTTGAGTCATGAATACAGGAAAGTCTTGAATGAGTCTTATAAGAAAAACAAATAAATGAAACCAATCACTTCATCGCGTTACAACCCCTTTTTATTTAGTTTTCCTTTGAAAACATTAAACCTTACCTTTTCCTCCTTTTTCGCTTTATATTCCACTTTACCTTTTCACCGATATAACATTGTTTTACCTCCGCTTTCCCAATTTCCCATATTTAGATGAAAGTGGGCCATTCCTCCCTAACACGTAACCCTTCCCCACGATCTATCGCATTTCACAGATTATAATGTTTCACATCGCAACTAAACCTTAAAACCTGCGATCGCCGATTTGTGATATATCGCATCATGCATTTGTTAACTTACCTTTGAAGTGCCCACAATCTATTTTATTTAACTTGTGATACGGCAGTTGGCCCCACCATAGTATCTCTTCCCCCCACTTCACAGTAATTTTCTATTCATAACACATGTCATATGAAACATTATAAACTTTACCTTACCACAGAAGCTTTCCGACTTGTGATTGCAAGGTAGGTGGGTCCCTCTCCCCATGCTTCGCACTTCACATCTGTTATAGTTTACCTTTTCTATTTAATGTTAAGATTTACGATCTGTGGGGTGAGGTCCATTGCCACCTTTCCTCCACGTCACCGCCCTCCCCGCACATTTTACTTTGTAGGATTTAGAGTTTCCTCCTTCGCTTATAGCTAAAACTTAATATTTGAGATTTGCGATGCAGTCGGCCCCACTTTACCTCCACGCCACCTCCATACTTCACATCGCATCGCAAATTCAATTAATTATCCTTATATCATAAACTCTAAATAATTCAATGTGAAATATTGCTATGGATGCGATGAAGTCTTAGAACTAAATTCTACATAATTCCAAGTCCAGATATATGGGTTTTTTACGATGTGTTGTTTAAAAGGGTCAAGTCAGGCATATGAGGTTTGAACATCATTTCCTTCTCCACATCTCCCTCCACCTTTCTTCCATCTCCACTCACCCCTTCCTCATCTGACAGTCCTAGTTTCATTTCGCACTCCCCGCAGCTTTCGAATTTTAACCATGGGGGAGGGGGGAGGGGGGGGGGGTTTGAAATGGGCAGTAATTTTTGCTACCCACTCCTCCACGTGTCACACCTCACAATTTCGTACCCCCTTTCCGTCATCGCTTACTGCTTGAGGCCCCCTTCGAAACATTGTTTCTGTCGTCCTTTAAACCGTTGTCGCCCTGTGACTGTTGCCAATGCCACCGCACCACGTCCTTTATCATCCGTCCACGTCTTCCAACCACCATCTCTCCATGTCCAAGCTTATAAGGTATGTGCACCATATTATGAATAAGTAGGCCAAAAAATAGTAGAAGGAATTGTTATAGGATAAGCCTCAACAAGCTGTGCAAGCATAGGAGGTTGAGTCAGGCAAAGGGCGTTTAGGAAGAATTGTTATGCAGAAGCAGAAAAGGCAATAGAACACATCAACACTGACACCAATCAATGAAAAGTGGCTAGCTCAACATAGATTTGATTACCCAACGCCAGTTTGCTGAAATCAGAGCCACCATTGTTTTCCTCTGCATGCCCATCACAATCACCTCCAAGCTTATTCTTTGATCTTCCAAGGAGCCATTGAAGCATTTGGATCTACAAAGAGTTTCCCCAAATTAATTCTACAAGAGGTGTCTTTGTCAGATATTTTTGATCAGGCCTTTCATGGCCACACTTGTCCATTTTATGTTAAATTGTAATGAATGAAAGGTTTCCAAGTAAGATAGGGAAACTGACTTAGTTTTTAGATAAATATTTCTTGCCTTAGTAGTATGAATGTTTGGAAGTTGGAAAATTAGACCTTGCTGAAACTTGCATTGTAAGAAGTATTGGAACACTGTAATTGTTTGAGTTGGGCATTAATAATAAGAGACCGTTCACAGGATTCCTAAGCTATGTTAATGGTGATTTTCTTACTCTGTGTTAATGTTTTTCCTTTGTCTTTTCATGTTGTGCATAAATTTATATGATTTCAAAATAGAAAATTTAGATTAAGATTTGCTAAGAGAGTACTTTAATTATGTATGTGTTTGTTATCTTGATGTTTTCATCTGAGATCTAGATGAAGAATTCAAAGATGGTCTGTTTTGCATTTACATTAAACCTTAATCTCCTCCTCCTTTCCCATTTCACACTGGTAGTAAGATCTAGTGTGCATAGTTAGCTTGCCCTGTGAATTACCTTGAACAGTTGATGCACAATTTGGCCTTTTATGACTCCATAGCCTAATGGATTAAGTCTCAAAACTCTATCTGTCCAACCACCCAATCAATCAAAACAAACAACCCTCATAATTTCTATAACTAGCCTAATATCAACATTTAGAATCATCAAGATAAATCATAAAAAGAGAGAGACCCCTCTTTGAGTCTAGGAAGGCTAGGTCATGGACTCCAAAGTGGTTTGATGCTATACTTTGTCGTTTTTTCTTTCCAATCTTAAAAATTACGGAGTGACAACAAGTCACACCTCTTACCATTGTTTCACCTGGATTCTATAAAGATTCCACCTTACTTGGTGCATTACCTACCCCCCCCCCCTCTTGTTGCAGGTCCCAGCTCATCGAATATTTGCATGATGAAATCGCCTCAGACTAACCATAAGCGATCTGGTTCAACCAACCAGTAACCCAAAAATCCACAACCTACTGTTCGTCACGTGATGGACCCTGTAGGGCCTTCCTTTGAAGAACCTCCCTCTTTTGTTGGTGGCTCTTCCATTTATTTTCAACCAGGAACGGTTCCCCCTAGCCTTAACCAGATGGGAGCCATTTCGCCAGGCCATTACCCCTCTAGTCAGATACCATTTTTAGCTCCACCCTTTGGAGTCTTCTTGATCTTTGTTGTTCTAATCCTTAGGCAGGAAAGCGAGTTTGGGAATGTTTTATCTAAACCTTCACTCAGTGGCCTTTCTAGAACAGAGGGCTCTCACCTCCAGATAATATCAGAAAAAAAAAAATAATCAATAGGGCTTGATATGACTTGAAACGAAAGCTAATTTTAGGCTAGGTATATAAGTGAAAGAGTTTGATTACGTTTTTGGGGGTTTTTGTTGGATCAAAGGGAAAGACAGTTTTGGGTGCGGGGATTAAGCATATTTTTTGCAGAGTTTTGATTGGAGCAAGGAAGGCAATTGATTTGATGCTTTATATTGAATGAATGGATGGATCAGATCGATGAGGAGCTGAAGAGGGCAAGAGGGTCTCAATATTCCTCCTCAAACAGATGAAAACATGGAAAATTAAACAAAACTGAAGGTAGAGCAAAGCAAGCTACTGAATTCCACCTTTAAACACTAATTTGTTTAATTTAAGAAGAAAGAGAAGGGAAAATGATACACATAAACATCAGTGAAATTAAAATTACATAGATAAAAACACCATCAAAACACATAGCCACATGGATCCCAAAGAGTGCTGCAAACCCTGGTCTATTCCTTTGCCAAAACAGCAGAGATGAAATGTACAATGAAGTGCCAAGCAATCCCAAGTGTCCAACCCTGAAAATGACTGAGAAAATACATCATATAGACAAGCCTAACCCATTCCCATGCCTCTAGGGGTCGAGCTTATCATTCTAGGAGTTGTTTCAACCATATCTAAACTAGGAACTAGAAAATAAGCAATGAAACAACTTGCCTCTATATGCTAGGAAACTGATCCATTCACTTACATTTCACCTTTTGGTGAATGAATCTTCTAGAATGAGTAAAAATGTGCCAAAATTACATCATGATCATGAAATTACATCAAGTTATATCAAGAGTTACATGAAAAAGTGAAACTGGCCAAAACTAGGCGAAATTCTGAGAAGCTGAGTGAAAAATAGGCCAAAATCCTCTATGCGCCGCGCCTGGAATCTGTATGCATAGCACAAGTTTGGAGCTGATTTTGAGGCCCTTCCCGTAGTCCAAATTGAGTGTCGAATAGCTCGTTGGAAAGCCCTACCTGTCTACTTGCCAACCCAAGTGTAATTTCTAGATTTGGTTGCAATTTTCCCCTCTAAAAGCTCAATCTCCCAACACTGCTTCCTGTGTGTGCAAAAAGTGGCAGAAAGGCCATTTTTAGGGTGTTTTTGACCCTTTAGGCAACCAAAATCTTGATGAAATCCTTAGGTAATCCATGAGCACAAATAAATTTTGATAAAAAATCTAGAAATGCAAAGTTTCCCCCCTGAAGAGCTGCCAATTGTAAGCGCGCGCCAAGTGGCACTACGCATCGGGCAGGAAAAACTGTTTTGTGACAAAAAAAAATTAAAATTGACAAAAATTTTCCCAAATTTCTTGAAATTTGGACTGAAGGTCCCTAATCAAGTGCTATGCTCAGCCAAAGAAGCTTCGGCCAAAATTTGGAGCCTATCATGCCTTTTGCGACGCTTCAGTGCCCTCCTTAGCCTCGCTTTCAGGATTTTGATACGCACCTTGCAAACATGATTGCGCGCCCAATAGTGATTCTTCATGTGTCTGAGCATGTTTTTCTCCTTGTTTTCCTTCTCCAACAGCTTCTTGAGATGAATTTTGACCCTCTCAAGCCAAGTCTCTCTATCAACCTCAATCTCACGCTCAATGAGTGTCATCTCAGATGGGCTTCTTTGGGCAGCTTGCTAGTTCTCACGGATGTTTTGCAACTCCATGATTGTCTGTTGATCCTCCAACTGTTTTTTCCGCTGATCTAGATAGTTTATGATACATTGAGCTCTTTGCAATTTTTCAGTCAATGTGTCGATCTCAGCTTTCTGCTCCTGAATGATCTCTCTCAGTTTTGAGGTTGGAGAGCTCAAATCCTCATCAAGCAATATGAAATCAGTATCATGGCCTCCTAAAGGGCCCTCATCTTGCATAGGCCTCTTACCTCTGTCTTGTACCTATACTTGTGCTGCTAATGATGGCAACGAGACCCATTCCACCCCGAGTGGAGATATTACTCGTCGGGCTGCTGCAAATAATGCTCTCGTGCCTCTCTGATAAGTGACATACACTGGCACACTGATAGGCTCTATCTCGGGACCTTCAAACTGAAGTGAAGGTTCACCTGGCTCATGAAAAATCTCCAGAGGAGGCTGAGGGGCTGTGAAGAATTCACGGGAAATGAAATCTTCCCATGCAATGCCCTGCAATCCAAGCTGATGTACAACAATGATCTTGATGAGCGCATAGTGATAAATATTGTTGTACTGCTGCTTGGGAGTCTTCTTTTGCACAAGAGTGGTCATTCTCTCGACGTTTCGGCACATGAAATAAGGTATTTTCATCATCCTTACTCTCGTGAAATGCATCAATAACCTGATGTGGTAGGCATAAAGGCGTGAGAACCGGCCCTCACAACTGAAGTATCTAATAATGAGTCTCATCAAAGGCACATAGTATTCCTTCAGAAAATGGAATGGGAATACCCTGCTGAGCTATCTCACATAGCTAGGTCTGATGTATGGTTCATAATGCACTCTGTCCACCTGCTGTCTCTTGTTCCACTCTTCACCTACATTCGGTATTCCTGTTGCCTGAGAAATGGTTTCTGGTGTCAAGGTGAAGTTTACACCAGCAAGAGTTACCTGACCATCATGCAAATGTAAAACAAATAACCGAGCCAACTCCTGATGATGCTGAATCCGAGAAATCATCTCACAATACTGATAGCATGACTTCTCTCGAAAACATGCCATGGCAAGTGGGCAGGCCTGCAACTAAGCCAATGAGGTGGGCTCTTCTCTCACATGTTTTCCACCTTTACGAGGCCTTATCGGTGCATGTAGCTTAGTAGTAGAATCACTGTCTTGTTCATATGATGACTCAGTGACCGTCTCCATGGTGTTGCAACGTGTATGTCAAGTGTATTTTTTGGTTTGTTGAAAATGAGAAATTGGTGCCTTTTTTTCAATTTCCAAATATGTGCCAAATAGGAAGGGACTGTGGGAAATATGGATAGTGGGAACAGTGGAGTTCTGTCAAGTGAAATTACAGTGTAATAACAATCACTTAGCTGTGTTTAGGAATCTGGGTTTTAGGGATTTTATAAGTGAAATGAGAGAGGGAGAGTGACAGGGAATGGTAGGGTTTAGGGATAGGGATAATAGGACTTCGGAATAAGTGATTTTGGGAATGTGAGGGAATAAGGGATTGACAATAATGATAGGATTACAGTGATGGGAAAGGAACCATAGGTGAAGAATGGGATTTGAACTACTTGGCACCAAAATCAAACTTTAAAATTCAAATTCAAACCCTAAGGAGCAGTTTTTGATAAAAGAATAGGGTTTAACTTTTAATATTACAAATTCTCCAACCAATCTTTGAAACCACACCAAACACCAGCTATGAGCAATTGCAAGGTGAGTCGAACTTACTCAGAGAAAATGGGACCGAGAGTTTTGAAATTTCGTTGAAGGCAGTGACAAAATTTTCTTGTCGGCTCTGTGCGTCGCGCGCACAACCCAGTGCGCCGCGACCGGTATGTGCACCGCGCACGTTCAAAAAATACACGGTGATGGGCGGCTTTATGCGCCGCGACTGCTATGTGCGTCGCGCCTTCTCCCAACGCGTCGCGCCTACAATTTCAATACACAGTCCAGCCTCCAACTCACTAATTTCACTTCCTCCACGATTTTCTTGGTTTCATTCTTGTCTTGGCTTGCAAATGGATTTTAAAAACAATGAAAATATCTTATATGCCAAATGACTTTGATTTTTGATTTCAAATAACCCACTTTCTAATGTTTGACTTTGGCACTTTCACATTTTTAATGTAAACTCTGTTTTGCTTGTTTCCTTTGATTTTTTGAGCTGAATGACGAAAATTTTGTCTATTTTTTGCAGGGATAGCTGACATGAAATTTGGCAAGGCGACCAGGGCTGCGCCTGAAGAATTTCACAACTGAATTTTTTTTTTAAATTTACATGGCATTTATTACAAAAGGAAAAATTGACTATTTTTCTTCAAAACAAAGTTTTGAAGAAGAATCATGATCTATCATTATGATGATGAAATTTTTGAAATGAAAACTTATTTTGAACCTCCCTCATGTGCCTACTAGAATTATTGGACACTTTGAAGACTAAATTTGTGAAACTATAGACCTAATGACCAAAATGACTCTTTGCTGACCAAAAGACCAAACATTGACTGTCATTGACTGAAAATGATTTTGATGAACTTTGATGAACATAGTTAAGCCAGCAGATACACGACATGAGAAACATGAGTGAAAAGACCCTTCTGTCAGATGATCCATGCTCCTAATGGAATGCAGATGACTAAACTGGATGAGACACCTAAAATGAAATGCAACAAAAGAGATTTTTATCTCTGATGGAGGGATGAAAATACCGACTCTAACAGGGACCTATTATGACTACTTTGAGCCTTCCCAATTTGACCCTTGGGATGCCAGTCTGGTACATCAATCCCCCAGCCGAAACCCCACATGGTCAGCTCAAACCTTATACCACTTTGACCCCGATCCAACCGATCGTCACGACCCCTACCTTTCCTTCAGTGCCTCCACCACCTCAACATGAATCTACTCATGTTGTGAAAGCATATGGTCAGGGTGAAAAAGCTAGAAATAAGGAACGTAAGGAAAAGGATGCCCAAACAACTCCCACTCCTCCTAAGCCTCCAAATAAGTCACCTTGCTTTGTGTGATATTGCTGGGCATGCCATCCATAACTGTCCTGAAATTCCTTTTCTCAAACCTGTGGTCAACGAGTCATTTCCTAAATCTGATATCCTGGAGGTCCATGTTACCTTACCATATTCATCTAAGAAACTCAAATCATTGCACACAAACCACCCTTTTTCTTTGTGTGATATTTATGGCTATTATTCTCACCTTTGTCCCCATCTTGATGACTTTCGCGACACCCTTTAAGCTATTCGTGAAATAGAGGCCGCTTGTACTAGATCTTGTACCCCTATACTTGTGGATTATTCTTCGGTAGAACTGGAGGACATTGTCATATCTCCTCCTGATGTTGAGATGACAGAATCTACAGCCACCATACACTACCTGTCATCATCCATGAGATCCTTGGTGGAACACCCCTTCGGGGAGTTCCCTTCTATTTCAACTAAACCTCCTTTAACGATCACCTTGGGCCCAACATCGGTAGATGTTTCATCTACTAGTTCTTTGTCTACCCTCTGTAGCGATGCATATGTGAACCATATATTTCATGATGATGTGTCAGGTAGCCCCACCACATCATGTGGTATTTCTTCTGCCAGTCCCCCCATCTTTCATTCTGATTAATAAATTATGGAAGAAATGACCACCCCTGACTTTCCCTGGGATGATATGCAGCACCATGTGTACTTCCTTCTGCAGCAGTCCCTTGAATAGTATGTTGTGGATTCAAAATACTTCTTCTCTAATGAGGTCGATCGGCTTATAAATCCCATTCCTGAACCTGATGCTTTCGAAAAAGAAAACATTTCCTTAGGGGCACCCCATGTCTTGGAAGAAATTAAAGCTTACTCCAAGATACTCAAATAATTTAAAAAATTTTCTGCCAGGTCCTATTCAGAGAGGCCTGTACATGATCCTGTCGTTGTTGACCATCATATCGACACACGGCCTGATGCCTACCTTGTTCGTCAACGTTGAGACACATTTCTCAACAAGAGGCTCTATTGTCTCCCTGTGATTTGCAAGATTGGCAAGAACAAACATTGCAAGGGCCACATCAAAACCGCTTTGGAATCCTAGGACCTAGCCTTCCTGGATTCAGAGAGGGATCTCTCTATTTATGGTGTTTTTAATTGATTTATCTCTGTGCTCTTTGTTTTAAGATTTTAGGCTATTTATTAATTTCTAAGGACTTGTTTTGGTTGTGTTTGGATTAAATGATATATTGAAATATTAATGGTGTGACTTTATTGAGAAAATGTTTCAACTGAACAAATAGACTGTGAGAATACATAAATTCATTGGGCGATGGAGTCATAAAAGGATTTAATTGTTCATCAACTCTGCAAGGGCTTTCATAGGGCAAGCTAACTATATCAAGTGGATTCTTTAGATTAGTTTGTGATATGAGACAATAAGAAGATATGAAGGCAGCAAAGCTATAATCAGTCAAGAATCTTCTAGCTCTACTTAAAAAAGAAAAGCCTTTCAAAGTAACTGTTTCGAGCAAGTCAAAGGGCAAGGAAAACCATAATCCTCTTTGGACAAACTTTAATAAGCAAAATTTTAAGACAACAATCCAGTAATTCAAGAACTACTTTCAGAAAAATAAAGGTACTTCACTGGTTCAGAATCTAATAAGTGTACTTCAAAGAAAGGTCCTAAAAACAATATCTCAAGTCTTACTCAAAGGAACATGGATTCACCAAAATTTCCTTGGTTTCACTCTATTGAATCATTTCCAAGACAACAAGTTATATATAACTAGAAGGCAATTAAGAATCTTATAATCAAACCCATGCAGAGGAAAACATGAATATAAAGAACATAGATAGAAATAGGGTGCTGAAACAACAAATCCTAATCTAAAACTTCTGGTTCTTTATCAGAGAAATATGAACATAATGGAAAACATAATAAGAAACAATAACAATTAGGATAACTTCACCATTGATATAGCTCGAGGATCCAGTGAACATGCTTGTATTATTGATGGTAAAACCAGTTACAATACCCCATGTACAATAGCTCTATGCAACTCAGAGCTTTCTTCACTTCATTCTAGCATTCCTCAACTAGCTCAGCCGCAGAAATCAGTCCAAAAACCATCAAGTAACCAACATTTACAATGAGGCTCATATGCAATATTTATATACAAAATGAGGAGGTGCTGCTGTGCTAGGGTGTATAAATGTTATTTATTACAGAGTTAATTATTTTTGACCTTTGAGACCATGCAAGGCCCAAGGAAAAAATATCTAAAAGAGTTACTATGAAATAATAACTTATGTCTTAATTTGTAAGTTAATTTGGCTGAAATATTTGACTTTTAAGGTTATGTAATAACTATTTGAGCTGCTTCAAAATATCTCTGACTGAGCAATAACTTATTAATTCTTTTTATGGAAAGAAACAATGTTGTAGGTGGCATTTATCCCTTTCATGAACTAAATTCTTCATTGCTTGTGGCATTTGAAGCAGTATTTGGGCTGATCTGTCTTGATTATGGCTTTAAACTCTGTTTTAGGCCTTGATTTTGCATTTGGCCTTCATAATTCTCCTTTACCGTTTTTTTTCTTTATAACTATTTTGACCTTTATTCTTTGTCCTTTAGATCTTTTTCTTTGTCCCTAATCACTGTCTCTTAGGCTAATCTTATGCTTATTCTTCAATCCTTGGATTAAGCCATTATCCTCTGTTCTTCATTCTTTCATCACTGATCTAACTATTTTTCTTTGATTGTCTGTGTGCAGGGATTTCTCTGTGTATCGCAGGGTTTCTTGATCAGATTGGTGGTCATGAATCATCGATTTAGCCGTTAGATTTACCGTGGGTCCCTTTTTCTTCATGTTTCTGGCCTCTTGGATCATCATCCAGAGACTTCCGCCACTTAATTGACTGTGGGATGGCTTCTTAGGCTTGGGCCGCTATTTAACCTTCAACAAATACAAACAAAACATCAATTTAAATCCTGCGTTTTTTGGGTTAAAACTGCTTTCATGGTTTTGGGAGGTGTCGGAGGAGCTTTGCAGAGGAAGGGAAGACGCAGAGGGGAGGGGTTCCACAGGCGGAACAGGCGGAAAGAGGGAAATTTTGAATAATGGCATGAAAGAGGAGGCAAGGTGATTTTGTGGAAACCAGGCGGGTTATCGCATTTCTTTTTAGTAGTAAGTGGTTTCGGGATTAATGCACGCGATACCACTCAAAAAATTCCACGTGTCTCGGGAAAAACCACCCATTTCGCGTGGAAATGAGCCGTTAAACCTCGACAGTAGATTGTGTGCGATATGGGATGCGAGCCGTTAGATTTGAAGGAGTCAAATCAATGGTGCGGGTTAAACCCGACAGGAGGCGTAGATCGGTAAAGGGCAGTAGTGGGATACAGGTGGCGAATGGAGATTGGTTGGCATGGGAAGTAGTGAAAGGTGGGGCGATGGGGTGATGTGGGTTATCTCATCCGATAGTAGGAATGGTTGGGAGCAGGATGGAAAGGTGGGGATGTGATGGTCGTTGGATCAGAAGGATCGACGATCGGGATGAATTTTGGGGGAAAGCATGTGGCATGGGGAAATAGGTACATGAAGGGGCTTTAAAGAATGGAAGAGGAATGGTATCATGGGGGAAAAAGGACTAGGAGCTTAGGATGATGGGATCTTTGGGGATAGCAGGTATTCAGGGTCCCGGGTCATATGGGTAGAAGGGATGGGGCTTAAGGCCGAAAAGGGCTTAAGGCCTTTGTATACAAAAAGTGGGTTTTTTCATAAAAATAGAGTTTTGTAGGGTTTTTAAGGGTTCTGATAGGTTCGAAAGTTTAGGATAAAACAATAAAAAGGGGTTTTTTACCTTGTCTTAAGGGTTTTTAGGAGAAAATGAAGCATGAGGGGGGATTTTGGGGGTTTTTGAGAGGGGAAAGAAGAAGGATAAATGAGGGTATCAGTAGAGGGGTAAATGAGGGAATTAGGCCCAAAAATGGAGTTTCTTTGTAGCAGCAGGGTGATCATTTGATGAGGCATGGAGATAGGAAGGCTTAGTGAGAAATAGTCATTTTTAGGATGAAGAAGGCAGTGAGACCTCTAAAGATATATGTTTGGAAAATAATGCTATCTTTATGTGCTTGTAGAACATCCACATTCATCTAGTTAAATATGTAGAATACAAGAGGATAACAGTGGCTCTAGTTGGGGAGGGTAGCTCTCTTTAGGAGGTGTCAAGAACCTTAGAAATAAATCTCTAGAAGAAGTAGACCAACGCTTTGATTTGCACCCTGAAAGACCTTCCTTTAACTTGATGATTCACTGCTTTGAAGAAGTGATCTGTAGTGTCTGAATCATAATATGACTAATTCCCAACTCAACTTCTACCTACCCATCACATTGGTTCTAAATTTTTTTCTTCTTTTTGGATTGAATTTGGACTAGCAACTCATTGACATTTTATTTTTTTGAAGACAAAAATAAACTAACTATTCCTATCCTTATTTCTTTAAGAGTTCATATTAAACTATTGAAATTTTTTATTTTATACCTAAACTACTTGGCTGTCAAGATGAAACTGTTTGGCAGTCTTTATTTTTTAAACTAAAACAGAAAATTGAAAACATAGCCAAATCAGGATTAGGGATTCTAATTTGTTACGGGTAGTGATTCTTTGTACAAATCTTCATATAGAATTGATTTTGCATGACTTTAACACAAAACTTTGAGGGCTGAAATTTGGAATTTGATTTTTATCCCTCTCTTCTTTTTTTGGTTCAGATTTGGATCTTTGGACCCAATTTATAATCTAATCTAGTCTACTGATAAGCCAAGTTTAGACAGTTTGGAAAATCCTCATTCACTAACCTATCAGCAGAAATTTAAAGCATGGTTGAAATCAGGATTAGACTGTCTAATTAACCATGGTTGTGGCATGTGAAACAAGCTGCACACAATCATTATTTGCATAAAAAGTAAATCTAGATAGATAAGGCTATGATTTGCCATTAATAGTGCATCCTTATCTATCTCTTTGGTTTTGTTTTGAGCATGTGGAACCAACATATTTACATTCCCTAATCTCTTCTTTTTGACAAGTTAAGTCTGAAATAATCTTGACAGTCAATGCCTCTACTAACTTATCAACATAAATTTAAAGCATGTTCAGCCATGATTAGGCTAGATGACTAAATAGGGTATCTATTGAATCGATAGTGGAATTTAGACTTGCACACTTTCAGAAGTACTGTTTTTTGGGTATGGGGCTGTACCTTTTCTTTTTCTGCCCTCTTTTTCTTTGCTTTCAAATTTTTTTGTACTTATCTTTTCTCTGATTTTTTCCTTTAAACAATTTTATATACAATGGATAAAGCTTTAAACTTGACATTACTAATGGAAATAATGTTTTAGCATCCTGCCATTGACATGACCTCCAAAAAGTTCTGTTCCATCCATTTCCTGTAAGAAAAATGCATTGTTGCCTCTGGAAGAATGGATAATATAGGGACCTTTCCACAGATTTTCAAACTTACCTTGTTTTCCTTTGTCTTCTCTCCTAGAATCCCATTTGAGCACTTTGTCACCAACGTTGAAGTCATTTTCCTTTGTCCTTCTGTCAAACAACTTCTTGATGTTTTCTTGCACTAGTTGTGTTCTGTTATAGACTTCCTCTCTTGCTTGCTGCAACTAAATGGTCTGATTTATCTTTCTTATCATGTCATTTTCTTCAGACTGTACCTCCTGGATCAACTTCATGATTGGCACTCCTAGGCTTGTTGGAAAAATTTCATCTGCTCCATAAACTAGCTGATAGGGAGACATTCCAATGTATTTCTTGCATGTTAACCTATCAGCCCATATTGCATGTACTAGCTTGTTGTGCCATGAATTTTGATTTCCATCCAACAACTTCTTGATGATGTTTATTAAACTTTTGTTTGAGGATTCTTCCAACCCATTACCTTGAGGGTAATAAGCTATGGAATGACCCATTGTAATTTGATATTTGTGGCAAAAGTCCACCATCCTTTTGGATCCAAAGGCAGCTGCATTGTCTGTGATAATATTTCTAGGACACCCAAATCTAGACAAAATATGGTTTTCAAGGAATTTAATGATAACTAGATCAGTGGCAGTTCTAGAAGGGATGGCCTCTATCCATTTTGTAAAGTAATCAGTTGTTGTTAGGATCCATTTATGTTGGGAAAATGAAGAAGGATTAATTTCCCCAATGAAGTTTAGGCCCACTGTTGAAAAGGAGCTTCAACAGAGATATGATGCAGAGGTAAGGGTAAGAGTTTTCTTTTGCCTTCAAATATTTGACACTTGTGATAGGTAACTACCAATTTATGAAGAGCTTGGACGAGGGTGGACCAATAGTAGCCAGCTCTGAGGATTTTTTTTAAATTTGTCTTCCAGTAGAGGTGGCCTCCACATTCCCCTTCATGAAATTCATGCTTGATCTTCTCTGCATCATTCTGAGGCAAACATTTAAGCAATATACAACTATCATTTTTCCAATATAACCATTTATCTATAATGCAGTAGTTTACAACTTTTAACTTTAAGAATCTTGCCTTTGTCTTAGATAAACCAGGAGGGACATTAAGATAGAAAATCACATACAAAATATTAGCCTACCAAAGTGAATTCAACAATACTTCTTCAATAGGAGGGGATGTGCATTCTCTTTGTTCTTCTAAAATATCAACCATATTCATATCTAAGGCTTTGAGGTTTGATTCAGCCATTAGTTTTGCAAGTAATTTTCCTTTGACCAGTTTAGTGGGTCTGATTTCTAAATCATATTCTAATATTACAACAATCCACATTCCTCTTTTGCCATAAGGATCTTGTGTCAAAATGTCTTTGAAAATTGTGTGTGGGACAAATGCAATGATATGTGAGTGCAAAATGTAAACTCTGAAGTCCTTCAAGGCTTTGATCAAGGAAAAATCCTGTTTTTCCATTATGTTGTATTTCAGAGGAGCATCTCTTAAAGCCTTGCTGAAAAATGAAATAGGTTGCTCTTGTCCTTTTATGTTTTTCTGGAGTAGGGCAGTAGCAACTGTATGTTCTGATGCAAAATAAAAAATGAAGAAATCTTTCTTTAAATCAGGGATAATGAGAACTGGTGTTTGTTTGAGTGCTTTTTTAACCATTTCAAAGGATTGCTTTGCTTCAATGGTCCATTTAACTCATGTTTCCCTTTTAAGCATCTTTGTTATGTTTCTAAGGAGTTCGGCTAAGTTTGACAAGAAATTAATCTTTCCATTGAAATATTCCAGTTCTTTGATTTTTCTAGGATGGATGATTTTCAATATGCCTTCAACCCTTTTGGAGTCTATTCCTATTCTCTCTTCAGATATAGTACGGCCCAGAAGTTTACCTTCTTGGAGGCCAAATAAAGTTTTCTTGGGGTTTAAGGATAGACCATACTTTCTGCATTTCTCAAATACTTTTCTTAAGTGAGAGAGGTTTTCTTCATCTATTTTGGGAAGACAGCAATGTCATCTAAATATATCACGATGAAAAGCCTATCTCTTCTGAAAAAGAAATATCCATGGCTCTTTGGAATGTGGCACCAGCATTCATTAAACCAAAGGGCATTTTCACATACATGAAAGTACCCCAAGTTGTAGTGAAGGTTGTTTTAAGTTGATCATTAGGATGTACCAGCACTTGGTTGTATCCTGAAAAGCCATATAGCAAAGAAATTATTTTAGAACCCGCTACCCTTTGTAAAATATGATCCATTTTGGGCAAGGGGTAGTTGTCCTTTAAAGAGGCTTTGTTTAATTTTCTAAAGTCTATACAAAGCCTTATTTCTCCTGTTTTCTTCCTCACAGATACAAGATTGGATACCCAGTCTAAGTATCTCACTGGGACTATGATTCCAGCATCATACATTTTCTTGATTTCTTTCTCAAGCAGGGGTAATTGCATAGGGTTTATTTTGCGCAATTTTTTTTCTGAAAGGTTTATAGTTTTATTTGAGGGGTGTCTTATGCTAGATTATATTTGTATCATATTATTTTAAGTCTTCATAACTCCAAGAAAAAACATCAGAAAATTATCTAAAAAGCTCAAGATATTTTAGTTTTATATGAGCTGGCAATGTTTTGGATAATTTGATCATATTGGGTTTAAGTTTACTACCTATATTGCACTCTTCTACTTCAGATTCAGTGGGTTCCATTTTAGGCTTTTTGGCAACATCATTAAAGTCAAACAATTCTTTTAGAGGCACCAATCCCTTTAGCAATTTATCAGTGTGAGTTTGCAGCACTTCAAAGTCTTCTTATTCTAAATTAGTGCTCAACTCTGTTTTCTGTGAGCATTCTTTAGCTAACAAGTTTATATCGACAATGTTTATATCAAAAATGTTAGGATTTTCTTCTTCATAAGATTTTTCCTCAATAGAACAGTATTTTTCATACTCCGAGTCTGAATTTGGCATTTCAAAACCATTTCTGGACTGTAGGAAATCCTCTATCTGTTTATCTCCTTCAAACACTTGCCAATATTTGATATTATCAGGGAATGCTGGCCTATATTTAACTTGGAATGTATATTGTTTTCTTTCATAAGGTTTTAGACATGTACTAGCAGCAAATGCTAAACCATTGGCAAGAATGTTTTGGTTTCTAGGGACAAAATTAAGCTCATATTATGTGAGTATTTTTAAAAGGTCTACGTCATCATCTCTATAAGCTTGTAATATTGGATGCTTGGCAGTCTATTATTTATTAAATTGTATAATAATTAGTTCTAAGTCTCCATGGATAGTTATCCTCTTAGCTCCTAATTTTATCAATAATTGCAGTCCTAAGACGAGAGCCTCATATTCAGCTATGTTATTTGTGCATTGAAAATTTAGTTTATATGAATGCCCCTCAACATGATTTTTTTCTATGTTATGTACCCATATTCCTTCTCTCGAACCAGTTTTACTACAATACCCATCAAAAATCATAATCCAAAGGGGTTCATGCTCAGATTTGTTATTGAAGTCATTTCTGTCCTCTTTGTCCTGTTTGTAATAGCTGCCACTGTGTTGTTCTTTAGGGTCTGCACTACCTTGATCTTTATTTGGCTCCTCATGGTTTTCATTGTGTTGAGGATTTTTTATTTGTTTCTCATGATCAACATTATGTTGGTGATTGATTTGTTTCCTAGGATCCTCCTTGTGTTTGCTATAATTTTCTGAATAAGCAAACTATTTTGTCCCTTTCTCATTTCCTCCCTCTTTTCCTATTATTAGTTTATCATCTACTTCCCCTTGCTCATTAATATTTTCATCATTATAAAGAATGAATGAGTAAAGGTCTGTGTGAAAAAAATAAAGAGGGGAGTTGTCTGGTATTTCTTGATTAATCACCATATATTTCATGTGTGTTTTCCTATATAGTCTTCTAGGTTGACTAAAGACAGGGATGGTGGCATAAGTCATATCCATCTGCATGGTACCTTGAAGCTTAGCACCCCAAGATATTGAAAGGAGCATTCCATACTTTGGAGGTATATCAACCACTACTATGTCCATCACTAAGCTTTTGGCTGGACTTTGTGCTAAGTTGACACATAAGTCTTTGATTAGGCCTAGACATTTAACTATGCTAGAATCAAAAGAGTATAAATCTTTGTATGGTTTATTTATCTCAAGGCCTATTATCTCCATCACTACCTTAGGAATAAGGTTATGGGAAGCTCCTGAGTCAAGCATGGCATTATGAAAAATCTTATCATGGATGTTTATAATGACACAAAGAGGAGGAACACCTCCTTCTTGATATTTTTCTTCTACTTCTGGCCCAAATAGAAGCTCAGGCTTGTCATCAGTCACATTGACAAAATAATTTTTCTCTGCTATGTTTAAAGCTCTCAAAATTTGGGTTAAGTATACATATTAGGTGACTAACTCAGTTAGAGGAGCTGGGATCCTCATTTTAGCAATTTCACACTCTATGCTGAAATGTATCTGAGTTTTTAATATGTTTAAATCAGCCTTTTTAGTCACTGTTTTCTCAGCAAAATCAACTTGCTGGTTTTTACCATGGACAACAGTTAAAATGGTTTTACTAGGAGCATTAGCTGAGTTTCTAGTGCTACTTTGGTCACCACTAGGTTTTTCATAATTTTGGGTGCCTTTTCCTTTGTTTTTATCAAAACTTTCAACCATTGTTTTATTGTTTTCTGTTGTCTTTTTGGAAATGTTTTCAGGATTGTTTTTAGTAGAAATTTCAGAGGTTTTTTTTTTGGGAGTGTCTTGATTCTTTTTACTCCTAAGGTAATATTTTTTATGTACTTACATTATAGCATTTTCAAAGTCTTGCTTGTAATCTTCAGATTCTGGGATTTTTTCATGATAGGGTGTATATATGCCTTGTTATTCTTTAGTGAGGAAAAAGTATCCTCATTAATTACTCCCAATAATTTTAAGTGATTTCCCTCTGTTTCTTCAATCACTCCCTCATCTTCATCAGCATAATTCTATTGGAAAGGAGATCTGACTTGCTGATCAGGGCCTCTTTGTCTAATTTGAGGGGGATTCCTTCTAAAGTTTTGGTTCTGATTTTGATTTTTTTTTTGAGGAGATGTTTGGTTTTCTTTAGGATAAGCTCTCTCATTCATGTTTATTTTTTCCATAATAATCTCCATGGTTCTAACCAAAATATCAATTTTTCATTTTGATGTGGAAGGTCCAGCTTCATCTTTGTAGGTAACCTTCTTCTCTTCTTTCAATCTAGCCCTTCTGGCATTAAGGTTAGCTTCTACACTTACCGCCTCTTTCTACATGTCTTCTAATGTGAGGGGTTCTCTCTCTCTTAATTGATAACACATGTCTAGGTAAAATCCTTCAAGAAAATTTATTAAGGCTAGGCCTTGTGGTGGTTTCATTTGTGGAGGGAGTGCATTATAAGCACTATTGAATCTAGTGCAATAATCTTGGACACTCTGTTAAGTCCCTATATTAATAGTGTAGTCCCTTATTATGTTAGTGTAGCCCCCCTTATTGTTATTGTTGTACCCCTGTAACCACCATATTTTTATTTTTGTGCCTTTACATTATTATTGATAGGTTGGCTAGGATTACATTGTGGCCCCATGGACTCCTATATATAGAAAGGAGGTTTTGTCATTTGTATCATCAAAGAATTTTTCATTCATGTAATGTATTGGAGGTTTCTCCCTTGAATTGGCTTATTTATAAGGCGTTGATATATCTTTTCTTCTATTTTTGGAGCTGGTTTCACAACATTTGGTATCAGAGCTTTGGATTCTAGGGTTTCGCTAATCCAAATAGATAATCATGGAATTTTCGCTCTAACGCCTTTTTATACGAAGTTTCAGAAGCTGAAATTTTTAGGGTCAGAAGCCAAAATCCTGAGGAACATCGTCACAAAATTTCAGAGATTCTTTCGCTACAGTTTCAGAGATATGATCTGTGGAAGGTAGGGCATTTTGTAGGCTCCTGAATTTCACTTAAACAGGTCATCGCTTAATTTCCGCTATAACGTTTTTTCTACAAAGTTTCAGAAGATGAAACTTTTAGAGCGCGAAGCCGAGCTCCTGAGGACAATCATCGCAAAATTTTGGAGCTTGGTTTGTAATATTTTCGGAGATATGATCTGTGGAAGTTAAGTCTTGTTCAGGCTCCCTAATTTCATCTCAAAGAGGTGATCATGGGAAAATATTCATAACTCTCTCTCTCTGAGTATCGGATTGGAATTTTGTAAAAGGTTAATGGAATTTCACGGAATGTAGTTTCCTGTCTATAAATTTCAGAGCCAAAGGAGAAAACAATGACACGTGGCAAGTCGTAGAAGTTCGCTCTACTGAACTAGTCCATAATTAGGTCATTGAGGGACATTGGAAATAACTTTGCCTTGAAGAATCCAAATCAAGTTAGACTTGTGGCATTTGAAAGAAGCTTCAGAGGACTACTACAGGGCCAAATTTTAGATATTGAGGATCTACAATTATAGAGATAAGTCAATTTCAATATAGAGCTCTATAAAAGAAACAAAAAGGTGTGTATTTGGTTTTTAAAATTGAATAACGTTTGTTTGAAAAAGAAGTTTGAAGTGATTCCAAGGGCATATTTTAGAATTTTTATCAGTATTCAGTTCTATAATGCCTCTAAAAAATAATTCCATACCCATTCAGACCTCAAAAATATATACTATGACGCTTGAAGAGGAAGAATTGCAGTATGAGATATCAAAATTACGGTACCAAGTGCAACAAATTTTGATCTTACGAAGAGTAACCGAAGATGACATAGATGGTTTAAAAGAAGAAATGGAGGCTAATTTGGATGGTTTGAAGGATTGAATAATAGCTAATATGGATGATAAATTAGTGGAAGATCACATCGAGCATCAACAACAAGTTCTCCAACTCTCAAAGGATAACCTAACTTTGGTGCAGAATTTAATGAAACAACAGGAAGATCAACATCACATCGAAAGAAGTTCTGAAGCAGTCACAGAAACAAGAACTTGACAAGTACAATCGATTTTAGGGTATCTCAACAAGTGGAATAACTTTCCTGTAGAATATTCCACATGGGAGGATGAGAATTTTATACAGAAGCATCAAGAAATAATCAAGCGTTGAGGACAACACTTGTTTGAAGGAGAGGGGCATGTTAAGTCCCTATATTAATAGTGTAGTCCCTTAGTATGTTAGTGTAGCCCCCTTTATTGTCATTTTTGTACCCCTATAACCCCCATATTGTTATTATTGTGCCCTTACATTATTATTGATAGGTCAGCTAGCATTACATTATGGCCCCACTAGGATTACATTATGGCCTCATGGAGTCCTATATATAGAAAGGAGGTTTTGTAATTTTTATCATCCAAGAATTGTTCATTCATGTAATGTATTGGAGGTTTCCCCCTTGAAGTGGCTTATTTCTAAGTCATTGATATCTCTTTTCTTCTATTTTTGAAGTTGGTTTCACAACACGCTCTCTCCAGCATTTCTTTTAAGATCATTGTATTCTGACAAGATTTGTACGGGGTTTCTCTTGACATCCCATTTTTTTAGAAACAATTGATTGAAAGCAGGAAGATCATTAATAATGTTAGGGGTTAATCCTTTGAACCATTTTCTTACTTCTCCCCTTAAGCTTTGAGCAAACATTCTAAGTTTTACAGTTTCATCATCTATTTCTTGTATGTCAAAGTAATCATTCATTCTATCCACATGTTGTTGAGCTGTAGTAGAACTACTGGCATCATATAATGGAATCTTGGATTGATAGTCTTCTGGTAGAGAAACTAAAGGTAAAGGAAGGAATAAGGGAGCATACCATGTTTCCATAATATGAGCTTGTGGAAACAATGGGAGGTTAACAAGTGGGGGAAGGTGATGAATTGGAGTGGTGTGAACAGTGGGTGTATGTATGGGTGTAGCTAAAGTACTTGGAACATCTAAGTGATGTTGAGCAGATTTAGGATGAGAGAAGCCAAAGTTATGGAGAAAATGGAGATCTGGAGGAGTGGAAGGAGAGGCTTCCCTGCTGCTACTTTTTTGTGAATCTAAAAGCTCAAGGTTTATCTGGTCTATACCACTTTGTGACTTAGTTCTAGATAAGCTCCATATATAAGATAAGTCAACTTCGGTATTTGCAAGTTTATAAGGTTTTCAAAGACTGAACTTTTTCTCAGGATGGGTCTGATAATAGTTGGGTTTTTAGATGAAGGAGACCTCCTAAGAATTATTTCAGGATTATCAACTATTGCAGGAGGATTTGGGTCATGATGGGATCTCGTATGGATTCTTCTAGAAGCCAGGATTTTTGGACCCAATAAGTCAAAAAGGTTTTTAGAGATATAACAGTCTTAAAAGACAAACCAAACTGAGAAAGAGATACTTAATCCACAAAGTATTCTTGAATAGGTATTTTGTAATGTTTTGATGATAGGGTAAGTTTCCCTGTGGAGTCAAATAGAAATTAGTGGAGTCACCAGGTGGAGGATTTTTACTTGTCTTATAGAACTGGTTGTTGTCCACGATCAACAATCAGGAACCAATCTTGGCTGACACTTGATTCATTTTAAACTAATGAGGTTTTCTGAGTTTTGAGTGAATCTGAAATGTTTATTACTCAGTCCCCAGTATGGTCGCCACTATGTTGGCTCCCTGTGATTTGCAAGATTGGCAAGAAAAAACACTGCGGGAGCCACATCAAACCCTCTTTGGAATTCTAGGACCTAACGTTCCTGGATTTAGAGAGGGATCTCTCTATTTAAGGTGTTTTTAATTAATTTATCTTTGTGCTCTTTGTTTTAATATTTTAGGCTATTTATTAAGTTCTAAGGACTTGTTTTGGTTTTGGTTGGATTAAATGATAGATTGAAAGATTAATGGCGTGACTTGATTGAGAAAATGTTTCAATGAACAAATAGACTGTGAGAATACATAAATTCATTGGGCAATGGAGTCATAAAAGGATTTAATTTTTCATCAACTCTGCAAGGTCTTTCATAGGGAAAGCTAACAATATCAAGTGGATTCTTTAAATTAGTTTGTGATATGAGACAATAAGAAGTTGTGAAGGTAGAAAAGCTATAGTCAGTCAAGAATCTTCTAGCTCTACTTAAACAAGAAAATCCTTTCAAAGTAATTGTTTCGAGCAAGTCAAAGGGCAAGAAAAACCATAATCCTCTTTGGACAAACTTTAATAAGCAAACTTTTAAGACAACAATCCAGTGATTCAAGAACTACTTTCAGACAAAGAAAAAATATAAGATATACAGTAAGAGTGGCCTAAGATCAAACAAAAACAATTCTAATCTGATTTTGACAAAATCTTAAAAGACTCTTCAAAGCAACATTTCAAGATAGTCCAATGGGCAGGGCACACCATAAACCTCACTGGTTCAGACTCTAATAAGTGTACTTCAAAGAAAGGTCCTAAAAACAATATCTCAAGTCTTATTCAAAGGAACATTGATTCAACAAAATTTCCTTGGTTTCACTCTATTGAATCATTTCCAAGACAACAAGATAGATATAACTAGAAGGCAATTAAGAATATTCTAATCAAACCCATGCAAAGGAAAACATGAATATAAAGAACACAGACATAAATAGGGTGCTGAAACAACAAATCCTAATCTAAAAATTCTAGTTCTTTATCAGAGAAAGATGAAAATAATGGAAAACATAAGAAGAAACAATAAAAATTAGGAAAACTTCACCAATGATATAGCTCAAGGATCCAGTGAACATGCTTGTATTATTGATGGTCAAACTAGTTACAACACCCCATGTACAATATCTCTATGCAACTCAAAGCTTTCTTCACTTCAGTCTAGCATTCCTCAACTAGCTCAGTAGCATAAATCAGTCCCAAAACCATCAAGTAACCAACATTTACAATGAGGCTCATATGCAATATTTATATGCAAAATGAGGAGGTGTTGCTGTGCTAGGGTGTATAAATTTTATTTATTACAGAGTTAATGATTTTTTACCTTTGAGATGATGCAAGGCCTAAGGAAAAAATATCTAAAAGAGTTACTCTGAAATAATAACTTTTGTCTTAATTTCTAAGTTAGTTTGGCTAAAATATTTGACTTTAAAGGTTATGTAATAACTGTTTGAGCTGCTTCAAAATATATGTGACTGAGAAATAACTTCTTAATGCTTTTTATGGAAAGAAACAATGATGTAGGTGGAATTTATCCCTTTGATGAAGTAAATGCTTCATTGATTGTGGCATTCGAAGCAGTGTTTGGGCTGATCTGTCTTGATTATAGCTTTAAACTCTATTTTAGGCCCTTATTTTTCATTTGGCCTTCATAATTCTCCTTTATCGTTTTTTTTCTTTATAACTGTTTTGACCTTTATTATTTTTCCTTTAGATATTTGTATTTATCCTTAATCACTATCTCTTAGGCTAATCTTCTTCTTATTCTTTAATCCTTGGATTAAGCCTTTATCCTCTATTCTTGATTCTTTCATCACTGATCTAACAATTTTTCTTTGACTGTCTATGTGCAGGGATTTATCTATGTATCGAAGGGTTTCTTGATCGGATTGATGGTCATGAATCATCGATTTAGCTGTTAGATTTACCATGGGTCCCTTCTTCTTCATGTTTCTAGCCTCTTGGATCGTCATCCAGAGACTTTCGCCACTTAATTGACTGTGGAATGGCTTCTTAGGCTCGAGCCGCCATTTAACCTGCAACAAATACAAACAAAACATTAATTTAAATCCTGCATTTTTTGGGTTAGCACTGCTTTAAGGGTTCTGAGAGGCATCAGAGGGGCTTTGCAAAGGAATGGGAGAAGTAGAGGGGAGGGGTTCCACGGGCGGAATAGGCGGAAAGAGGGAAATTTTGAATAATGGCGTGAAAGAGGAGGCAAGGCGGTTTTGTGTAAACCAAGTGGTTTATTGCATTTCTTTTTAGTGGTAAGTGGTTTCGGGATGAATGCACACAATAACACTCAAAAAATTCCACGTTTCCCAGACGAAATCACCCATTTCGTGTGTAAATGAGGCGTTAAACCTCGACGGCAGATTGCGCACGATATGGGATGCGGGCCATTAGATCTGAAGGAGTCAGATCAATGGTGTGGGTTAAAACTGACAGGAGGAGTAGATTGGTAAAGGGTGGTAGTGGGATACAGGTGGCGAATGGAGATTGTTTGGCAGGGGAAGTAGTGGAAGGTGGGGCCGATGGGGTGATGTGGGTTATCTCGTTGGGTAGCGAGAATGGTTGGTAGCGGGACAGAAAGGTGGGGATGCGATGGTCGTGGAATCGGAAGGATCGACGATCAGGATGACTTTTGGGGGAAAGCACGTGGCGCAGGGAAATAGGCAAGTGAAGGGGCTTTAAAGAATGGCAGAGGAATGGTCCCGTGGGGGAAAAAGGACCAGGATCTTAGGATGAGGGGAGCTTTGGGGATAGCGGGTATTCGAGGTCCCAGATCATATGGGTAGAATGGTTGGGGCTTAAGGCCGAATAGGACTTAAGGCCTTTGTATAAAAAAAGTGGCTTTTTGCATAAAAACATAGTTTTGTAGGTTTTTTAAGGGTTCCGATACGTTATAAAATTTAGGATAAAACAATAAAAAGGGGTTTTTTACCTTGTATTAAGGGTTTTGAGAAGAAAATTAAGCACGAGGGGGGATTTTGGGGGTTTTTGAGAGGGGAAAGAAGAAGGATAAATGAGGGTATCAGTAGAGGGGTAAATGAGGGAATTAGGCCCAAAAATGGATTTTATTTGTAGCAACAGGGTGATCATTTGATGAGGCAAGGAGATAGGAAGGCTTAGTGAGAAATAGTTATTTTTAGGTTGAAGAAGGCAGTGAGACCTCTAAAGATAGTTGTTTGGAAAATAATGCTATATTTAGGGGCTTGTAGAACATCCACAGTCATCTAGTGAAATATGTAGAATACATCAGGATAACAGGCTCTCAAAACCACAATCGATAAGCTTAAGCAAGATGGTTGTTCCCATTTCGTTTTCATTAAAACATGAACCATTCATGTCTATATGGACGTTCATGACCTGAACAAATATTTTTCCCACGATAGCTTCCCTACACCATGTATCAACCATTTCTTTACCTAGTGTAAGGGCCACAGATATTTTACCCATAGCATCCCCATGTGTGTTTTATTTTTGCCATGCATTTAGGATTCTTGCATTGTCAGTCATCTTCTCCTTTGTTGTCTTGTGATTCCTTTTAGATGGATCCTTCATCCACACTGTACGCTGGCTATGCCGACGACGCAAGTCACTAGCGGAATCTAGCCTCGACATCCTGGGCCATTTTTACCCCCATACATTCGTTAATCCTTTCCAATGACATATTCATTGGATCTGCCACCAATAATCAGTTTGAATATGATGCAGTGATAGTTTTGTTAGTCGATGCCCTTGATCATCACATCCTTCATCTTCATGTTCATTTATATTCCCTGCTTCTTGTCAGACAAATGAATGGTGTTTATCGTGTGCATAACCCTGTCCTTTTTAGAAGATATTTAAGAGTGAAGCTCTTAATGCGTGAATTTGAAACCGTTACAGTCAGTCATGTACCTAGAGCCCAAAATCACTATGTAGATAGCATTTAAAACAATATTCTAGATTGATATTTATCACATGTGTTTAACACAAGAAAATAACATTAAACAAAAGGTGAGCCACATGATTGTCATATATAAAAGATTCATATCCATAGTACGTGTCTACAAAATCACAAATGTTTTTGAGTCCTCTACTCTAATAAATATGACATTCCCATAGCATGTTAGAAAATAAAAAATGGGGGCACCTTATGCCCCTACATCTAGTCACTATCTGGAGGATCCCGAGCCAATGGCTTGGATCCTGCAGCTCGTAGATCCTGCATACCCTGAGCGGCCATCGCCATGTGCTGCATGACCCCTCGACACTCCGAGGGTAGACCAACACATGCCTAATGTAGTGGTCATCTAGATCTTGCTAACCGCGCTTTTATACCCCGGTCATCAATAGCTCGCATCTACGATAGACATCCTCCAATAGTGAATCTGAATCTGATCGATCAGCTCCTCTAGTTGTACTAGACCCTGTAGCCCCTGGCGCTTTGTGTCATCCCATATAACCAGCCGATCTCCCCAGTTTTGTATCTGCATACCAAAAGTAATGAATCAATACCATATACATCATTCTAAAACTTAAAAATACATCATGAAATATAACAACTTGTTAGTTACCATCTAGCCCCCATGCTCGACCAGGCGGAACTGGAAAATATGGGTCACCCTAATAGTTCATACCACTATATGGATAATCATCTATATATAGCAGCATTTGGTCCTAATGTGCAAATAAATCGGGTTGGAATACCTACCCGACTCCCCCGAATCCTCCTCTCCTCAGGAGCCGCCCCCAATGATGCATCCTGGGCTCCTATGGGCCCCCATCCGGGATCTGTACATGAGGACAAATCATCGGGATCATCTCAAAGAAGAATGAGCACAACACTGTCCCAAAATCACAATCATGGTTCAATTATCACTTGCATAGCGACAACTGTCATTTCAACGATAGCAGCATAATCTAGGCCCACTCGTAGTAGGTCCCGCTCAACACAATCTCAACAAGCATCATCTCCCCTCCGGTGAAGTGGTGGAAGGCCTGGTTGCCCAATATCTGCAACACTACTGTGGAAACAACCTGATTCTATAGTCTCTCTAGGTCTCTTATCATTAATAGCAGTGCCCTTGACACGAACATATGGTCAACAATGGAGGTCCACAAACTTTGAAATATTCCGCCATCACGGTAATAATGGTTGGATATTTCCCACCATCCCCAATGGTGGGAGACTGGTCAGGAAATAAATTGATGAATAGTCATCTCGATCTAGTTCCCCTGCATTATAAAGACCTCTAGGTTTGGGTCCCAATAGCTGACTATCCTAGCTAACAAGGGATCTCCTGCCCTCATCAAAGGGTTCTCAACCAACTTGAGCACCACATATCTTACCAGCGGGCCTCGAGCAACCTGATCCCCCTGAATCTCAGAACGAAGCTCCTTAAGATCTCTCTCTATCTCTCCAGTTGATCCTTAGCTTTTCCATACCTGAAAAAAACCAACAATTTGTTATTTACAACAAGGAAAAATGCTTCAAAAACACCAAGACCTAGCTCCTAGCCAAAACAACAAAAAACCCAAATTTTGGCAGTTCAAAGCCTTTTTAGTCTTCTACCTGCGAGGTCACAATTTCTGCCCTGAAACCTGCTACCCAGGTCACATAACAGGCCCCAAAATGTACGAGCCGGCCAAGAGGAGGTCAAGAGTGTTGTTCCAGGGCTCTAGGCACCTAATCAAAAATTCTAAACCATTGAAATTGAATAGTATGGTTAGGACACCTACCTCCAACTAATGGATCTCAATTTCGATGGTTGGTTTGTCCACTACAAGCACCGCAAGATTTAAGGCCTTCTCCTCCTCTCCACATTCACCACAACTGTTGGAAATATGATGCAGAGTGTTGTCCTTGATGGCAACCCACTGAATGGAGATGAAGACATGCGACTGTTGACATGTGTTGTCCTTGATGGCAATCCACCTGATGAAGTTATTCTTGACTTGATGAACTTAGTAAATGATGTAAATCTGATGTGATATGATGTTTGTTGATGATATGATGCCTATGCTGCCTAGCAACCTTCGATGAAGATGATGACAAATTAGTTGATGAAGTTGTGCTTGAGAGAATATGTTTCTGATAAAGAAAATATGATGTTTCTACAGTGTGTACAGAAGGCAATGAAGAAAGGAATTCAGAATGTGCTCAAAATATGATGAAAAGAGTATGTCTCTTTGTATACGCGGATTTGCCTAGGGGAAGTCGCGTATGCACGCGGAAAGGAACATTCCAAGTCGCGTATGGGCAAAAGCGCTCAAAAAGTGCAAAACCAGGGGTAACCACCATGGTATTGACCCATTGTATTGGGTAATGATCCGCCTAATTGACCCCGTCCAGGTAGTTTTGGGCTCATGGTATTGCTTTGGCCCATGGTATTGAAAAAAGGGGCTCATGGTATTGAAAAAGGAAAACCTATATAAGGAGAAGAAATTCATTGTGCAAATCATGAGAGTGGGTGCAAGATGTCTGAGCTTGAATGAATACTTCTCTCTGAAGTATATCTGAATGGAAATGGTTACACTTGAATGATAAATCTGAATGTATGATGCACCAATGATGAAGAAGGGGATCTAGATCTGAATTGCTCTTGTATTTGCTAGATCTGATTATGGAAGGCTTAGATCCGTGATGAGGCGAGCATCTAGGCGAACATCTGTCTGAAGCAAAAGGGTAGATCTGAACTGAATATCTGATCTGATGAAGTATGCTGCTCTGTAATGATTGAAGAACTATACGCTACTTCGCCGCGGAGGAAGCGCGTATATACGCAGCTTCAGCGAAGAGAAAGCGCGTATGCGCAATAAAATATACACTGAGGTATACGCTGGTTTGTGTGGATGGAAGCGCGTATATACGCGACATCAGTGAAGGGAAAGCGCGTATGCAAACTAGGGTTTGCTGAAGCAAGGGGTATGAAATATCTGATCTGTTCTGCTGTGTTTCTGCTATCTGATCTGTGTTGATAAGTATCTGTTGGTTATGTAAGTATGTGCTTAAAAGTATAGAAATGGTCCAGTCTGAAAATATGATGAAACGTGGCCTACAAGTATTGTTCTATTGAAGTTGTTGGATCCAGGGTGAAAATTGATGAAACGTGGTCCGAAGGGGTGCTGAGTGTTGTAGCCTTCAGTCAGGGGGTTGTAGCTCCCTTCCAGGTGAGGTTGGTAAACGAGATCAGGGGGTCGTAGCTCCCTTCCAGGAGAGGGTGGTAAACGTGTGATCGGGGGCCGAGTCCCTTCCAGGTGAGGCTGGTAAACGAGATCAGGGGGTGATAGCTCCCTTCCAGGTGAGGCTGGTAAACGCGATCGGGGGGTCGTAGCTCCCTTCCAGGAGAGGCTGGTAAACGAGTCGGGGGGTCGTAGCTCCCTTCCAGGAGAGGCTGGTAAACGAGCGCAGGTGGGTGCCTGCGTGCTGGTCAAGTCTGCGCCAGCACATATGTTGTAAGATGTTTTCTCTATAATAAAATATTGAAGGCTGAGCAACTGCAGCGGTGGTTTTCTCCCGACTTGGGTTTCCACCTAAAAATCCTGGTGTTCATGTGTGATGCTTTGTGTGAAGGTTTATTCTGTTCTTACTGCACATGTTTACTGTTTATAGAACATATAATGAATGTGATGGAATGATATAAGTGAAGAACTAATGCCATAATTAGATCTCTATGTATACGCGAGTTTTATGAAGGATATACGCGTGTATACGCTACTTGGCTTCAGCAAAGTAGCGTATGGGCTTTAAGGAATGAAAAAGAAAAAAGTTTGAATATGCAGTAAATACTGATTCACCCCCCCCCTCTCAGTATTTTTCCCAACAATTGGTATCAGAGCGGGTCCTTGTGCAGAAGCTTGATCGCTTAAAGGAGATCCGTTGCAATGGGAAGTCAAGAAGGAGTAATGTCTATAAAGCCACCTCTATTCAATGGAAGCAATCTGATATTCTGGAAGGTACGTACAAAAGCATATCTGCAAAGTCTTGGTGCATATGTATGGGCAATCGTGGAAGAAGGTTATCAATACCCGGCAAGTATTCCTACTGATGCAGCTGAAAGAAAGAAGTATGAAATCAATGCCAAAGCAGTGAATGTCTTATTGGGAAGCATGTCTAAATCAGAATTTGCTAAAGTGATGCAGCTACATTCGGCAAAAGACATATGGGACAAAATCATTCTAAGCTATGAAGGAGACACAAAGGTAAAAAAGTGCAAAACTCCAAACTCTTAGAATTGAATATGAAAATTTGAAGATGCATAGTGATGAGAGTGTTGCCAGTTTCTTTCTTCGTCTGGATGATATTGTAAATCGAATGAGAAATTTGGGTGAAACCATAACTGATACTACTCTAGTGGAAAAGGTCTTAAGATCATTGACTTCAAAATTTGATTCTAAAGTTTCAGCTATTGAAGAAAGACAAGATTTGCAAACTCTTACTATTGTTCAATTACATGGTACTCTGACTGCTTTTGAAATGAGACAAGGAGGCCCTTCTCAAGTAAGAGAAGTTGCTTTTAAGGCATCTACAAAAGGAAAGGAAAAGGAAGTTGTCAAAGAATCCAGCTATATATCCGATGAAGAAGAAGCGAATTTCGTGAGAAAGCTCCAACTAGGTACCGGAAGATTCAAAGGTAAGCTTCCCTTCAAATGTTTTGAGTGTGGAAAAGTTGGTCACTATGCTGCTAAATGTCCTTATAGAGAAAAACATGGTAAAGGGAAACAATTTGAAAAGAGAAAGAGTTATTATGCAAAAGAAGATGATGATGAAGTGTCCAGTGAAGATGAAGAAGATTCTGACCAAGATCTAAAAGTGCTCATGGCTAAGAAGCAAAAGAAGAAGGTTACTCGAGGAAAGGATATACCTTAGAAATCATGTATAGCAAAAATTGAAGAAGATGAAACAGATTCTGACGAAGATCTACAAGCACTCATGGCAAAGAAGAAAAAGGAGAAGGCCACTTGTAATACTCTTCTTTGTGCAAACAATAGTAAAGATAGTGAAAGTAAAGTTGTGGATCTAGAAGAAGCTCTCAAGATTAAAGTTGAAGAACTACAAAGTTCATACAATAAGCAAGAAACCATCTACAAAGAGATGATCTCACAAATGAAAGATAAAATAGAAATGCTGAGTGGACAGGTGGACAAGTATCAAAGGTTTCATACTTATGCATCCAATCGAATTAAAGATCTAGAAGCAGATCTTGAAAAATCAAGCAAGAAGAATGAAGGACTTGAAGCTGCTATCATCTTTCTGCAAGCAGAGCTAGAAGCATCAAGTAAGGAAAATGAGGAACCTCTACAATCCTTTGAAAAGGAATGCCTTGAAGCAGAAATTATCTCTCTCAAAGAAGACCTGGAAAAATCAAATAAGAAGAATGAAGAGTTGGAACAAACATGTGAAGAAAACGAAAATTGGCTGAAAGAAGAGATCCTAAATCTGAAGGATCAAGTTGAAGATGGAAGAAGAAAAGAAGAAAGCATGACAAAGCAATGTCAAGCCTTGGAGGTTGAGGTAAACATTCTCAAAGGTAAATTAGAAGAAAAGGTTAAACTTTTGAGGTTTCATGATAGTACTAACATTTTGGACAATATTTTGAGTAATCAAAGGTCTCCTGCTATCAAACTTGGTCTTGGTTTCCATGAAACTGTTAAAGGAGAATCTAGCTCACAAGGAAGTGCTAAAAATTCAGAGGAAGTCAATGCAAAACCTGAAGTGTTGAAATAAATAAAAGATCAACCAACAATCATGAATTCTCAAAGGAATTCATTCAAAAACGTTGAATGTTTTAAATGTCATAATTATGGGCATGTTGCAGCAAATTGCAGGAGCAGATCATTTCAGCCACAAACAAACAGGTTCTACTCAGAAAGGTACTCTAGTTTCTTCAGGGGATATTGTTTCTCATGTAACATGTATGGACATAAAGAAGTTGAGTGCAAAAGGAGAAAGATTAGAAATACTCATTATGATTCTTATGCTTATTTCTCTGGACACATGAGATGTTATTATTGTAACAAGTATGGACATGTAGAAAAGGAATGCAGGTTGAACAGATCTGAGAAAGTGGACAATTTTCAGCACACAAATAGAAAGTTCAAACAAATCTGGAAAAGGATGGAGGACCGATCAGAAACGTAGGAAATTCTGACCCTATTGCAGTCATCCGCTTCTGAAGCTTACTTCTCTGATTGACTGCAGGAATGATGTGGGATACATTATCAGATTTAGTAATGTATCGTCACAGGGGGAGCAATGTATGATATCTCTCATGTTTGATTTGATTATTCTGGTTATATGTATTTCTGACAGTGCATCTGGTGTGAAGAAAAGACAGGAACAGAAGGTAAAATTGCAGAAGGAGATGAAGGTGTGAAATTTTCTATATTTCACTTTCCATACGCGGGTTATATGAAACAAAGTCGCATATACACGCGAGTTACAGCAGACACAGCCGCGTATGCATTAATGATAAGATAATTTATCTGATAGCTGAAGATCTGGAGCAGAGGTCCAGGGGGAGCATCAGTCTGACTGCTGATAATTGCACTATTAGCATCTTTCTGGTTATAATCATGATAATGAAATGATACATGGGTTATTGTGTTGAAGATTATGGATGAAGCCTGGTTGCTTTATGATGAAGAGCATTCATTGTTGAGATGAAAGTCTTATAATTCAGAAATGAGGACAGATCATGCAGAGATTGTTGCCGATGACTTGCTGTTGAAGGTGCTTCAGATTGCACAAGCTAAGGAAGAGCACTGGTTTAAGGGGAGCAGCAGGTTGAATACTAATGATTGCATTGTTGGCAATATGACTGCTTATTCTTTGGGTGTTTGTGATACTCATGCTCAAATGTTGATGTCTTGGTACATGGTTTATTATGATGAGTTTTTGAGCCCTAGTTGCTGATAAATGTTGTTCTGATATGAGAATCTCTCTTGGAAAGATTATATTGATGCTGCAAAGAATCTGAAGACTTGGTTACTATTGTGCTGATGCTACAACCATTGGATGACGCTTGAAGACACCACTACACTGTTCTATCTATCTGTAGTCCAGGGAAGCATTCAAATATCTCAGAAAGAAGCTGAACACTGTCTTTGCCTCACAGAGAATCAGATCTGGTTGAAATTTAGAATATGGCATTGGATACACGGGTTTCATGAAACACAGTCGCGTATATACGCGAGTTCCTGCACAGAAAACCGTGTATGTTTGGTTGTTGGCAATTTTTGGTTGGTTCAGCTCTCTTCAGCACAGCTGCAGTGCTGTTTGGTATCTCTGATACTGTTTGGTACCTCTGGTGGTGTTCCAGTTCTCATAATTATGTTTCTAATGTTTTGATGAAGATGCCTTGATGATTTGTTGGTGGAAGTTTTTAGGATGCACAAACTAAGGGGGAGCCTTAGTCATTTGGAAAGATTGCTTGGTTGCACAGATTCAGGGGGAGCATTAGTTTTGCTGAGTATAATGCACTGCTGGCATTATGGTGGTTCTGATATATGATCTCTCTTGAGGTCTTTTTGGTATTAATTATGAAAATTCATATTTGTACTTTGATGAAAAGGTCTGGTTGAGACCCATGTTGTAAAATTGCAATATTCAGTCATGTAAGGACTTGTCAATTTGTAAACCCACTTGGTTAGGTAGCTGATTCATGTTTGTAAACCCACTTGGTTGGGTAGCTGAGTCAAATTTGTAAACCCACTTGGTTGGGTACTTGAGTCTCATATGTAAATCCACTTGGTTGGATATTTGATGTAAGTATGAGTCATTGGTGATAGGAACTTCATAGAGTCATGTACTTCATTGAAAATATATTTTGAAAATTTCAGCATGAACTCAGGGGGAGCTTGGTCATGGTATCATCAGATCTGCAGAATGCTTCTTCTACATGAGGAGAAAAGGGGGTGTGTGTGCTGGTTTTGATCCGCCCGTTGCCCTTGATGTCAAAGGGGGAGAGTGTGTTGGTTTTGATCTGCAGGTTTTGTCCTTTGCCCTTGATGTCAAAGGGGGAGAGTGACATGGTGTTTGAATGAAGATAATGATGTGCCCTTTGCCCTTGATGTCAAAGGGGGAGAGTGACATGGTGTTTGAATGATGCCAAAAAATGGAGAGAGTGACATGGCAAATAGGGAGAGTGACATGGTGTCATTGTATTCTTAATGTATCTATCTATTGTGGTAACCAAACACCATCATGGTTGCCATCAAGTCCAAAGGGGGAGCTTGTTGGAAATATGATGCAGAGTGTTGTCCTTGATGGCAACCCACTGAATGGAGATGAAGACATGCGACTGTTGACATGTGTTGTCCTTGATGGCAATCCACCTGATGAAGTTATTCTTGACTTGATGGACTTGGTAAATGATGTAAATCTGATGTGATATGATGTTTGTTGATGATATGATGCTGAGTGTTGTACTTAAAAGGCAACCCTCTTGATGAAGATGATGACAACTTACTTGATGAAGTTGTGCTTGAGAGAATTTGTTCCTGATAAAGAAAATATGATGTATCTACAGTGTGTACAAAAGGCAATAAAGAAAGGAATTCAGAAGTGCTCAAAATATGATGAAAAGAGTATGTCTCTTTGTATACGCGGATTGGCCTAGGGGAAGTCGCGTATGCACGCGGAAAGGAACATTCCAAGTCGCGTATGGGCTAAAGCGCTCAAAAAGTGCAAAACCAAGGGTAACCACCATGGTATTGACCCATGGTATTGGGTAATGATCCGCCTAATTGACCCCGTCCAGGTAGTTTTGGGCTCATGGTTTTGTTTTGGCCCATGGTATTGAAAAAGGGGCTCATGGTATTGAAAAAGGAAAACCTATATAAGGAGAAGAAATTCATTGTGCAAATCATGGGAGTGGGTGCAAGATGTCTGAGCTTGAATGAATACTTCTCTCTGAAGTATATCTGAATGGAAAGGGTTACACTTGAATGATAAATCTGAATGAATGATGCACCAATGATGAAGAAGGGGATCTAGATCTGAATTGCTCTTGTATTTGCTAGATCTGATTATGGAAGGCTTAGATCTGTGATGAGGCGAGCATCTAGGCGAACATCTGTCTGAAGCAAAAGGGTAGATCTGAATTGAATATCTGATCTGATGAAGTATGTTGCTATGTAATGATTGAAGATCTATACGCTACTTCGCCGCGGAGGAAGCGCGTATATACGCAGCTTCAGCGAAGAGAAAGCGCGTATGCGCAATAAAATATACACTGAGGTATACGCTGGTTTGTGTGGACGGAAGCGCGTATATACGCGACATCAGTGAAGTAAAAGCGCGTATGCAAACTAGGGTTTGCTGAAGCAAGGGGTATGAAATATCTGATCTGTTCTGCTATGTTTCTGCTATCTGATCTATATTGATATGTATCTGTTGGTGATGTATGTCTGCTCTTAAAAGTATGGAAAGGGTCCAGTATGAAAATATGATGAAATGTGGCCTGCAAATGTTGTTCTATTGAAGTTGTTGGATCCAGTGTGAAAATTGATGAAACGTGGTCCAAGTTGGTGCTGAGGGTTGTAGCCTTCAGTCAGGGGGTCGTAGCTCCCTTCCAGGTGAGGCTGGTAAACGAGATCGGGGGGTCGTAGCTCCCTTCCAGGTGAGGCTGGTAAACGAGATCGGGGGTCGTAGCTCCCTTCCAGGGTGAATTTGTGGCGCGGATCCGAGGGGGGGTCATGGCTCCTTCCGGGAGGAGGGCAGTGCTTGGTCCGGGGGTCGTAGCTCCCTTCCAGGAGAGGCTGGTAAATGAGTCAGGGGGTTGGAGCTCCCTTCCAGGAGAGGCTGGTAAACGAGCGCAGGTGGGTGCCTGCGTGCTGGTCAAGTCTGCGCCAGCACATATGTTGTAAGATGTTTTTTCTATAATAAAATATTGAAGGCTGAGCAACTGCAGCGGTGGTTTTCTCCCGACTTGGGTTTCCACCTAAAAATCCTGGTGTTCATGTGTGATGCTTTGTGTGAAGGTTTATTCTGTTCTTACTGCACATGTTTACTGTTTATAGAACATATAATGAATGTGATGGAATGATATAAGTGAAGAACTAATGCCATAATTAGATCTCTGTGTATACGCGAGTTTTATGAAGGATATCCGCGTGTATACGCTACTTGGCTTCAGCAAAGTAGCGTATGGGCTTTAAGGAATGAAAAAGCAAAAAGTTTGAATATGCAGTAAATACTGATTCACCCCCCCCTCTCAGTATTTTTCCCAACACACAACTACACTTACAAATTAATCAAATTGGAGGGAAATCACCCTATTAAAAGAGAAACCCTAATTTTTCTTTTGCCAATTGCGACCAAACCGTAGCTCTATTTGATGAACCGTAAACACCATTGGAAATATCTCACCGAGATTTAAAATGGGTATTTTTTCATTTTTGGTCATCTAATACTTCATCCAGAAGCCTTTTTTCCAAGAAGGGTCACTTCGCCACCTCTCAAAATTGAATTTCATCACTTGAGCCAATTTTACTTTGGGCACCACTTATCATTCATACTTGTTGATGTTTGTGTCGATTTTCTTCATGAGTAAACATCTTTTTATCATGATTTTATGGTCCCCATCAGGCCTATTCTCTGTGGCAACATCATCGAGTCACCCTTGATCTGAGCATCTGAGTTGATTCATCATCTCATTCATGGAGTTTTTCTCGAGTCTCTTTTGCCTCCCTTTATAGCATTCCATGCATGCATGCCTTGTGCATCTCTCGTGTAGCCCTTCTGTGGCCTCCAGTCCCACTATCCCCCATCCCCTAGGGAGTTAAGTCAGTCACTACCAGGTCATCCATGCTTTTTATGCTCTGACAAGGGAATTCATCCATTTTATACTCAATATCTCCCCATTCCTTCATCATCCCTAGTGTCATTCCATTAGTCGCTCTACTATTCCCTCGTTCCTTGGTTGAGGACTCTCATCGCCTCACCTATGGCGGATCTCCTTCTGTCGACATGAACACATTCATTCTAGAAGATAGGTATAGAGGGCGATGTATCTTGGTTCCAGATTCAATCATTTTTTGGTGCCTCATATCAAGCAAAGGGACTCCTAATTACCCTTTGACTTGATTGTTTCTCATCCACTCCACTTCAGCGTGATCGAGAGTCATATACTCGATAGTTCAATCATATAGTGATTCCCAGGTGTGTGGGAGATGTTTCACACCTCATGAGGGGGTGGCCCTTCAGGTAGCCCAACACATTCTTGGATGACCTCATTCTCTTCTACAACCTTAGATGCATCTCCGCAGACTTCATGGGTTCGGCCTCAGCCGCTTGTAGTGCCTCTAGCATGCATGTATCACTTAGATGATCCATTTATATTTTCAGAGCCCTTTCTTGTTTATCATGGCTTCTTTGGTTGTTATTATATGTCATGTACTCAGATATTATTTTACTCAGTCCTGGTTGTTGTCCCAAGGGAAATATGTATGTGGGATTCATTATGTTTTTGACAGGCCCATGTTTATGCCAACATATCATGTACTTTATAGCTCAATTTCATTTTACTGGACGAACCATTATTATTTATACTTTTTTATCTTAGCGTGCATAGGTATGCCTCCCCCACCTCATTATATACAGGTACTCAACCATAAAAGGATAATTACGGTTGTCAGTCTCGCCCCCTCAGGGTTATTATCCTTTCTTGCTTCACTTCGCCTACGTATCTCTCTCTCTTTATGACTCCCCTTTGGTGTCTAGTGATTGTGTTCTTACAATGTACTTCGGTCATACGATTAGCTCCTAACGCTCGTACGTTGGGGGGAAATATGTTACACCAATATTTGGTCATCTAACCATGTATAATTATATGGATCGAAATACACCATGTAAGACCAATTTTACCATAGTAAAAATTCTTCCACTAAGAAATATTTTAATAAAACATAGTTTATTAAGTTATTTCTGGTCCAAAATAGAAAACCCCATGAGGAATAATTAAATAGATCCTTATTTATTTGATTTTCCTCTAGGAATAATTAATTAAACCTTTTTTTAATTATATTCGGTCATATTTAACCCAATTAATGACAAATAATCAGATTTATCTTATTATTCTCTAGGAATAATTAATTAAATCATTATCTAGTTAATATTCCTTGCTAAATTTGGCTAAATCATTTAGGAATAATAAAATAAATCATTATTTGTTTAATTATTCCTTGATCCCAACCTCGAAATGATAAATACATATTTTATTTTCTTATTATTTCTAAATAAATGGATTTAACCAATTTAAATTCCTTTTCCCTCCAACAAAATATAATAAAATATTCCAAGTAGTTAGATCTAGATTTTGGTTAATAATATTTTACTATGAACCATTATCAAGGATAACTCAATATTTTGTTATAAATATAAGGGTTTTCCATTCATTTCTTACCTTTTATCCTTTTGTTTTAGTTAAAATTTGATCTGCTTATCATTGCCTATATTTGATTCATTTTTATTTTCTTTTGCTTATTGAGCTCCCTTTGAGTTTTATACGTCTTGGGTATTCTACACCACTGAGAGAGAAACTGTGAAGCTGAAGCATATGAGGACAGCCAAGAACCCATCCCATTGAGGGGGACTCTCTATGTTCCCTTCCCAAGTGTTACATAATACAAAAATATATTTATAATTCTTGTCTTGTCCATTAGATATTTTGGAGAAACTCTTATTTAATTTTGTTGTTTAGCTGCTTTATTTTCATGGATCTAGGTTTATTTTGCATTTTTTTCGACCGTCTATTATAGATCTAAGAAGTTAAATAACCATCTTTGTTGTTAGGGTTGTTTTCATGTGCATCTAAAGTGATCTATTTTCGTACACTTCTGTTAAGATTTCATACTAACATCGATCTTATATGCAGCTCTGGTAAGTACATGGATAATAAAGCACCGATGTTATTGAATAATTTACATGCACCATCAAAGAAACATCCACTCTATGACCTCTGCTAGTGACCTCGAAGGTCTTTTCGTTGTAGAGATAAAATTGAATAAAACTTGTATTTATAACTTTTACATGCCCACATATTTTAAAATTGAATTTATAAATTATTTCAATTATATTATTTGAGTTTTTTAAAATTGAATAAAACTTGTTTCAATCATATTTGTGTTTTTTAATTGAACCTTGAGATAAGAAATTGATTGAAATACTTAAAAAAATTGTCCATGCAATGGTATATGGGTGAGTAACACAAATTTCCATATATGTGAATTTATAATTCAAATAATTTATTTGTAAAATTGAAGTAATAACATACATGTGGATTGCACTAAAATACACTTTATACAAGCCGATATGAAGCATGAGTGGAATTCTTTCCATGTTCATTATTAAATTGATACTTGATATATTTTATTTTATTTTAAGTATCAAAGTGACTTGCATCGTAACTTGATATTGGACATATTTTCTTAGTCTATGATCTGGAAATAAAAATTGAACATATATTTTACTATACAATTTATTGTATACAGAAAAATTATTAAATTAGAGAAATAATTTTAAGAAATCTATAAACGTAAAAAAATAATTAACATCCATAAACAATATTAATACAAATCCATAAACTAAAATAGTGAATATATGTATTAATAAACTATCCTTATGAAAAAATATATAAATTACAAATATCACATAAACATTCCTAAACTGAAATATTAAGCATTCATAAACTAAAATAATGTCCATGATGTACATACATAAATTTTCCATGTATGGAAATATACATAGTTTTTATCACACATGTGAATGCACCCTATGAAATGATATTGAAAATATACAAAATATGACACTCTAAGTACCAGCAGAAATCTTATGTGAGTCTCGCCGCACAAAGTAAGTGTCTATAAGTTGGTACTACAATATAACACATACAAATTAAAACTAATTAGATCATTATTTATACAAAATAAAAAATATGGAAATAAATGATTTTAAACCACATTTTTAATTACATATACATGAATCTACTAACCTTTGTCGATTCCAAATACAAGTTAGATAGGATTGGGTTCTAATCATGAATTTAGGTTTTGTGCTCCCATGCCTGTGGCTCAATGATTGGGGCTTACATTGATGGACCCACATCATCATTTCCTCTAAAGCCAAGATCACACTCATGTATCCTCATAAACTTGACATCAATGACACTTTGCATATGGGCCTATGTACACAATAACAAGGAAAAATTATAATTACTCTACAAATTAATTCGCATATATGTGTAACATAAAAAGAGAAAATGTTGAAATCTTAGGAATAAAAAAAATCTACCTCAACTATTGGTCCACATTGTTGTACATAGTGACTCTCCTCCACATTAGTGAACATAAAAGGTGGAGGTGGATGAGAATCCATGGAAACATGATGTGGTTAAGGATGTCCTGGTTGGTCAACTGCCCCCTCGGATGACCACATAAGCTCGTCCATGTAGTTGGGATGTGTATACATGTTATCATGAACTTATTAATATAAATGCAATATAATACGAATTAGAAATTTTAATACAAATAATTATGCACAATTTGAAAATAAGAGTCAAAATTTTTGTATATATATACCTCGTCGTTTTCATGCAGGTCATGCACCCTCCAAGTCTTATGAATGGTGTTACAATACATACATGTATATGTCAAAATCTGGTCAAAGGGTAAAATTGGGAGAATTGAATCATCATATAAGGGAACTAGTGGGTCACGAGGCAATTATGGTGGTCGCCTAATCTCCCCATCCAATGAAATACATGCACTGGCCAATGATGTTCGCATGTTGTCTACATTAGTTTCCTTGGTCTCACAAATGAGTTGTGACAACTCCTCTAACTCTATCGATAATACCAAGCTCTGATATGGTAGTTTAAAAAATCTCAGAGGTGGTGGTACATGCCCAGGGTCCCAACAAGTCCCCTCGCGCTCAAAGTTACGCCCCAAGCCAGGTCCTTAAAGTTGATATCCAATATTTGTGTAATTTGGCCTCATATGTAATACGAACTCTGTACATATAAATGCTTCGAAAAATAAATGGCGACCCGATCAGTTTGGGGAAACTGGACACAAGCTCCAATGAATCTATCACATAAAAAAGGGGTTGCATTAACATTCCTAAAATATTTCAGTGGAATCAGACCTCTATGCCTAGTAGAGCGATCTGGAGGGATGTTGAATAACTCTCCATGAACATCAATGTCCTTGGTGTCCTCTTTCACCACCTCCAAAAAATCTCGGCCTCAATCTCATGCCTCCTAATTCTCTTTATGGATTGTAATATGTGGCTATGTGGGCTCGACCACTAGTATGTCTCAATCAACCTATTGATGTTATCTTACATCAAAGACAATGCACGATGAATTGGATAATTGGAAAGTATATTATCTATGTTTGTTGTGATCCACGTATGACGGGTCATAACATTCTCTAATGTGATATGAGTTATAGAATCATCCCATGGAGGGATCGATGTTGCACTCTGATCCTCAACTTAGGCCCAATGAAGGCCTGTAATTCATAAACATAATTTAACATATATATAATTAGCAAGCTAGAAGCATAATTACATATACATTGGATTCAAACACATTAGTTGAAGACAATTTCAAAACACATAAAGTTTAAAGAGGGTTTAAAAATGCAGGAGGTGTACCTGAATTAGGAAAAGAAGGCCACTATATGTAGCATGGTCATCAATAGAGATAGGAAAAATTCCTCTGACACTCTTGTTAGTCATTAGTATTTTTCACTATCTTTAGATGACTATAGGATGTTTATAGATTCCTGAAAATAATATTCCTTGAATATATTGAGTTTCAAAAATCTCACTGCCTTCATTATCCTTATAATTTTTTTTTCACTTTTCCTCAGTTGGTCTTCCCAAATCCACCCCGTTACTCCTAAAAAACTCCTTATGGGCTTATATACCTCTCATTTCCATCCTCTTTCCCTGCCTATAACCTCATTGCCCCATTTTCCCCCTGTCAATAGACTCCATCTTCCATCTAGGGTTTCCTAGTGATGACTCATTCCAATGTCCCCTCACTACTACATTTGGCAGAAATTTCGACACTTGGTTCCGATGCTTTTGACCAAATGTCGGAAATTTCCCCAAATTTTTTCAATCCCGCCCAAAACCATCACTATACCGACGTCTAGAGAAATGTGTCGCAATACCGACACTTAGAAAAAGTGTCTCAATTGCGACATTTGAAGGAAGACATCGCAATTGCGACACTATGCCCCAAGGCGTCGCAATTGCGACAGATGCTTCCAAACGTCGTAGTGTCTAAGTGTCGCAATTGCGACGTTTGGAGGCATCCGCCGCAATAGCGACGCTTTGTTTGCGAAACAATGTCTAAGTGTCGCAATTACGACGTTTAGAGAGATCTGTCGCAATAGCGACGCTTTGGCCCCCATCGGTATAATGACACTTATATGCAATAAATGACAGTTATATGACCTTTGCAAAAATGGTCGGCTTACAGAGCAGCGCGAGGAGTAGTTAATGGAGGCACCTTGTGATTGTGCATAATTTGGAGAGAAAATAGTAATAATGAGAGAGGCTCCTTTAATTGCATCTTTGATTTGTGAAGGTATGGATTGTCCAGCCTGCAATTCTATGCTGTCGAGAAAGACTCGCAATCCTCTGGAAACAAGACTGTTGTGAAGATGCATGGTGAAGAAACGGACATCGGGTTCACGACTATTGATGAACACATCGTAGTCTGGCGAAGAAGGTACCAAGGATGGTATTCTCAGTGAATGAGGGATGTTGAAATATTAATTTCAACTACCCTGTCCTCTGGCTGCTTTCTAAATCTGTTTGAATGTCTCTGTCAAACAACCGCTTTCTAAAACTGATGAACAGTCAATTTTGGTTTTGAATTCAGAGTCCCTGCAAAATTAAAAACAGAGCGCTGTATTGTTTTGGAAACAGAGAAATTTAATAGTAAACGCGGGAGATTTTAATTCAGAAGAACGTGGTCCCACAGACCACAAACCAAATCAGCCATCCACGTGGAAGCAGGTGATTCGATCGCGTTATTTTTTGGCCCGTCTACATTGTGGAATTCCGGACCCGAAACATTATAGGGTGGAATTAATTTGATTTTCGCGTCACAGTTTTCCTCCGTACGAAAAGCCAAAAAATGGACCCGAATTTTTATATGGCGTATTATATGAATTTTTTGTGTCACAAATTAGGGTGACATCAACAGGCTATTTTGGAACGCGAATTTGTGATTGAAATCGGGTTTATTTTTTTTGAAGTCCGAACGTATGATATAGTTTTATTAATATTTTGTTATAAGTTTTGTTTCACCGCCCGATATTTATTTACATATGCGCAAATATTTTACTTTGGGCATTTGTAATGTGGGCCCCGAATACTTTAAATAGGTACATATACATTAGACAGTTTAAAAGTTTTGAGGATTGCACCCCTGGTGCAATTGTTTGTTTATAAGATTATATGATACATGTGAGATAAAGGTTTATTATTTATCCTATATAAATAAATTTTATCAATATTGGACATTTACACTTTTATGAGGTGATGTTATAAGTAAATTCATAAATATCTCTTTTTAATCCTCATTTTACTCCATGAATATGTTTGGAAATGAAATTTCAATAGATTAATTTTCTCCTAACCTAGGTATCATCAATATTGTACATTTACATTCTTAATTATGAGGTGATGTTATAGGTAAATCCATGAATATCTCCTTTTAATCTTCATTTTACTCCATGAATATGTTTGGAAATGAAATTTCAATAGATTAATTTTTTTGCTATTATATGTTTTACGAAGATATGGTAAGGAATTCTCTCTTGTTCTTCCTAGAAATAATTATATCTAATTTTTTTATTTTTTTTAAAATAGATTAAAAAAATTATATGAGAAAATTTATTAATTCATCAATATGTGTGTGTGTGTGTTGTGAGGAATAATTTCATAGTTCAACTTAATGGTTCATTATATAATCATGTGATCATCACCAATGATATATCTTAAAAAGAAACTGAAAATCCATGTGTACAAAATCGATGTATACTCTAGAGAGTGGTTCTCATATCACTATGTAAATTGTTGTATGCTACTTCAAAAAAATTATAAGATAAACTGTAATACACATCATATATGCACCATAACAATTGGTACAGGGTAAAACCCACCTTCCACACCTTTGTACTCGATCCAATTTTCTCTGTCAACTCTTCTAACTGTGGGAGTTTCCTCCAAGGATCATGATACCCCCAAGGCCTGTTATCATCCTAGTAATTCTCAGGTTGTGGGATAGGGATTTTTATAATTAAGAACACCAGGGGTAACCAAGAACCTCTTTGGGAATTCAAGATCTAGCCTTCTTGAACTCTAGAGAGGGATCTCTCCGTATGATTTAGCTTTGTTTTAGTAACAGATATTAGGCTAGTTATGATTATGTATTTGGGTTTGATTTTAAAAGATTGGTGGGAATAAAGAGATTTCAAGGTAAACCAGAAGGATCTACCAGAATATTGGGCAATGGAGTCAACTCTCTAGGCAAGCAGAACTAAGAAATAAGGCTCAGAGATGCAAATGTGCTAAGGGCAAGATAGGTGACCTTCTAAGGCTATGTATAGGCTTGATTTGATGGAGTGGATGGAATTTGAGCAAAAGGGCACTTAAGAATCCTTAAGCTACAGATAAGAAGATTGAATAAGGGGATCTAACTGGGAACCGTAGAACTTCCCATAAGGTTTTACGAACAGTCTATTACTCGCCTACCATCTTTAAGGATGCCAAAAAATTCGTGCAGGCCTGTGATAGCTGCCAAAGGGAAGGACGCCCTGGGCAGTCTGATTAAATTCCTTTGAACCCTCAACTAGTGATTGAACCATTTGAACGCTGGGCACTTGATTTTGTTGGCCCTATTAGTCCTCCCTCAAACCAAAAAACATACATCCTAGTTGCAACCGAATATGTCACTAAGTGGGTCGAAGCAAAGGCACTTTCAAAAGCTACAGAGGACTCTGTAGTACAGTTTCTTTTCCAAATATTTGTGCGCTATGGTCTCCCAAGGGACATAATCACAGATGGAGGACCACAATTTGTAGCTAATAAATTAGCTGAAACATTTGAAAACTACCACATTCAGCACAAGATTACAACTCCATATCACCCATAGGCCAATGGCCAAGTAGAGAGCACGAACAAAGTAGAAAACATTAAAATGCCAAGTAGAGAGCATGAACTATAGTTGTCTTGAGAAATTTTATTCACACTGAATAGTTCGAATTGTGAAGTATTTATACAAAAAACTGTTTACAAAATATCTTAGGAATTGAGATAATGTTTTAATCAAAAATAGGAAAGAAAACTTAAAAAGAGGGATAGTTGCAAAACAGTTTGCAAGCTGTTACCTTTTTACAAGCAAAAATAGAATTGATTATTCTAATTTGAACTGATTGTTGTTGTGCACTTTAACCCTGTATTTTTACCATTTGAGGTAACAGTAAAAAATGAATTTCCAAGTGAATTTCCTTTTTTTTATCCATTAAATTCACAGCAGATCTGTGAATTCTTGCCACTTTTCTGCAGAGGGGATCTTCATAGTCTTCAATTTTCTGTAAATTTCATCTGCCTCTGTATACTTGGAAAAGTTAGGCTTGATAGTGAACATATGCCTGATCTCATTATCTAAAAAGAACAGATTTTCAAAATACTGAAGAAGTATTTTTCCTGTTGGTGATCCTTGAGGCAGTTGTTGTCTGGCTTGCTCTTTTGCATGATTTTTGATTTTTAGATCATAATCGTTATGAGGCATTAACTTTTCATTCAGTGCGTGAATATCAGGCAAACCTGCTTCTGAAAATGTTTTGTATTTGGCTAAAAATCTTGAGATGAATAAATTCATGTCTTTACACCGGTCCTCTAGATTACTCATTATGTTTCTTTTGTTCAGGACCTTTTTGATTTGAAGAATGGTTTCTGTTCTATCAAAAATTTTCAATTCTTCCAACTCTTCCCTGGTTTTACTGTTTAAAAAAGCTATGAGTTGGATTGCTTGGGCTGGTCGATAAATGATTTTTTATAAAGGCCACTTGATCTGTAAGATTTACTTGTGCTTGCAGAATCTTTACCTGTTCTTGTAGTCGATCAACCCTTTTCTCATGTCCTCTAGAAGTAGTCAAGGCATCATTTATGGATTTTTCTAAATTTTTAATAGTGCCTCTCAAACTAAGAATCTCTTTATCTTGGTCTTGTGGTGTGCTCCTCTGTGAGGATGAAGAAGAAGAGGCAGAGATTAGAGAAGTAATTGGCATTGCAGTTGGCAGTACTCCGTTCGGTGCCAGGTGCTCTACCAAAGTAGATGGTATAGCAGTGTTTACAATGGGGATCACTGTAGGAATGACCATTGGTTGTGCTTTTCTTAGTTCTTCATTCTCTTTCATTAGAGCTTCTATTTGACTTTCCATTGTTTTTATCTGACCTGTCATTTGATGTACAAGATGCTTTAAATCATCATTCTCTGTTTTTTGCTGTAAAATTTCTTTTGCTTGAGAGTTTTCACTCTGAGGAAACTTCAACTGTTTTCTAAGAGCAGCTATATCCTCATTTTTCTGTTTAATTAAGACTTTTTACCCTTCAATGTTGGTTGGGTCACCCCCTGCTTCAATCACTATATATTCTAGTGCTTTTATTCTTAAATTATTAGCATACAGTGAGGCTTTGTCCAACCTCATTTGATTTTGGAGGTTGAGCACTGTTTTCTCAAGCCTAATTGATTTCATAGTTTTACTGACAATTTTGGAATATAGCATTTCAGTATTGCTCCTATGAAATTCAATTTGATCTAATTCATGAATGGCATCTGCATCCAGTTCAAGATCTGTTTTGGAATAATCTGCCACTGATTTTGGCTCAGCCACTGTAGGCTTCAAGAATGACATTACCAATTTATTGGATGAATAATAAAATGTTGAAAGAAGCCTGTCTTTGTTTCCAGGCTTTTCCTTAAGAAATCTAGAATGAGCTTGATTCTTGAGCTCTTCATTCTTCTCTTTAATCTGTCTAAATCTGATCTGAATCTCTGACTCTGTATTGTCAGTTTCCTGAGAAGAAGGAGAAAAATCGATAGTAGCCTAGTTTTCCTTCATGACTGTATCTTTTTGTTGTGTTCCAATTTTTACATTTTGAAGCTCTTTTAATGTTTGAGTGACTATTCTTGTTGCTTCATCATTTATATCAATATTTACAGCCTTATCCTTTTCTTCTTATGTTGACTTTCTTCTTTTACTATAAGGAGTTCTGAATTTTATGTCCTCAATAGTCTCAGCTATGAAACTAGTTCTGAATTTTATGTCCTCAATAGTCTCAGCTATGAAACTATCTCCTTCTCTGTCTCTTTTATGTACATTATCAATATCTTTTCTTATAGAAGCCACATGTACCGTCTGATCAATCTGTTTGCCTTTGCCACTGTATACCTGTATTACCTGTACTGCCTCTGAATCATCATCAGATAGGGTGTTTGGCCCCCATTCAATTTTATTTACATATCATTCAATATGGGGCTTAGGATCATGCAAGTAAACAGGCAACTTACATTTTACCCTTATTGCACTCAAAATACCTTGTGGGTCATACTTCCATCTAAAACTACATGGGAAATTATACTCTTTAAGTTTGACATTTATCTCATTGGCAGCTTCTCTGTTATTCACAATGAATGGCCCAATTTGATTTTTCAGCTTAAATTGGGTCTTTTTATTGAAAGCTATGAAGTTGATTTCATCTACATTCAATAGTTGTCTCAGATATTCTAAAGAAAATATTCTTGTAGTAACAAATCTGGGTAACTTATATGGGGCCAAGGATGAGCCATACACTCTAATTTCTGTATGATTTTTATATAAATACCAATCTCCAGTTTTGCAGCTCTCTGATAACTGCAGAATTCTTCTTGTCTCATCATTGATCCTAGGGATCTCCTCTTTTTCCAAGAGATACATAGCAGGGGCTATAAATGAGTCATTGAAATATGTAAAACTATACTTTCTGTTCCATTTCCTTAAAATAGATGACCAAAATACTACTGATAGAAATTTTCCTTCTGCATCCACTTTCTTACATTCAATTGGAAACTTATCTGTTTGATAATATAGGAAGAGGTGGAGTAGATAAGAGGAGTATCTGAAAACTCCTTCTTATGATAATTTGGATAACTGATAATGCATACTTTCAGCAATAAATCTAGCAAAATTGAACTGAATGGATGGTGATTGACCAGGGCTTAGAGTTGACAGAAAACCTAGGATAGCCACATCAGTGAATTCATCACTGGTGTATCCTAGTATGAAGGAGAGCATTGAGACAATCTGTCTAGTTTCATCTGGGAAATCAATGGTGTCAAAAGGAGGATTTAACTTAGGAATATCAACTTGATTTGGACAAAAAGTCTGGTATATTTTGAATCTAGCATTGAAATCCAAGTCAAGATATAGTTGGGTTAAATTTTCTATTGATAGGGAAGCAGAATTGGGGTCATGATTCATTTTCAGCATGGAATTTATCGACTCTTCAGTGATGTAAAACATGGTATCTTTTTCTTTGTTTACAATACATATTTGTTCTGGCATATAATAGGCTTGGCATAATCCGATAAAGTCAGGAACATAATGAGTGAGAGGGACAATATATCTAGGCAGATTAGATTCCCAAATTGGAATATCTTTGTCACCCTTTTCCACTGATTTTCCATAGCACCAATTAAAGACATCAAGCAGGTTAAATTCTACATTAGGGTCTAGTATTCTATAGTCCAGATCAACTAAAGGGTTGTTCTCTAGAGAAATGACTGGAGGGTGGACTGGTCTGACCACTTCTGTAGAATCAGCCGTGAGTACAGGAGTTGGTTTGTCGATTTTGAAGGACATAGGCTGAGGAATCTTTGCAGAAGAATTATTTTCAGATTTTGGGCCTCCATTCTTGGGGGTTACCTGTTTCTTGGTCATTTTTAATAATGAACGAAGCAAGCTTAAACGGTTTGCTAAGTTCCTTTACGAGAAACAGGGGTTTCTTGGCGAATTTCCATTGAAAATGGGGTTTCTGAGCAGGGTTTTTAGGAAATGCAAGGAATTTAAAGCTCAGAACGTGTATTTAAAATCGATTTCAACAACAAAATGAACCAGGGTATGGAAAAAACTGTGAGAAAGGGAAATTAGGGATTCCAGGGAAATTTTGACAGAGTTTCCCCTGAAAAATGGACACTTTTTTGCAGTAACTTTGGAAATTATTTGAAATCGACAGGAATTTTGAAATCTCAGAGGGCAACTTCGAAGAAAAGTACCTGGAGAACCAGTGAAATTCGGTTGAAGACGTTGTAGACGTGCTCAGTCTTAAATTTTTTGAAAATGGCTTCGCAGAGGACAATGTAGTACTTTGTAATGGAAATTCAGGGCAATAGGCGTCGAAAAGTGGTACTGGTAGGTTGAAAATGGCTCTGCAAAGTTTCTCAGGGTTCAAACGACGTGATTTTGAGGAAAAACGGTTCTGCAATGTTTTTACAGGTTTAAAGCGAAAAGGTGAAAATTTGAATGAAAAAGATAATTTTAATGTATTAAACGATGGTATAACCATAGTTAAATGACATTAAACTCTGGTTAAATGGGTGAGGTTTAGGGAATACCGCCAGTGTTATTCACGAGGGTAAATGATGGTAAGCGGAAACTAGCTTTTCGAATGCAATACAACGTGGTGGCGACATGTAAGCGCGGGTTGTTTGGAAAAACCACCCATTTCACGCGGCTTTGCCAAAACATCAAACAATTACTTTATGAGCACGGAAATGTATTACCGCCGTCGGATCTGGATTCAATGAGCGAATGACCACGATAAAAAGGAAAGGTGCGGGGAAAAGGTAAGTTATCGGGTTCACTTTGGGCCATTGATCTTGGGAAATCGTCGCTATACCGACATTTAGAGAAAAATGTCGCAATACCAACACTTAGAAAAAGTGTCATAATTGCGACACTATGCCCCAAAGCATCGCTAGACGGCTGCCTCCAAACATCGCTATTATATGTTTTACGAAGATATGGTAAGGAACTCTCTCTTGTTCTTCTTAGAAATAATTATATATATATTTTTATTTTTTTTCAAAATAGATTAAAAAAATTATATGAGAAAAATTATTAATTCATCAATATGTGTGTGTTGTAAGGAATAATTTCATATTTCACCTTAATGGTTCATTATATAATCATGTGAGCATCACCAATGATATATCTTAAAAAGCAACTGAAAAGCCATGTGTACAAAATCGATGTATACTCTAGAGAGTGGTTCTCATATCACTATGTAAATTGTTGTATGCTACTTCAACAAAATTATAAGATAAACTATAATACACATCATATATGCACCATAACAATTTCCATACAACTAATTTGTTTTAGGATACATGTGGCATTCTAGGGGTAAATTCTATATGATGTATATATCAATATATTAGGTGTTGGTAAGTTTTGAGTATCTAAGAAATGATAAGGAATATCCATACATCATGATCTTGTAATGTGATTATAAATTGTGTCTATAATTTCCATAAAATGTATAAATGATTTGTTTAAAAAAAATCAACGCAATCAACCCTAAACAATCCTCATGATGTGGAATGTCATCGGAGAAACCAAAATGATGGTCATATGTCCCATTTCTATGGTAATGGTGATCATATATATGTTGTAGCGACACTTGATGAGTAATTAAACAAATCTCAGAGTGTGACTCATTGTGCCATATTTTTTTAAAGCATGATTTGTTTTCCTAGTTTTTACTAATTTGTTAACATATTTTATTCATTTGGAAAGCTAATTAATGATGCTTTAAGTAATTAGGACCTAATGAGAGATCATCTTCACATCTTCACTGAAATATATTTGGTAATTTTAGTCACTATATGGACCGCACATGCATGCTACTTAAGAAAAATTGAAATATAAACTATAATACACATTTTATATCTGCCATAACAATTGTCATACAACTTATTTACTTCTAGATACATATGAAATACTTCAGGTAAATTCCATATTATGTGTATACCAATATAGTAGGTGTTGATAAGTTATGAGGATCTAAGAAATGATAGGGTATCCACACATTAGTAGTGCCCTGGTGAATTTTTTGCATAATTTTCTATTTGTTGTAATTTTGTTGCCTGGATTTGTTATAGATTTCAAATAATATATACAATTATCTACCAATTTTTCTTTATAAAGAAGAAGTAGAATAAGTAGTCACCTAAAAGTGAGCCATGTGAAAATATTGGTAACATGAGTAACCTGGTAAGCTGTAAATGAAAAGTGAATAACCTCCACTCACCAACAAGTGGCAGGCAGGGTTGGAATTTTGATTTCTCTTTACCCGTCACACAATTTTTTTTGACATTTTGGTCATTATTTTTTCTAGTCAATAAACATTGCATTTAAAAATTTTCACTTCATTAATGATGTTCTCGTAATAAATTAACCCTTCACCAATAAAAGTTTGATTAAAAAAATTGAACGCTCTTCCATTTTCTTTGGATTTTGGAGTGTGATATATCTGTGTCATGGACTTTTAATACCTAAAGTTTCAAGATAAATAATTGATTCTTGTCAAACTAATATTTCCTCAATATATGCTATGATCTACTAAAAATTACTTCAAAAATCAAGTAACCTTCCAATATAAAGAAAAAAACATGAACGAGCTTTCCCTAAATTGCAATAAATTTATGTTTATTATTAATATTGCATAATATGTCTTATAAAAATTGCATAATCGGACTAAGAACAAATCCTCAGTGCATTTTTTATTTTTTTTGTGATTAAAAAAATGAGCCAAAGAACGCTAAGGCACTCAGAGAAATCAATCTATGTATTATTTCTCACAAAATCATGTTGAGTAGTGGAGACTAAGCGTTAGATTTTTTCCTGTCCTCAATCTCTCTATTAATTATGTTTATGTAGTTATAAGAATAAAAAGCCAAGAAATCTCAGGCTTCCAGAGAAATTAGTCTCTGTGTGAAAAAATTGATGATTACTTTTGACTAAATGTTATACCATTTGAAATTGCTGAGCGAAATTAATCAGGCCATGATGTACCATTTGTCAGTATCTATTTTCTCATGTATGAAAGTTTTTTTTTTCTAAGTAAAAGTAATTCTATTAACAAAAGGAGTATAGTACAGCGGGCCGAAGCCTGATCATTGCCGAGTGTTATGGCATTTGAAACAAAAAACCATAGTTTGAAGACTGCCCTGCAAGAGGGAAACCAGTCTGAAACAGTTCATTTGAAAAATCCCGCGCAGGGGAACCAGAGAATTGTAGTACTGGAGACCATATCGAAGCAAAAAAACAGATGCATTTTCAGAGACAACAGGAAACACATGAACAGGCCCGTGAGAATGGGTAGAAATAGAGCAAAAAACCAGAGTGAAGAGGAGGAACTATTCATCAGGAGGTTCGTAGACAACTCTGCACCATAGTTCATCTGGTTCCCCATCAGCATTATATAGGTTAGCAATAGAATGGATCACCTTCCCGGGAGGAGGAGGAGTAATCTGCGCCTCACTCGCTTGCACTGCGTCCTGCTTCTTAGTGGGTTGACCCACCACTTCCTTGTTCGCCAGGTCCTGCGTGGCCTTGCCCATCTGACCCTGCACGTTCGCACTATCAGGGTGCTTCAGCCCAACAAACTGCGTCGAATCCTGAGCCGCCGAGAGGCTGCATTCCGCCGGGAGAGAACTGGGAACAATTTCCTGAGGCTCTTCATGAAAGACGACCGTAATTGAGGCAGTCACCCTAGGTCGATTGAGAGTGCTGTTAAAGGAAAAATGCGCGGTGTGGGTTTGAGCAGGAGGAGCGGAAGGAGTGGGGGAATCAAGGCGACGGCCCGAGCGGAGAAGGCGCCCTCTAGGTTGACTGTCAGAGTGGGAGATAGACGTAGAGGAGGTGCCAGAGGTGGAGGGAGAGCGTCGAATTTGGCGCCTCGTGGAGCCTCCTCGGCAACACATTCTCTGCCTGAGGCGCGGCATAGTCGCACTCGAGGCAGCAGGGAAAGGAGGCAAAATATGGACAGAAGACTGAGGTGAGAGGGACAACAGGGCGACAGAAGCAAGCTTGCAGGAACCAGCATTGGAGAAGTGGAGATTTTCTCCAAAATCCAAACAACAATTGAGACAGCTCCTCTTACCAGTTACAGTGCGAACATTAGAAAGCCCTGCTCCTGGAGCGCACCACAGATTCACAGGTGAGGGAATTCTGTTTAGACCAGAGGGATGCTCCATAATAACAACCCAGTCTACCGTGCAACTGTGAATCGACTGCAATAAACCACCATAAGTATGAACTGGAGGTTGAGCCATGTCGCGGCATGCGAATGTGCATCGAGGAGGGGGACTATGGTTTATTTGAGCACCAGAAGTAAATGGCATTAAACGCCGATCAGTCGACATTAAGAACTGAATGACAGCACTCTTGCAGGTGGGCCAGTGGCTTCCCCTTATGCCACACCCCCATCCCATCACGTTAAACACTACCAACTTCACCCGCATCCGGGTTCTCATGTATGAAAGTTGATGTACCATTGAAAGTTTAATAATTCTATTGAAAGTTTAATAACTATAATAACTATATATATATATATATATATATATTTTTGTTTTTTTTTGTTTTTTTAATTTAATGATTAATAATAATTAAATTAAAATTATTAAAAGACAAAATAAAAGCCTAATAATCATGAACTATTATGATAATTTAAAAATATAGAACTCGGGCTGAACATAGTTACAAAGATACCAAGAAAAAGAAGAGTGCATGTGCATGATAACCTCTTTCTTGACAACCTATGAATGCCATTCTCAATGAAGACTCAAGACTCAACTGGATTGGATTGTGTATCAAAACAATAGGAATGAATCAAAGTTCAATGAATGAATAACTTGATCGAGAAAATTTATAGGGAAAGGTAACTTGACTATCAATCTACTAAACCTCACTTCCATGATTAAAAAAACACCCCCACCTTCTCAATGGTCCCATCATGGTCCACCTATTGAAAAAGAACCAACAAATATTATTTTTTTTATATTTTTGCATGGCCATTGGACAATGATTTACTATGGTTTTCCTACTAAATTCCAATGGATGATTATTCAAAACTATTGAGAATTAGTTTAGTCTCAAGGCATAGCCAAGTGTCTTACTGGATAATTATAGATTACCTCTCCATTGGATGATTGTACATTTTTCATCTACTTTTTCACGTGAATTTCAGTTGATGCTAGTTCTTTGCCTTCTATTTCTTTAGTGAAGCTAAGAGTTAACTTTGATCTTACATTAATAACTATACTTGCATGAATATCCATTATTTTATACTTCCCCACTGTGGTCAATGTTGATGTATGGCCTTGGCCCATTGATCTTACAATTAACTCACTATTCATATTCAATTTTCTCCAGTTCAGCCCAATAAAATAAGGAAAACAGAAAATGAAGTCTTGATTTATCTTTCCAGTGCTCCTACATAATACAAATACTCTTAAAAACCAATTAATATATAAATTGTCATCATTCATGATAAAATCAGTTTGAATTTTTAAAATGAATCTACTTACAATTAATAGATTACATTGCTCACAGAATAAGAGATAATTTAGAACTATGATTTCACAATAATAAATTATCGGGCTCCCACGGGGCGATGAACTTGGTCGGATGTGACCCTTCTGCAGCAGCTCTTGAATCTGCCTCTTGATTTCATCGTTTTCCAGAACAGAGCACCGATAGATTGGTCCGTTGGGTAGCGACGCACCCGGGGTCAGATCAATCGGGTGCTTGACTTGACAGTGTAGAGGAACCCCTGTGGGTGAGGTGAAAATGTCCCCGCACTCCTCCACAACCTTATCCATTTGTTTTTGTCGTGCAGAGGAGCCTTTTCTGGAGGTCGTGGCCATATTCTTCTTCTTGCCCTGGGGGCGGATCATCAGGAAAACGAATTTCCTGGTTTGGGAAATGAGCTTGCTGCATTGTTTTGCAGTAACCAAAGAGATAGTAGCAGGAGGTGGTACCTCTGGTATCCTGTACAACTTATTTCCCAATGTAACAATAACAGCACAAGGCCGAGACTCATACACTGCATGACGCTTCCACAAGTATGGTTTTCCTAATAATAAATTAGAAATATCAATAGGAACAACGTCGCATAATACCTCATCCATGAAGGGCTTGATGCTATAGGGAAGGCGGCATTGCTGGCTGACGTGGAGATCTTGTCCTTGGTGAAGCCACCCGATGGTGTATGGATGTGGGTGAGCTGTGGTCGGCAAGCCCAACCGCTTCATGGCATCTGCCAAAATGAGGTTCTTTTGGCTCCCATTGTCGACAATGAACTGTACCGGGGAGCCCTTTACCCACATATGGGAGTGGAAGAGATGTTCCTCCTTCTGGATCTTTGTAGCGGCAACAGTGGCATTGGGCTCCGCATCAATAATCTGTTTCCCTTTGTCATTCCCCTTGTCAGGTTCTGATTCAGAGTCAAAGCATGCGTCTGACTCAGAAGCCCGCATCTCAGCCACCAGCGACTGCTTGGCCCGACACTCACTTATGTTGCGAGTGGAGCTCTTATGGAACTCACACCACTTTCCCGTGTCCTTCTTTGGCTTTGTGGTGTTTTTCTTTGCTTGTGGCGTCGAGAGGTTGTCTTGAGTCACCATGCCTTGGCTCTGTCCTTTTTTCTGTGGTTTGGGAGCACCTTTCCCTTACTTTTGATTCACAGATCCAAAGTCTCGCTTCTTCTGTTTGAATTTCTGCTCAATCTTGGCAGCATACCAGTATGCCGTCCCAAGCGAGGAGATGTCGAGGAACTCCATTACCTCCTGAATGTATCTGTGCAGACAACTGTGATACTTTAGCACCAGATGTTTCTCTGAATCTTTGATACCCAACTTGGTGCGCAGGGTATGGAACAGATTATTCGTCAATCTGCACATCTTGATCCCTTTGTTGCGCGGGCGTGGTCCATTGTATGTACTTGTCCTCATAGCTCCCCACGGGATAGTATTGTTCCTTGATGGAGTCTCGAAAATAATTCCAAGTGGGTACAATCGAGAACAAAGAGGTTTTTGTCTCGTCATTTTTCTCACAATGGGTTTCCCACCAGTCCTTGACATGGGGGTAGCTTTGAGGAGTGCAAAAATAATCTTGTCCCTGTTGGAAAAGTCATGAACCGAGAAATATCCTTCTAATAGATTCAACCATGTATCTACGGCATCTGCATCTATTTGACCCTCAAATATGGGAATGTCAAAATTTACTTGTACCTTAAAAGGAGTCGCACCTCTAGAGTGGCTGCTGGATGCAGATGTGTCGTCGGTCGACAACCGTTGAAGGATCTGGGCAAAGTTATCCATCATCGCGTTCCTTTGTTTTTTGAAAACCTCCTCAAGAAATATTTTGATAGGATCTCCTACTCCATCGTCTTTCTTTTTGCTCCCCATGGGCGTCCGTCGGGGTTTGCGAGGTTGATCTTCTGAGTTCCGCAGATTGAGCTCTAACTCCTTATACCCCGACCTCGTTGGGGACATGCAAAGAAGGATCGAGAAAAAGCAGATCGCTCTGATACCACTGATCCAGATTTATGTAGGAACGCAACAGAATAAACACATAACCATAAATACAGAGATGCAACAGAAATAACACTTCATTTTATTAATATCAAAGAACTGAAATTTTCTTATAGACAGAATGGAAATAAAACTAGCTAGGGCGCTGGTAGCTATCTCTGAGGAGAGATGAGGCAGCTATAGGCCTCTGAACTGAGTTACAATGAGGCTCGAGGGCCTATTTATTACTGAGAAACAATGGAGAACCCTAAACATCCAAAAACCTAACCCTAGGAGATGAAGCGCCAAAACTATGGGCCCCGTTTGGGTAAATTGGTGTTTCAACTTCCCAGGGACGTAACTTTGGCATACTATCTCTGTTTGAAGCACATGATACATCATTAGAAAGATCTATCTGAGGACTACAACTTTCACCATGAATATAATTCCAGAACAAAATGATACATAATGATATTCACTAGAGGCGCGATGCCCAAAAAACGTCGTTTAGGGCCTCAAAACGGCTCCGGAAGTTCAGGACCCGAAAAACTGCTAAAAATAGTAAGTTGTGCCGAAACTGAAAAACTGAAAGAGACAATGGTGGGGCCCCAAGTGGAATAGGCGAGTGGCCACCAGTATCCACTTGGATCATTGAGTGAGCCAAAAAAGTAACTTTCCTTACTTTTTGAGTACAACCTTGCAATTGCGAAGAGGACTAGTGTTGCAAAATTATTGGTAAGTGGAAATTAAAGGGCGTAAGAACGTTTTTGAAAAAAATTCAAACGTCAAAATTAAGTCTTCTATCCTTCCTAGCACCTCATGGAAAATGGGAATCCACAAATTCTAGTCGTCAAATATGTGCAAAATGCCTTATGACGGGAAAAATGGAGGACTGGTCCTATGCTGCTACATGAGTTAGGGTTTCATGTGGCAACAGGGAACCTTGTATAGTTTTTCAAGGATAGGAAAGGAGAATATTGTCAGTTAATCATCACTTGAAACTTCATCACCATTTGAAAATTGTGTCCTAATTTGAAATAATAAGACTACCCAACTATTTCATTATTTAATTTTGATTGTGTAATACAAAAAAATATCCTAGATAACTTAAATAATGTAAGCACTTTTGCAAAAATTTAGTGGAGAGAACCTTCAATTACATTTATTTTGAAGTTCCACTTCAATTTTAAGCCATTTTAACTAGTATTTCATGGCTATCTAGTAAAAATTTCAACCTCTTGTAGAAATTTGTTTGTCACTTGTATTAGAAATGCAAAAAATCAAATGTAAATAAAAATGATTTGAAATGCTAAAATTCATATGCGCGCTACATAAAAATGATTTTTTTAAAAACTACATTAACGTCTGATATCACGCGCGCATTTGCCCTCATCTCTTGCAGAACAGCATTCGCCCTCAGAATTCGCCCTCAGCTCTTGCAGAACAACATTTTCCCTCAGCATTCGCCCTCAGCTCTTGCAGAACAGCATTCGCACTCAGTTCTTGCAAAATGGTAAGTTCTTACTGCAGGCCCTTCCTCCTGTAGTAGGGTTGACCCTATTTGGGTTTTTTTGGAGCCTCTGAGAATACAAAGGTTGTGATTGATTACGGGGCATTGCCTATATTTGTGGAACTTCTTGCCTCTGGGAATGATAATGTTCGAGAATAGGTAGCACGTTCATTTTAGAGGCATAAAATTATTCTTCCCAACTATCTTTATACGTCTGTAATTTTGGAATTTGATTTAAAAAACTACTACCCAACTTTGAGTTCAACTGGTGTTCGTGTAAGGCTGTTTGGGCTTTGGGAAATATTGCTGGAGACTCTGCATCATTTAGGGATCTTGCCCTCGGTCATGGAGCTCCAAGGCAGGTGCTTGCCCAGTTGAATGATACTGCCAGAATTTCAATGATACGAAATGCTACATGGGCTCTGTCAAATTTTTTTCGTGGTAAACCCCAACCACTATTCGAACAGGTAAGCAGAATACATTTTCTGCCTCTTCTTCTTAGTTCACAGATACTGTGGATTTTTTTTATAGATCTTGGTGCTTGGTAGATTTGGACGTAATATGGACCTAGGCGCTTGTTCATTACAATGACTCTGTCATCAGGTTTTAGAAAATGCTCATAAATTTGGGTTTCACAAGGGGATTACCCTTGCTTGCAATTATCGATTATCAATCACATTCAAAAAAAGTCTTTCGTAGCATTGCTGAGCTCTTTGTAGGTGAATTTCCGAGGCAATTTCACAATATCTGAACTAAATTTGTCTGTCCTTTTCAATACTCTGTGCTTGTAACAGAACCAGACAAAAAATCTAGTGGCCAATGCAACAAAAACAACACCTCCTGTTGCAATGCCTGCAATTCACCCTCTCTGCATGCATGAATGACTATGGCACCCTCTTTTGTGAATAGGTACTGGAGCTGAAGGTACTGGTTTCCATTAGGATCGTGGAATTCAACATCCAAAATAGTATCGAATTCCATTGCAATAGTATTCCCCAGCTAGGGCAATAGTTCATTGAGACCTATTGGACTCATCACCCCCAAATAGCCTCCAGGGTTACCCAGAGTGTGATCATCTGGAGCAATAAAAAATGCTCATCCATCCCCAATTGAAACAAGAACAGGACCCACATTGGTTACAGAAAAGGAGAAACACGTTTTGAAAGAAGAAGAAACTTTTGTATTAGGGTCCATAAATCTAACTGGTCTATTGTACAATGCCCTACTTGCACTTCAAATTGGTACTCCCAACTCCATGCTAAGGCTCACTGTGCCATTCTTCAGATGAGCATCTTAACCTGAAGTTTGATTCCAAAAAACCCAAGTCCCCTGTTCTATGCCCAAGACCTCTGTTACAACGAGTAGAGTTCTGAGCGAAATACTTCACAATAGGAAGCAAAAGAAACATCGCAAAATTTCTCCACTTTAGACTGATAATTTTCTGTGCGAAAATTCAACTACGGACAGTAAAAACATAATATCAAACACAACCAATCGACAATGGAATTTGAACATGAGGATTTATAACCACAGAAAACCCTCTCCAGGTTAAAAGAATTCCATAATGGCTTTAAGATTCTACTAATGAGCGCTTACAACACCATAGCAATTACTGTCACAATGAAATCTGCTGGAAGCAAAGCCCTTGTACAGTTTCTACATTTCCACAGTGGAAGCAAGAATCTTGCTATCTCTCATGATCTGGTTATGTGGTCAAATCCTTTGCTATGGTTGTCTTGTTCTGCTAAATGTGGATATGTCTTAGCTTTGGCTCTAGTTCTCATTTAGGATCGTGGCTATCTGATCTTGCTGTGGCTTTGACTATACAAACTTGTTCAATAGGAAAATGTTGACTCTGCTATATATAGGAGCTTCAATGGGTGCTCTCAAACACTTTTTTGGGCAACTTTTTTTTGTCTCTGATTCAAGGCAGAACTATGTTGGCCTTGGTTTTTTATTCCTTGGAACTTAGTTCTCTCATATTTTCCATCCTATCCCCAGTTTTCTACCGAGATAGACAAAACTTCACGATATCAAAATTGACTATTTTTGGCCATTTATCTTTAGTAATGGTACAACCTTAATTTGGTGCATTCGTACAGTATCTTAAGAGCACTCTCAAGCTGTTATTCAGTATTTTAGCATAACTACTACATTTAACTGCCATGCTCTAATATTTATATCAACCATAAGCATTCTTAAGGTAGTTCCACGTTTGTGAAGCAGAAGGAATGCTTCTGACAGCTTCTTATCATAGTGGTACAATTTTGTTCGCAATTTATCTTTTATAAACCTCTAATTTTCCAAACGTAGTAGAGACTACAGTTTGCATCTGAAATTTTGGACAAATCTATTTAGTATTCTACAGAAAATGCATTAAGAATAAAAAAAACCCACAATTTGTAAAAAGCCCACAATTTTGTAAAAATCCCACATTTTGTAAAAATCTCACAATTTGTAAAATGCCCACTTTTATTTTCTTTTTGCTTATATATTGAGCTCCCATTGAGTTCAACAAGTCTTGGGTTTTCTACACCATTGAGAGAGATTTATTGTTTTCTTTATAGGATAATTTGCAACAATGGAAGAAAACATTGGAGCTGGAAAAACAATTCAAAAGGGTGAAAGGGTGATGGCAGAGTTTATTGCCCTTGTAAAAAATGTTGTATGAGAAATAATGTTAGAGTTTTAATAGCAACAGCAACAGTGCATTGTAGGAAATATGGGCACATTGATGGTGGATCGAATGACTATCGTCCCATGGTAATTAATTGTCTATCTTCATTTTGATTATATCGTAAAATTTTATATTATTTTTAATTTTTAATATTTTTTATATGCGCACTAATGTTTAATTATTAATGTTTGTAATTTTCATAAAGGCACAGTTGCCCCCCAACTTTTTGCAGATGATCAACCAGCTTCCACAACAAAATAGTAGTAGATTAGATGATGTTGCACCAGTACAAGAGAATATTGTAGCAAATATTAGTATTGGAAATGATGTTGTACAAGGTGAAGAACATGAAGCGAATGATGAAGGTAATTTTAATGATCCCATGGAGGTAGATCATGATGACAATAATGAGACAATTCACATTAATGATGGGACAAATCAAATGCTCCAAGACTTGTATGGTGAGTCAGATGATGATAGTGGAGATAGCAGTGACGGTATTTATGATGTACCTCTGATTGAAAGGTCAAGTGAACGACTTTTTGAACACTCAAATGCAACTCTTCTCTTTGCTACATTATTGCTGGTGAACTTAAAGGTTATGAATAATTTTTCGAACAGATGTATGACACAACTCCTAAGGTATGCAATATGTATCTATGATCACATATATGTAAATGTTGATTATTTTCCCTTTTTTTAGTTGTAATAAATGTGTAAAATAATAACTTATATATAAGTTATTATTTTACACATTTATTACAATTAAAAAAAAGGGAAAATAATCAACATTTACATATATGTGATCATATATACATATTGTATACCCTAGGAGTTTTGTCATACATCTGTTCGACAAATTATTCATAACCTTTAAGTTCACCAACTCTCTGCTATTGTTGCTGGTGAACTTAAAGGTTATGAATAATTTGTCGAACATATGTATGACACAACTCCTAAGGTATGCAATATGTATATATGATCACATATATGTAAATGTTGATTATTTTCCCTTTTTTTAGTTGTAATAAATGTGTAAAATAATAACTTATATATATATGTGTGTGTGTGTGTGTGTGTGTGTGTGTGTATATATCATAGTTATCAAAACCGGCCAGTCAGGACGGCTGCCGGTTGGAACCGGCCTTGCAACCCGGTCAATAGCCTATTCTCACCTGTTTTCACCGGTTAACCAGACCTAACTGGCCGGTTAAGTAAGGAACCAGCCAGTTTATGCATAAACCGGCCAGTTCCGTACTTAACCAGCCGGTTAGGTGCTCCTCCATGAGTTGCAAATTCCTCAGTGTCTCCTCCATGAGCTACAAATTCCTCTATTATACTAGCAACAAACTTCTCTAATAACTCATACTCAACACCTTATAGTAGCAACAATACACATGATGACTGATAAATACAAGGCTGGCTAGCATAAAATCCCTGGCAACATGCAACTCATCAAGTGTACTTGATGACAATTTCTGTTCTCAAAACAATCAGCAGCAACCTTATTTCACACTCATCTAGGAACTGTCAGACCCTCTCTCTCTTCTCACACATAGCAGCAGCATAAATACAAAACCTTTCAAACAGCATACAAGCAATTTGATCATGGCATCAAGACTGATGCAAACGGTCTGATGCCACTCAAGGGACAACAACATACAACCTAATGAAAATGTGACTAGCAATAATAAATTGACCACTAGAAAATTCCCGCTTGGAAATGCACTAAACTGGCTACTGATTTTTCTGGGTTTTAATAAATATTTTCAGTGAGAAATTTTGTCAAACACATTGTGAGCAGACTGCTAAAGTTGTAATGCTCTCTCAAATTGTTACAAATAGCACTAATAGTGGGTTTCATAAACCAATTCAATACCTCTAAGTGTTGTATATGTTTTTCTAGAAATTTATTGGCAAGCAAACATAGATAATGAAGAATACAAGATCTTCAAAATGCTGTTATGATATATATATATATATATATATATATATATATATACTGAACCAAGAATTGTCTTTAAGGCTGATACAATGAATTGACAACAGATCTGAGCAGGGACAGATTGTATATTATAATATTAACTCAGCAATAAAACACAGTAAATAATATAAGAGAAACCTGATACATTACTTCAACAAGTTTTCTTATGTATTTTTCGATGATATGTATTGCATTTGCTGCCATTTTGATATATTCACCTTTGCATGGTATATAAATGAGCAAACTTTTCATATTTTGTCTCTATTGGCTTGGAATCATGGTTTCAAATCTTAAAAATAGTTTTTATTTATTTATTTATTTTTTCATTTTATTAAAAAATAATTATTTAATGTATTTTTTTTAAAACCGGTTCATTGAGATCTGATCGCTACCGGTTAGACCGGTTCCGGTTCGAAACCCGGTTCATTAGCTCCACCGATCCGGTCACCGGTTCCGGTTTTAATAACTATTATATATATATATATATATATATATATGATTAATAATCTTTACAAGACACTACTTTTTGTTTCTGTTGTAGATTGTTGGGTGAATATTTGTTACCATCGCCAAATACTTTACCTCGAACATATCGAGATCTACGTGCTATTATGAAACACTTTGGAATGGAATATAACACTATAGATGCATGTCCTAAAGATCATATCATATATTACGGAGAACATGAATTGAAAACAGAATGTCCGAAATGTGGTACCAGTAGATATCGAACAGATCAACTAACCAAAAGGGTGCCTCAAAAGGTTCTTCATCATATTCGCATAATTCCATGTTTGCAGCGAATGTTCAGGTGTAACAGCATAGCACAGCTTATGGATTACCATTCAAAGAATAGAAGTGGAGATGGTGTTCTTCGAATGCCTACAGATGGTTCTGCATTTAGAGAAATCGAGGAAAAATATGTAGATTTTAAAAATGAACCTCGTAATGTCAGGCTTTCATTGGCAGGTGATGGTGTTAATCCATTCGGAGAGATTAGATTTACTTACTCAGTGTGGCCTATTTTCGTTATCAATAATAACATTCCTCCTTGGATGTCAATAAGGAGGGAGCACATAATGTTGACTATGATTATTCCAGGTATTTGATACATTATTTCTTTGAATGTAACATTTTCATTTCTCTCGTTGTTTGCATAAATATATATTTTATTTATTTACTTACTTATATATACATATATCATGGGAGTAATTATTATATACCGTAATTTTGAACAATTAGGTAAGTACCAGGTCAAACATATGAATGTATATATTGAGCCTCTTATCGATGAGCTAATACAGTTATGGCATGGCATCACTATGTATGACATCACTAAACCAATCAAGCAGAAGAGATTTCAATGTCGTGGAATGCTTGTATGGACAATTCATGATGCCCCAGGACTAACACATGTTTGTGGTATGTAATATTTCATTACACTTTAATTAATACATAATTATCTAAATTAGATATACCATATTGCATGTTTTAAAAATGATCTCATAGTATATTAATTGTTATTGATCCATCTATTGCAGGTCTTCAAACAAAGGGTAGATTTGCATGTCCAGTTTGTGGCCCTAAGATGAAGTATCGTCATTCGCCAGACTTTAAAAAAATGGTGTTTGATGAGTTTAGGCACTTCCTCCCTAGGAACCATAAGTATCGTACTACTAAAAAACATCTTTTCAATGATAAATAAGAAACTAGATTAAAACCACGAAGAATGACACCTCAGTTGTGGATGTTGGAATATAACAAAATTAATAATCGTTGAGTAGCTGGTACGTAATTTGTGTGTATATATATATATTATTTGTTTATGTAATGTTTGGAATTTCGTTTTAACTAATGAATTTATTTTATTGTATTTTATAATTAATATTGTTCTGATTTATTTTATTCTTTGATATCAAGGTCATCGTCGCCGTGAAGGTACTAATATTGTACTTCCACCTGGAATGAAATGTTATCCTTCTCAATTCGCGAGGTTGCCCTACTATGAGGACCTAAAAATAGCTCATTTGTTTGATACAATTCATGTCGGGAAGAATGTGACAGAAATGTTATGGCGAACCATAGATGGTGCACATGATAGAGATAAAATTGACAAAATTTGCGCTGACATTGAGAAATCAAATCATGCAATGAAAAGTGTGATCGACAGATCAAATAACAATGGAGGTCTAAATTATAATAATATTCCATGGTTATTAACAGAACAACAAAACAATGATGTAAAAGAGGTCGTTAGAAGAATTAAATTTCCAACAGGTTTTGCTTCAAACATAAATAATATCTTAACGAAGAAAGGTGACTTAAGTGGGGTGAAAACACATGATTGACATACCTTTTGTTAAGGTAATTTTTTTGGTATAAGTTTTTGTTTGTTATTGCTTGAATACATATTTTAAATTTTCCTTTTTTCTGTTTAATTTGGAAACCAATAACAACTCATTTTTTATTGTTATAGTATGTTCTACCTATATCTCTCCCAAACGACTTCGACAACAATGTCAAACAAGTTATATATGGTCTTAGTAAATACATGAGGTAAGTAGTTTTGATTTATACGCAAAATCAAATTGCTACAATTTCTTTTCGTACTTGATGAAATGATGTATTAATTTACTTGTAATGAAATATATATTATGTTTCATTGAAATAACCTTGCGTAATGATTTGCAGATGGTTGTCATTGAAAGAAATCCATCAAGATGAAATAAAGTATTGGAAGAGAGAAATTCCTCGGCTAATGTGTGAAATGCAAAAGTATATACCGCCAACATTTTTCAATGCACAAGAACACTACTTGATACACCAAGTTGAGGAGATTGAAATGTGTGGACCAGTACACACAAGGTCAATGTGGATGGTCGAGAGGCACCTGAAATCCTTGAAGACTTTGGTTAAACAAAGAGCACGACCTGAGGGTTCTATGGTGGAGGGATATGTGGTATATAAATCCATGGTGTATATTAGTCATTATCTTCCTAAATTAGCTGCGCCAGCCATGAAGGCGGTGGATTGCATTTGGGATGTGAAATCCATCAAAAAATTTGAAGAGGAGCACCTGTTGGGAAAAGGTAGAATGAAGAAAGTGAGAGGTAAAAGATTTATTATGTATAATACATATAATGTTTCATTTTTTTACATCATGTATATGATCATTATATTCATTTAGGTCTTATTCTTTCATAGTTTATTAATTAATATAATTTACCATGGTTATAAGTAGTATTTATTAATATTGGTGAATTATTATTTTTTATTCAGGTGCTCAAGATTATGAGGCACTACTTTTGTACATTGCAAACAATCTTGAGTGGATGAGTGAATAGATTGAAACATGTAAAGCACGTAACAACGGTAGGTTATCATGACAAATACTGTCTGAATTGATTAGAGAAGCATATGGTAGTGGAGATGGGAACGCTATGGACAGGGAAATCAATTTAGCATATGGTTTGAAAGATAGAAAGGTAAGAAATTAATTCACCTATTTTATTCATTACTTATTTTATACTATATTTATAATGTGACAAGAAGTTTGATTTTTCAGTTAATTTTCATGCTGTGTAAATTATATGTTTAATTATTAATTGAGAATGCATCTTTTTCATGTTTGGCATATTGCAGTTGAAACACCACAAGGCTATGTGGTGCAATGGTCGTCAATTTCGCGTTAAACAATTGGATGATAACAGGAAAACTTCTGATAGTGGGATAAATGCAGTATTCCAGGTCACTAATGTTTCCTCCAGGAGTGACAGACATCCTCGAGAATCTGAAAAATAGATATTATGGGTTCTTAGATGATATAGTTGAGTGTGACTTTAATTCCTTCAAAATAGTTTTGTTCGACGTCAAATGGTATAAGCTATGAATGAATGTACGTGATGATGATAGAACACTTATTCAACATGACAATGGATTTCCAATGGTTAAAACATCGCAGTTTGAAGCAGGGAAAGATCACTATGTTTTTCCAAGCCAATGCGAATGAGTCTTTTACTCAGAGGTTCCAGGTGACAACGAATGGTCATTTGCTATTAGATATGATCCAAGAGGAAGGCCAATAGAGTATACTGTAGAGGAAGAAGATGATATTGATCAAAAAGAAGATGATACAGTGGCAGATGAGCAGGAAGATGCATTGACAGACGAAGAAGATATCTTAGAAGATGAACCAGGAACAGGAGATGAGGCAACAATTATTGATGATGATGTCGACGAGGATATTATTGAAAATGACATAATTGATGATGATGATGAAATGGTCGATCATTTCAACACCGTTTCTGAATCAGATGTTGATATAGATGTCGATCAGTTGGATGAAGATCAAGAAGATACAGAAGAAGAATATTGATACAGATGTTATGTTCGAGTATGAAATGGTATGTTATAACTTTATATTTTAATATGTGGGAATTATTGTCTGTTGGGAAAAATACTGAGAGGGGGGGTGAATCAGTATTTAGGGTTGACTGAAAACTTTTCACCAGAGATCTTATTATGCTGTTAATTCTTTACTTAGATTATTACATCATTCTTTTAGTAAACATGTGAAAAGAAATAACAGAATAAGCCATTACACAAAAGGAACACATATGAACACCAGTATTTAAGGTGGAAACCCAATTTGGGAGAAAACCACCGTTGTTGTCGTCTCAGTCTTCAATATTTATTATAAAGAAAACATCTTACAATTTTGTGCTGGCGCAGACTCATACCAGCACGCAGGCACCAACCTGCAGAAGGCTTCAACCTTCTCTCATTCTCCAGCCTCTCCTGGAAGGGAGCTTCGACCCCCTGATTTAACACCAGCTTGAACTGGAAGAAAGCTTCCACTTCTATGCAGAAGACTTCAACCCTCAGATCCACCGAATTTCTTCAATTTCTTCATCAGACTTGCATCAGATCTTTATTATTTCTTTTCTGATCTTCCTAGAGCTTTTTCATTTCCTCGATCAACTCCATAGGTGCATCATGGATTCAGCATTATCAGACAACAGAGTTCGATCATGCAGATCTCATAAAGAGATTTTTATTTACAATGCCTCTGCATGCACACCTCGTACTATGATTCTCATCACCTTATATAGTTTTTGCCTTTATTGAAACCATGGGTCAAAACCATTCAATTGCTAATGGTATTATTAAAAGTCGAACCAATCCAAATTGAAATCCCGATATTTTTTCTTCCATGCTCCAATTGTCCCAAAGGTAATCTCTATCTCCGCCAAATAATACTATAGCCAAGGTAAAGTACCAATAACGTGCCGCTGATGGTTTTCTTTCTTTTATTTATCAAATTCGTGGAATTTGATAAATAAATATTATTCACAACCTTTGGAAATTAAATATATAATAGAACTTTATAGTAATAACCAACGCTTTTATCAAAAGGCTTTTAAATAGACCTTTGGTTCCGGCCCCACATACATAATCGACGGCCCAATCAATATAATTTAAAAAACTGGGGCCCACCGCTTACGATCATTTCCATCCGACGGCGGAGAACACATCGCTCGGCATCAGATGATCCGACGGATATCGTTTGTTGATGATGCAAGGATGATAACGCGCGATGGCGCGCCATACCTTGGGTAACTTTCGCGCATCTATAGGAAATGAACACCGTCCGATGACCCCTTCCCAGATCAACGGTGCTTATCAATATCGCTGGGCATCCTGGGTCGAGCAATAACGCGCAATGGCGTGCAGTGACAAGCGGTTTTGTGGAGTCGTACAAGGACGCATGTCGCGCGTTCTATGGAATCGCTCCCAACCTCTTGAAAACTGCTTTCCCGTTGAAGGTGGTGCGATAGAAACCACAAACCATCTTTACTGTTTGCTTGGTCACGGTTCCGCTCTTCCACGCAGGGTTCCGTCGCGCTTCCGTTTGTTATGTTCCACCTCTTTCCTTCCAGGTTCTGTTCATGATTCCAAAGGGTTAGTCCGTGTTCCACCGAAAGTTCAATGCCAAATACTTTGTTTTAGTTCTTTCGCGTTATAACTGGTTTTCTCTCGCTCCTCATTCCTTTCTCCATGAAAGCCAGTCAGCTCCTTACTAATAGCGTAGACCCTTCCATCATATATTTAACGAATATATATAACTCCACTTTCTACCAGTTTGGATACATTGTCAACCGTATTAAAATCAGTTCCTCGATCAACATACAGAGCACAGGGTTTCTTACGGATGTCAATTATCCTTCATCAGGATGCATACATATGTTCACACATGAATTAAATCGTCCTTATTTATATCAATTCTCCATTAAATACAGAGCTTGCCATCAAGGAAAATCATATAATAGGATACAGGAAACATATTTCCAAAATTGTATTTAAATAATTTACTAATTATGCAGGTTTGTTGCATGTTGTTTATTATTTCAAACCAATAAATAATGGCCTTACTATTGTTTATTATTTCGCAGGATTCACAGGATTCACAGGATTCATTTGATTCTATGGTTATGTCTCTGAAAAAACCAATTAAACACTTAAATAGTCAAGATCTGGAAGACAAGCTTTACCCCCACCATAAATTGCTGAAAAATCGGCCTTCAGTTCAGCTTGCTGTGCTGAAGACGAGGGTGGATTTGCATGATCAGTTGAATGAAAATGAATCAGATATTCGGGATGCTTTTGAGGGCAGATCCATAATCCCCATAGATGAAGATCCCATTGTTGCAGAATTTCTGTCTGCATTGAAGCACAAGTATAGTGTTGTATCGGAATACAAATTAGAGGACAACTATACCAAGTCTAAATCAACTGAATCCAGTTCTAGTGCTCTTGAACTTACCGAATTAAAGCCAGAAGCAGGATTTACAATCTCTAATGGGAACGGGTATGGTAGTTCCAATATTGGATTGGATGTCCGGAGCTCTGCAATAGGCACTGGACCTGATCGTAATGAACCCCAACTAATTCAATGTGATGAAAATATGGACTTCTATGATGATCAGGAAAACAAGCCAGAGCATTTTGGCAATATTGAAGAAACTGAAGAGGTTTCCTGTGATCGATTGAATCAACTCAGCCATAAGACATCTACTGCAGGCTGGTTTGTATCAGAAGGAGAATCGGTTTTGCTTTCCCATGATGATGGATGTTGCTCTTTTCACGATATAGCAAATTCAGAGGTGTGGAGGTTTTAATTATTGTACTTAATTTTGGGGTTTATGGGTGTTATAATTTATACATTTTGGGATTTTCTATTAGAAATAGGGAAAAGCCTAGGGGTTAGATTATTCTCATGGTTAAAATTTCTATATTTGAAATAAAATTCACCAATTTCTATTTAAAAAAATGATTTTCCTAAATATTTGATGTAGTTTAAATAGGATGTAGTTCATTTCAAAGACTGTTGAAATTTTCTAGAATTTATGATTGGGATTTCAATAATATTTATGCACTCTTTAAATTTTCCCTTAACATAAAGGGCAGTTGATGTATGAGTAATACTCAGTATTGTTTTTTTCCTATCTCCAGGAGAAGGCTGAATATAAAGCTCCATATGGGCTTACCCCAAACATGTGGGGTGATTGCTGGTTGATCAGAGTAGCTGGTTCAGATGGTTGCTCTGGTAAATATGTTGTGGCAGCATCTGCAGGTTGTACATTGGACTCAGGTTTCTGTTCATGGGACTTTTATAATAAAGAAATTATGGCATTCCATACTGAATCAGAGGCCTTCACTTCAACGTCCAGTACCATCTCTCTAGTTTTGGCAAAGAGGGATGTCTCGGGGAGAAATTTTGGCTTTGCAAATGTTGTGCCAGAGAATCAACATTGGTGGTACAGGCCATGTGGGCCTCTTATGGTATCTACTAGCAGTGCCCAAAATACAGTTAATATTTATGATATTCATGATGGAGATCCTGTGATTTCAATGTGTTTGTTTTGAAAGTTTAGGTTTCATAGTAAATCATCAATGGGCTCTAAAATAAGGCCACATTGAAATCTTGGATACATTTTTCATGCCAAAATCAGTTGTATCTTCCATAAATACACAATCTTGGACCACTCTTTATAAATCTGCTTCTCGGAAAATATTACATCTCCCTCATTATACAGGTGGCGTTCTTACATGCATAGCAAAGGCATTGTTTTGGCAATCATTTTTTAAGTCACTAGATATTGTGGGTACAAGGATCTAGGGTCCCCACATGAAACTGTGTTTCTCGGAGACTCACTCTGCCTGTCCTTAAATTTGTAAACATAGTAGTATGCCAATGCTTCTTTCATTTTGTATGCATAAGACGATTTTTTGTCAAAGTCCATAATTGTTTTTAAGTTTTATCCATCCCAGTTTTGTTGTGAATGCACAGGTTTTTCGCTCAACACATATCTGTTATATCTTTGCACTTTTCCTTTACTAACTATTTGAAATTTCTAGTTATATTTAGAGGTGTCTTTTAAGGGATGAGGGGAATTACTTGGATTTAGTGATCCCAGGCTTATCATTTATTCTCCAAATGAAGCCCTGTAATCTGTAACACTATATGGGCATGCAGCTCACTTGTTAAAATATAGTTGATACAATATGTTGTACATGAAGCCTGGAATTGTGTACATTCCTGGAATATATTAATTTGTAGGCATGCTTAAAAGAGAGACAGGGTTTGATAAAATCAAAAACCCTGAACATGAAGAAAAAAAAGAGGCAATTATTTTATACAGATATAACCAAGACACTATCTCCTCATTAATAACAAAACCTCAGTCCAAAAATCATATTTACAAATTCTAGAAGTCGAAAGTTGAAAATTTCTGAAATGGAACCAGGCCCTTTTCAAAAGAATAAATTTAGTAAAAACGAGGGTGAAGAAAGTTATCTTATCAAAATTTCCACATACCGTGTTAGCAAGGAATGACTCCGAGTCTTAAGCAATGAGACTGAGGAATTTCTCTTTTGCTATAGGTTGCAGTTCTCTTCTCCAACACGATGAAAAGAAAATTCTTAGCTTTGGAGTCTGAAGCCCGAGTCACAACTTGGAAGTTGGCAAGGAAAATTATCAGGGTTGTTGCCAGTTGGCAAGGAAAATTATCAGGGTTGTTTCCAGTTGGCTTGGAGTTCGCAGCCTCATTAATTTTCCTTAATGCATTTCCTTCAATGCTGCAGTTGTCACTGGCCAGCAACCTTTACAATAAAATTTATTAGACCCGTCACGCTACGAGGAAAATTTGACGTGATCACTGATCATTGATTTCTTATTGTGATAACAAACATTGGAGATTTACTGTCATGTTTTAAAGTTTCATTTTTTTTTTAAATTGAAACATCCATCGATATACTGATGCCTTGTAAGTGTCGCTCTTCTAACGTTTTGAACGATTTCCATTTTCATCGGTCTTGTGACGACCGTCGATATTGCGACAGTTCTAGAAACGTCGGAAGAGCGACAGTATAAAGACGTCGGAAATGCGACAGTTTAGACACATCGGAAGAGCGACAGTATAAAGACGTCGGAAGAGTGAAGTTCAAAACATCGGACGACATTTCATCGCAATGGCGACACTTTACAAACGTCGGAAGAGCGACGTTAAAAACATCGGACCAAATTTCGTCGGAATGGCGACACTTTACAAACATCGGTTTGGGAAACGTCAGAAGAGCGACACGTGTTTGGAAGCAACGAAAAAGGTGTCGGTAGTGCGAAACTTTGTAAATGCGTCGGAATTGCGATCGCATGACAAACCACGTTTTTCCCGACCTTGAACTGTCGCTCTTGCGACGACTGTGTGTCGGAATAGCGACGATATGGCCATCGGAAATTGCGCCAAATTTTCTAGTGCCTTGGGAATAACAAGCTGTGACAATACTCTGTTTTCACTTGAAAATCCTCTAAGTCAAAATCAAGTCAAAGGACCCTCCCACTAGGTCATTAGGGTTTTTACATCTTTTAAGGCCATCATTGGATGTTTCAGGCACTTCTTGTCCTTTGCTAGAATTTGGCTCAAATGTAATAGAATGTTAAGACATGGTTATTCAAGAAGGACCTAAAATTTTCCAAAGAGGATTATCTTCTCAGTTCAAAGTCTGCAAATGAGAAAAATGGAAATAGTTCAACACTTCTGCAGGAGTGTTGAAAGATTTATCGACGGAAAGTACTGATGAGGTAGACTATATACTCCTGAATGAAAAAAACTTATAGAAAAGGAAAGGGAAACAAATTGGTCTTGAGGATGATTAGGGTTTATACATTTGATGGTCTAGTTGAGTGCCAAAACAATGACCACTGGCAGAAAATGACTTGGAGGAAGCACACAAGGCCAAACATGGAGAAAGTCTATCAGAAAATATTGAAGAAATATGGAAAATGTTAGTTGAACTGGACATAAATGAATGAAATTGAAAGGGCTATAGAGAAATTAGAATAAAATACCGATGATTGATGTAAAAGACTGCATACACCTAGGGTTTTCAAAAATGGCCAGAGAAGGTGGAAAAGTTAAGTTGAGCCTCATGGTGGAAATTGCAACAGATTTTGAAGGTGCTACTATGTGTAATCATCCTAAGGTGTCAAAATAAACATGTCAAATCTCAAGGATCAAAATAAAATAAAATTTCATGACTCCAACAACCTACAAGCAATAGGTGTAAATAATATCAGTGAAAAAGACAAAAAGGGTTTCAAACATTAGAAAATGGGTTTTCATTATTAAATCAAATTCCCAAGTCTATAAAAGCCCATATAACACTTAAAATGAATCATTTTTGACTTGCAAAGCATTAGAAGCATTCAAGAGAGAAGAATTTGTGAGTTTTCTAATTGAATTTGGGAAAATTTATCTAGCATTGCGCCCTTGGCAGTTTTCCTCCGTTCAAATTCTGAAGGCGTTGCGCACCCGAAGAGTGGCGATGTGTGCTGGGAGTGGTGCTGCAATCTTTCCCAACACATCCTCTGCTTATTTTTGGAGGCGTTGCGCACCTGGGATTGGCGCTTTGCCCTCAGCCTTGGCACTGCACGCTTGGATAGGAAGGGTTTCTAAGCTCTCAAACCACTCAAATCAAGTCAAATTGCTTCGAAATCTCTACTCAAGTCCTTCAAGGCACTGATAAGTGGTAAGTGCATGCCCTAATCCAATTTGAAGCTATTTTGATCATCATTTTTTCAATCGATGTAAAACCCTAAAGCCAACCCTAAGTTTTCAAGCTTGAAATCACTGCTTCATGCTTATTTCACCTTCCTAGATAGCAATATTAGTCATAAAAAAGGGAGTTACACTAGTTTATAGGGCTTCCATTCATCTTTCTTGACACAGTCTCCATTACCCTTCATTCTCAATTACTCCCTTCATTTGAAAAACTTCCATTCCATACCCTCCCTTCATCTCATTTCACATCAACCCTAGGGTCTCCAAAAATAGAGTTTGAAATGTCTGAGGGTGAGGCCAGTGGTGGTGAGGCCCAAAAGCCAAGGAGGCATGATCATAAATGAGCAAAGATAAACGGATTTGAAACCCTCAATACTAGGGAACTCATGGCATCTCCCCTTACTGTTTCATGCTTCAAACATGTAGTTTTTTTTTCTTTTTGTGAGAAGGTGCAAAAAGTAAAAAACCACCCTGAGCTAATAAGATGTTTTATTATCAATTTGCATGAAAAAAAAGTTAATCTTGCTGGGGTGACATTTGAGTTTTCTACAGATTCCATTGCCAACGCTACAATAAGACCAAGTGTGGGAGAAAAATGTTTCAAGCAAGCAAACCTAGAAATGAGTTACTTTGAGCCATATCTAAAACCTAGGTATAAATACCACCACAAGTCCATCTTCCCCTTTTCTCATCTTCTTGATAGATATGCACCCATGATGAGGATAATCATGACATATTTCACATGTGAGGGAAGGTTTTCCCATCTTTACTCATATCACATCCGGCTGCTTATGCATTTATCTAGAATTAGGATGCTGCATATACCATATTATCTTTACCGAAGCATTGAAAAAATGGCCTACATAGTGCAAAAGAGAGGCTATCCTCAGTAAATGAAAATCTTGTTTCATCACTCACTTATCAAGATGGTGGTTATGCACCAACTCCAGCAGAAGAATATTCCATGGGATACCTTCATTTCCCATGAAGTTTTCACTACTTCACATGGCCATTATCAACAAGATATCCCTTCATCATCCCATCCTATAGAATCCATTCCTCCATCACTTCCTATTGTTCACAAATCTCCACTCACTCACATTCCTTCACCCCATGATGATCCTCCTTCATCACCTTCCCATAGCCCTTCACCCTTATATCATGATGACATAGAATCAAACAGTGATGAGAACAGTGAGACAGATGGCACCAAAATGAGTAACATTGAGCCACTTCCTTTAACCTACCAAAGAGGCTACATGCATGTGTTTCCTGCCCTTAAGAGGCAAGGGGCCATGCCTTATACAACAACAAAAAATCTTGACAAGGGTAAGGAAAATGTCATTGTTGAAGAGGAGGATACACATGAAACTGAGAAAGAGTTTCAGCTAATTCACCTTGACAGTGAGGATGAGGATGAGGAGAGGATCACAAACATGCTGCTAAAAATCAGGATGCCAATATTAGTGAACTTCAAGCTAATATTGGTAGGGCCAAAATTGTGATTCACTGTAATGAGCTTCAAAACCAGTAGTTGGAAACAAGGCAGGCCATCAGCGAGGTAAGAACAATAAGAGCTCGGAAAGATGCCGGAAAGGCCAAGACTATGCTAGATGAGACCTTGGGCACTTTTTATGACAATGAAAATGAGGAAGAACAACTTCCTAGGAAGAGACCAAGGACAATTGGGTTGAAGAAGGATTTAGCCCGGGAAAGAGAGAAAGAAACAAAGTTGGCAGAGCAGCTCACTCCAAGTGAGCTGCTTGCCATGGAAATCAGCTATGATAGATAATATTGGATAGAGAGGGCCAATGTGCACCTAGAGGGTCAAATTGAGAAGGCAAAAAGAGACATTGACCTACAGAAGAAGATGGCAAGACATTATGCCATGAGGGACAAAATTGCAAGGGCCAAGCTCAAAAGAGCCCTTGCAAAGATTCAAGCACAAAATGAGGCAAAGGAGAAGGATAAATTGGATATCCTTGCTGATGTATCCCTCCAAGCATCCAAATCATGATCAACAAGGTAAATTCCAAATTTTGGCACTTGGTGCAAATTTTGAGTTTTTGACTGTTTGGCTAGCAAAAAAAAGGGCCAAATGCACAGTGCCAGTGGCGTTGCGCTCTTTTTTGGGGCACTAAAATGAAAAAATGGATTACATATTCATGATTCTCATGGAAAGGAAATCATCCACAGACAATTTTAGGTCATTTGGAGCAAAATTGGTCCCTCAAAAGGGCCAAAAACCACCTAAAAAATACCTTTATGCCCTTCTTTCAGCACTAGCGCTGCGCCCTTAGCAGTATTTGGAGAATATATTTTTGAATATGAAAATGGGAAACAATCTAGAAACTAAAGGAATATCTGGAAGCTAGACAGGAGAGGCTTTCCAATCAGCTATCAGGGAGCTCATTTGGACACCGAGAAGGCCTCCAAAACTCATCTGCAAAACAGGTGATTTTTCCTATTTTGGCGATGCGCCCTTGGCCTGGCGCTGCACCCCTGTACCTTGGAGCTGTGCCCTTTCTAGGAGTTATTGCAAAAGATATTTTGAGGCCTTAAAGTCAACATTTTCTCCAAAATTAGCTGAGTTGTTATTTTAGAAGTTATTTTTGTCTTAAATGAGTTTGGATATTTTTTCCTTGGGCCTTCCATGGTCTCAAAGATCAAAGTACCTTAACTATGTAATAAATTACATCTTGGAACCCTAGATAGGGTTTAATTCCTCATTTTACAATTAAATACTCCATGTAAGGCTTCATAATTTTTTTTGGTTGATTTTTTAGCTCAATATGTTATAGATTTTGAGTTGTGAAGAAATTGGTTTTGGAGCTTTGTGATTGTCTTGGATTGAGCATCAATGGAGCAAGCATATTCATGGGATTGATGAACCTGGCTAATGGTGTTGTTGTCCTAATTTAGTACTTTTATTCTCATGTTTCTCATATTTTGCATCTTTCTCTTATGACGGAGTAGAAAATTTAGATTAAGATATGTTGTTGAGAGACACCTTAATTCTATCTACCTTCTATTGTTTAGTGTTTTCCTCTACTAGGTCTGATTGGAGAATTCTTAGTTGTTCTCTGATTCCGCTTAACTTGTTGTCTTGAGAATGATTTAATAGAGTCAATCCAAATAAGTTTATGGTATGCATTGTCCTTTGGTGTAGCTTGAAACATTGTTTTAGGCCTTTTCTTTGAAGTTTTCTGATTAGGGTTTGGCTGAAGAAGTTTATGGTTTTCCTTGTCCTTTAGTCCATCTTGAATAGTCACTTTGAAGGTTTTTTATAGTTTAATTAAGGAATTTAGGAGCTCCCTCCTCTTTAATCATTACTTATTTTTTATATTGAATGTTTTCTTTCTCTGAAGGTGAATTACTAGAGAATTTATGAGTTCCCTGCTCTCTAGGGTTTGTTGGATTGTTTTTTTAAAGTTTACTTGGTGAAGTTTTACCAGAGAATTTTATGGTGTGCCTTGTACTTTGGTTATTTCTTAAGCATAATGATCTTTAAGGCCCTTCTAGTTATATTATATGTTAAATTATTCTTAATTGCCCGTTAAACCTACTATGTTGACAATTTAATGTTCATTTCACACTCACATAAGCTACTAAGATCCATTTGGCTTTGTTAACTTGCCCTATGAAACACCCTCGATTCATTGTTTTCCTTTTTAAGCCTTTCATAGACCCCATAGCCCAATGGTTTGATTTTCTCTTACTCTCTTTGTTCTGCTTGACAACCTACCCAACCCAACATAACAAAATAAACAAACCCTATCATCTTAACTAACCTAAAATCAACATCCTAAAAAAACCAAGTCATGTCTTTTATCAAATATAGAGAGAGCCCTCTCTAAGTCCAAGAAGCCTAGGTCCTAGGACTCAAAAGTTGGTTTGATGTTACCATTCTCTATTTGGTCTTGCCAATCTGCCAATTTAGAGGGGCATAACATAATGGATATCACGATGGGAATGATTAAGTAAGAGCTTAAATATTCCCTCAAAACTCAAAAATGCCTTGTCAAACTTAGATAAATCAAGTGTTAGCAAAAAATGATATCTGGTTGATTTTCCATACTAGCACAATTGCGAACATATTGGGGAACACTCATTAAAAATCTTAGTGTTACATAAAGAACTCAGAAAAACCAAAAATATCTCTAGATTGGTATTCAATTGTTGATGGTGGACAACAAGCAAATCCTCAAATAGTTAGCATCATCCACCTGGTAACTCCACTAGTTTCCAGTAGACCTAGTGACTCCACTATTTCTCACAGACTCCTCTAGGAAAGCACTAATCAATCCTAACATCATAAAACCCAACCACATACTGTGTGAATTCTGTAATCTTTCAGATTGGTTTTGTTTTTAAAACTCTTATAAACTTTCAACCTCTCTGTATTGTGGGTCTAAAATCTGGCTTCACAAAGAATCATCACCAGATCTCACCCTGACCCTAACCCTCCTACTATAGTTGATGACCCAGAGATAATCCTAAGAAAAACTCCTAGGACTGAATATTCAGCTATTGTTAGACCAATTCACAAAGCAAGTTTTGTTCCTAAAAATATTACATCCTTGCAAGATACCCAATTTGACTTACACCATACAAGAAAAATATTCATAACTAAGTCTCAAAGTTGGATAGACCAGACGGACCTTGAGCCTACAAGCTTACAACAGATTCCTAGTAGAGAAGCCTCTCCTTCTACTCCTCCTGATTTTCAGCTTCTCCAACACTTTGACTCCTTTTGATCCAAATATGCTCAATATCAGTTAGCTAGTCCAAGTACATCTGCTACCCCCACTCATACATCCACTGTGCAAACCACTCCAAGAAAAACAAACATCATTCAGTATTGAGGGATAAATTTCCAAGATAAAAATATCCATACCCCTTACTGAATTAGTGACTCGAGATGTATATAGATATCAAGTTTTGAAAGCTTTAAACATAGGAAATGACATTGATACTCTACATTTGACTGATGACAGGCCAGAGTTATTGTTTGGACCAGAAGTAGAGGGAAGTTCCAAGAGGGAGTTGTACCTCTAGTCTATGTCAGTTTAAACATCCATGAAAAAATCCTATACAATGCTATGCTAGACTTTAGTGCTTCAGACAACCTCATGCCAAATGTAGCGATGGAGAGGTTAGGCCTCGAAATAACCAAAACATACAAATACTTGTAATCTTTTGATTCAAGTAGATTTAAATGTGTGGGACTGATCAAGGATCTATGTGTCAACCTAGCACAAATCCTAGCCAAGAGCCTAGTCATGGACATTGTAGTGGCTGACATTCCCCCAAAGTATGGCATGCTTTTATCTAGATCATGGGGAGCCAAAATCCAAGGAAACCTTCAAATGGACAAGACCTATGCTACCATTCTAGTATTTAACTAAACAATAATATTGTACAGAGAATCTCATATGAAATACATGGTAAGTAGCCAAGATAGGAAAAACAACACCCCTCTCTATTCTATCCATTCAGACCTTGACTCATTTATCTTGTACAATTAACATGACATTAATGAACAAGTAAATGAAAACAAGAAGAGAAACACCTATCAGAACAGTAAAACCAGGCACAAAATGAAGAACATGACAGCCAAAACCCTAGCAGCCATGAACAACAACATAATGGCGAATCTGAACTTGAAATACTTTCGAACATGAGCTTTGATGGCTCTTGTGGAAAAGTTGGTTCATGAGCAAGTGTTTGGATACACAACACTAATCAAGGTAACTCTTACAAGTTGGATTTTCAATGTACAAACAATATTGCAGAGTATTAAGCTCTTCTCTTAGGGTTACAAATGCTGAAAACTATAGGAGCTAAGAAGATTTATGTTCAAGGAGATTCCGAGTTAATCATTAGGAAAATTAAAGGAGAATATTTAGCCAAGAATACTAGGCTAAGAGAATATAGAAATGCCACCTTAGACCTCCTCAAAACATTTGAAAAATATGAACTTACCTCTGTCCCAAGAACTCAAAATAGCCTTGAAAATGAACTAGCCTTTGTTTCCAGCACTTGCCAACTACATAATGCCAATGAACAATACATGGTAAAGGTCAAAACCAGGCCTACAGTCCCTGATAACATAGATTATTGGCAAGTTTTTGAAGGTGAAAAACACATTGAAGACTTCCCACAATCCAAAAATGAATTTGAAATGCCAAAACTAGATTTAGATCATGAAGATGATTGCTCTAATGAGGAACAAACACACAAAACAAAGTTGCCTTATACTATTGATATAAATCTGCTAGAAAACCCTCTTGAAGCATAATTGTTTGAAGATTCAGACAAAAGAGACCTTGAGGTATTGCAATGCAAATATAGCTTACTACCAAGAGGACTTGCCCCCTTAGAAGAGATGTTTGATTTTAAAGATGTTTCTAGGAAGCCTAAAATGGAATCCATCGAAACAGATCTAGAAGAATGCAACATAGGCAGTGAGAAAGAACCTAAAATGATAAAGTCGTACAAAAAACTACCAACTCTTATAAAACATAAATACATTGAGCTATTCAAATAGTTTAAGGATGTGTTTTCATGGCACTATGAGGACCTGAAGTCCTATGATACAAACATAATTCAGTATAATATTCCTCTCAAGGAAAACCAAAAACCATTTAAGCAGAAGTTGTGTAGGATAAACCCTATCCTAATGCCTCTAGTTGATAAACAAATCAAGAATATGTATGATGTTGGAATAATAGTCCCACTCAGGTACTCAGAATGGGTCTCAAACCTTGTGTCAGTGAGGAAGAAGACAAGATAAATTAGGCTATGCATAGACTTCAGAAACTTAAACAAAGCCTCCCTGAAAGACAACTACCCTTTACCTAAGATGGATCATATACTGCAAAGGGTGGTAGGCTCCAAAATAATATCATTGCTTGATGGTTTTTCAGGGTATAATCAGGTGCTAGTACTTCCAAGTGATCAGCACAAAACAACTTTCACTACACCTTGGGGCGCCTTCATGTATGTCAAAATTACTTTTGTGTTAAAGAATCTCGTGGCCACTTTTCAAAGAGCCATGGAAATTTATTTTTCTAAAGAAATAGGTTACTTCATAGTGATATATCTTTATGACATAACTGTTTATTCAAAAACTGATGAAGAACACCTAGCTCACTTAAGAAAATTCTTTGAAAAGTGTAGAAAGTATGGTTTATTTTTTAATCCCAAGAAAAATCTATTTGGCCTTCAAGAAGGGAAACTTTTAGGCCACATCATATCTGAAGAGGCAATCAAGATAGACCCAAAGAGGATTGAGGGGATATTACAAATCAACCACCCTAGAGACATCAAAGAGCTACAATATTTCATTGGAAATATCAACTTCTTAAGAAGGTTCATACCAAACCTTGCAGAACTCCTAAGAAACATTACAAACATGCTGAAAAGAGAAATAGGAGTCAAATGGACATAGAAGCAAAACAATCCTTTGAACTAGTAAAACAAGCACTTACCCAAACACTAGTTCTAATCATCCCTGACTTTACCAAGGACTTCTTCATCTTCTCATTTGCATCTGAACACACGATTGTTGTAGTATTGATACAAAAGAACATAATGGGACAAGAACAACCCATAGCTTTCTTCAACAAATCACTAAGAGATGCACCTCTGAAATATAACATCATAGAGAAACAAGCTTTTGCCTTAGTCAAAGCTTTAAAAGATTTCAGGGTTTGCATCTTGCATTCACATGTCATTGCTTTTGTTCCTCATGCAGTTGTTAAGGACATACTAACTCAGGATCCTAATGGTAAAAGAGGTAAGTGGATTGCTGTCATTTTAGAGTATGATCTAGAAATCAAGCCCGCCAAGCTAACCAAATGGCAAGGACTGGCCAAACTAATGGATGAAGAAAACTTTCAAGCATTGGAAATAAACATGATACATTCCTTGGATGAACAAGAGGAGCTGGTGAATCCACCTATTGAAGAAGCATTTTTGAACTCACTCTGTTATGATGATATATTACATGTGTTTTTTAATATAAATTATCCTCCTAATTTGTCCAAAACAAAGGCTAGATTCTTGAAACAAAAGGATGTGAATTTTTGCATCCTAGATAAAGCTTTATATTGGAAAAATTTTGTTGGTATCCTGCTTAAATGTTTACTCAAAGATGATGTAGATAGAATCATGCATGAGTTTCATGAAGGAGAATGTGGAGGTCATCTCTATTGGAAAACCACTGCTAACAAAATCCTTAGAGCTAGTTTCTATTGGCCCACTCTTTTCCCTGATATTCACAAGCTAGTAGTGACTAGCCATAAATTCCAAATCTTTGAGGGAAAGAGAAAACTATTTTATTTGCCTTTATACCCTATCAGTGTTGAAACTCCTTTTCAACAGGGGGGTTTAGATTTCATTGGAGAAATCTACTCTGCCTCCTCTTCCCAACACAAATGGATCCTCATTGCAACTGGCTATTTTACCAAATGGATAGAATCCATCCCTTCAAGGACTTCCACCGACTTAGTAATCATCAAATTATTTGAAAATCACATCTTGTCTAGATTTGGTTGCCTAAGAAAAATCATCACTGATAATGCTGTTGAATTTAAATCCAAAAGAATGGTGGACTTTTGCTACAAGTATCACATTACATTAGGGCATTCTACAACTTATTACCCTCAAGGTAATGGGTTGGCTAAGTCCTCTAACAAAATTTTGGTAAAAATCATCAAGAAATTGTTGGAAGAGAACAAAAAGTCACGACATAGAAAATTAGTGCATGCACTATGGGCAGATAGATTAACAAGCAAGAAATCAATTAACATGTCTCCCTATCAGCTAATGTATGGCATGGATGCAGTTTTTCCAACATCTTCGGGAATCCTAGTGACGAATCTCCTCCAAGAGGTACAATTAGAGGAGAATGATATGCAAAGGAGGCTGAACCAAACTATTCAATTGCAGCAATAAAGCGAAGAGGTATACAACAAAACACAAGCATTATAAGAGAACATCAAGAAATTTTTTGATAAGAGGACTAAAGAAAATGATTTCCAGATTGGAGACAAGGTGTTGAAGTGGGATTCAAGAAGAGAGGAAAAAATAAAGCATGAGAAATTTTAAAATCCGTGGAAAGGTCCATACATCGTCCATTCAGTCAGAGGTAACAATGCATTCTTCCTACAATAAATGGATGGAACAAAGTTAATTGTAGGTCTTGTCAATGGTAGGATGCTTAAGCATTTTTTTTTGAAATCCTTAGTTTAAAGCTTTGTTCACTGTACATAACATTGTTTTAATAAAATATCAAAAAAATAAGAAAAAAAAAATAGAGAAAAGAAGAAGAAGAAGAAGGTAGATAAGAAGAAGAGGTAAAGCCCCATACCAAAAAAGAATGTTTTTGAAGGTGTGCAAGTCTAAATTCCACTACTGTTGAGAAAGGAAAGTCTTGTTCAGTCATACAGCCTAACCATGATTGAACATGTTTTAAATTTCTACTAATAAGTTAGAAAATGAAGATTTTCCAAACCATCTAAACTTGGCACATCATTAGACTAGGTTAGGAAAAGATGTTGGTTCCCAAAGCTCAAATCCAAACTAAAGAGAAAAAATAGGGATGAGGGACAAGTTTTCAAATTACAGCCCTCAGTTTTCTAGTTCTACTTGTACAAAAATAAAATATGTGTGCCACTTCTCCAAGATGCCACAACTCATGACAAATCAAACTGCTCAACCTTGATTTGGTCATGTTTTGAATTTTATGTTGATATCTTAGAGAATGAACATCTGTCAAACTATTTAACCTTGACAGATAAGTAGATTAGGTAGAGAATAAAAAGGGCTCGTCAGTCTAATCTAAGCTTTTGGATGATATAAGGGTAGAAGTAGATAGTTTTATGCTTTCAAAAGAAAAGATGATGTTTAGGGTTTTCCAACCCAAATGCACCCAAATCAATAAAAAATGATAGGAAAAGTATGATGGGTAGGTAGAGTTGATATTTAAGCAATCATGTTTTCCAGGTTGTAAGATCAGAGATTTAAAAAAAATGAAGAAAATTTGCAAGCTTGTGAGGCATCTCATCTGAAAAATCAGAGATCCCAGGTTCTTAACACCTCCTGAAAGGAGCCGCCCTCCCCAAGTGGAGCCACTGTTAGTCATCAGTATTTTTCAATATCTTTAGATGACTATATGATGTTTATAGATTTTTGAAAATAATATTCCTTGAATATCTTGAGTTTCAGAAATCTCATTGCCTTCATTATCCTTATAAAAACTTTTCACTTTTCCTCAATTTTTCTTCCCAAAGCCACCTTGTTACTCCTAAAAAAATCCTTATGGGCTTATATACCTCTCATTTCCATCCTCTTTCCATGCCTATAACCTCATTGCCCCAATTTTCCCCTGTCAATAGACTCCATCTTCCATCTAGGGTTTCCTAGTGATGACTAATTCCAATGTCCCTTTGGGCATAATAAGTTGTAACAATACTATGTTTTCAATTGAAAAACCTCCAAGTTAAATTCCAGTCAAAATCAGGTCAAAGGACCCTCCCACTAAGTCATTAGGGATTTTACATGTTTTAAGGCCATCATTGGATGTTTCAAGCACTTCTTGTCCTTTGATAGAATCTGGCTCAAATGTAATAGAATGTCGAGACATGGTTATTCAAGAAGGACCTAAAAGTTTCCAAAGAGGATTATCTTCTTAGTTCAAAGTCTGCAAATGAGAAAAATGGAAATAGTTCAGCACTTCTGCAGGAGTGTTGAAAGATTTATCAGTAGAAAGTACTGATGAGGTAGACTATCTATTCCTGAATGAAAACAACTTACAGTAAAGGAAAGGGAAACAACCTTGTATTGAGGATGAATAGGTTTTATACACTTGATGGTCCAATTTAGTTCCAAAACAATGACCACTAGAAAAAAAGGACTTATAGGAAGCACACAAGGCCAAACATGAAGAAAATATATCAGAAAATATTGAAGTAATATGGAAAAGGTGAGGTGAACTGGAAAAAAATGAATGAACTTGAAAGGGCTATAGAGGACTTAGCAGACAACACTGATGTTGCTGTAAAAGACTGCATACACCTAGGGTTTTCAAAAATGGCCAGTGAAGGTGGAAAAGTTAAGTTGAGCTTCATTGTGGAAATTGCAATAGATTTTGAAGGTGCTATGATGTGTAATCATCCTAAGGTGTCAAATTAAACATGTCGAGTCTCAAGGATCAAAAGAAAATAAAATTTCATGACTCTAACAACCTACAAGAAAAAGGTGTAAAGAATATCAATGAAAAAGACAAAAAGGGTTTCAAACATTAGAAAGTGGGTTTTCATTATTAAATCAAATTCCCAAGTCTATAAAATCCCATCTAACACTTCAAATGAATCATTTTTTACTTGCAAAGAATTATAATCATTCAGGAGAGAAGTATTTGTGATTTTTCTAAGTGAATTTGGGCAAATTTTCCTGGCAGTACGCGCTCAGCTTAGCGTTGCACGCCTGGGAGAAGGCGCTGCACCCTGGCTGTTTTCCTCCGTTCAAATTCTGAAGGTGCTATGCGCCTGGGAGTGGTGTTGCGCTCTTGCTAGACACATCCTCTGCTCATTTTCAAAGGTGTTGCGCCGCCTGGGATTGGCGCTGCGCCCTCAGCCTTGGCACTGTGCGCTTGGATAGGAAGGGTTTCTAAGCCCTCAAACCACTCAAATCAAGTCAAATTGCTTTTGAATCTCTGCTCAAGTCCTCCAAGACACTGATATGTGGTAAGTGCATGCCCTAACCCACTTCAAAGCTATTTTGATCATCATTTTTTCAATGGAAGTAAAAACCTAAACAAAACCCTAAGTTTTCAAGGTTGAAATCACTGCTTCATGCTTATTTCATCTTCCTAGATAGCAATATCAGTCATAAAAAAGGGAGTTACACTGGTTTAGAGGGCTTCCATTCATCTTGCTTGACACAATATCCATTCCCTTCATTCTCACTTACTCCCTTCATTTGCAAAATTTCCATTTCATACCCTCTGTTCATCTCATTTCACATCAGCCATAGGGTTTCCCAAAATAGAGTTTGAAATGTCTGAGGTTGAGGACAGTGGTGGTGAGGCCAAAATTCCAAGGAGGCATGATCATAAAGGAGGAAAGATAAACATATTTGAACCCCTCAATATTAGGGAACTCATGACATATCCCCTTACTGTTTCATGCTTCAAACATTTAGGGTGCTTTGATTTTTATGAGAAGGTATAGCAAGTACAAAACCACCCTGAGCTAACAAGACTTTTTATTATCAATTTTCATGAAAAACAAGTTAATATTGTGAAGGCAGCATTTGTGTTGTCTACATATGCCATTGCCAATGCTACAAGAATACCAAGTGTGGGAGAACAGTGGTTCAAACAAGCAAACCTAGACATGAGTTACTTTGAGCCATATCTAAAACCTAGGTATAAAGACCAACACAAGTCCATCTTCCCCTTTTCTCATCCGCTTGATAGATATGCACCCATGATGATGATAATCATGAAGTATTTCACATGTGAGGGAAGGTTTTCCCATCTTTACTCATATCACATCTGGTTGCTTATGAATTTCACCAGAGTTAGGATGATGCATATACCATATTATATTTACCGAAGCATTGAAAAAATGGCCTACATAGTGCAAAAGAGAGGCTATCCTCAGAAAATGAAAAGATTGTTTCATCACTCACTTATCAAGATGGTGTTTATGCACGAACTCCAAGAGAAGAATATTCCATGGGATACCTTCATTTCCCATGAATTTTTCACTATTCCAGATGGCCATCATGAGCAAGATATCCCTTCATCATCCCATCCTCCAAAATCCATTCCTCAATCACTTCCTACTATTCACACATCCCACTTACTCACATTCCTTCACCCCATGATGATCCTCCTTCATCACCTTCCCACAACCCTTCACCCTCATATCATGATGACACACCATCAAACAGTGATGAGAACAGTGAGACAGATGGCACCAAAATGAGTAACATTGAGCCCCTTCCTTTGACCTACTAGAGAGGATACAGGCATGTGCTTGCTACCATTAAGAGGCAAGGGGCCATGCCTTCTACATCAACAAAACAACTTGACAAGGGTAAGGAAAATGTCATTGTTGAAGAGGAGGATACACATGAAACTGAGCAAGAGTTTCAGCTAATTCACCTTGGCAGTGAGGATGAGGATGAGGAGAGGATCACAAACATGCTGCTCAAAATAAAGGATGCCAAGATTAGTTAACTTCAAGCTAATATTGGTAGGGCCAAAAATGTGATTCACTATTATGAGCTTGAAAACCGGCAGTTGGAAACAAGGCAGGCCATCAGTGAGGTCAGAGCAATTAGATCTCGGAAACAGGCCAGAAATGCCAAGGCTATGCTAGATGAGACCTTTGGCAATTTTGATGACAATGAAGATGAGGAAGAACAACTTCCTAGGAAGAGGCCAAGGACAATTGGGTTGAAGAAGGCTTTAGCCCGGGAAAAAGAGAAACAGACAGAGTTGGCAGAGAAACTCACTCCAAGTGAGCTGCTTTCCATGGAAATCAGCTATGATAGAGAATATTGGCTAGAGAGGGCCAATGTACACCTAGAGGGTCAATTTGAGAAGGCAAAAAGAGACATTGACTTGCATAAGCAGATGGAAAGACATTATGCCATGAGGAATAGAATTGCAAGCGTCAAGCTCAAAAGAGCCCTTGCAAAGATTCAAGCACAAAATGAGGCAAAGGAGAAGGAGAAACTAGATATCCTTACTGATGTATCCCTCCAAGCATCCAAATCATAATCAACAAGGTAAATTCAAAATTTTGGCACTTGGTGCAAATTTTGAGTTTTTTACTGTTTGGCTAGTAGAAAAAACGACCAAACACACAGTGCCACTGGCGCTGCGCTCTTTTTCAGGGAAATACAATGAAAAATGACTTACATATTCATGATCCTCATGGCAAGGACATCATCCACATAAAATTTCAGGTCATTTGGAGCAAAACTAGTCCCTCAAAAGGGCGAAAAACCACCTTAAAAACACCTTTCTGCCCTCTTTTCAGCATTGGCGCTGCGCCCTTAGCAGTATTGGGAGAATGGATTTTTGACTAGGAAAATATCCACCAATCTAGAAACGAAAGGTAGATCTGGAAATTGGATAGGACAGGATTTCTAATGAGCTATCATCGAGCTCATTTGGACACCGGGAAGGCCTCCAAAACTTAGCTGCAAAACATGTGATTTTTCTAGTTTTTCCACTGCACCCTTGGCCTGGCGTTGCACCCCTGTATCTTGGAGTTGCGCCCTTGCTAGGAGTTATTGCAAAAGATATTTTGAGGCCTTAAAGTCAACTTTTTCTCTAAATATAGCTGATGAGTTATGTTAGAAGTTATTTTTGTCTTAAATGAGTTTGGATATTTTTTTCCTTGGGCCTTGCATGGTCTCAAAGGTCAAAGTGCCTTAACTATGTAATAAATGACATTTTAGGACCCTAGCTAGGGTTTACTTCATCATTTTGCAGTTAAATACTGCATGTAAGGCTTCATAATTGTTAGCTCCCCGTAATTTTCTATATTGGTTGAGATACAAATTGACAAGGGTAACATCAAACCAAGCTTTAGAGCTCTAGGATCTAGCCTTCCTAGCCTTAGAGAGGGATCTCTCAATATGTTTGTAAGGATATAGCTTGATGCTTTTAAGAGGTTGATTTTAGGCTAGTTATTAAGTGCAAGTTTGTTTGTCTGGGTTTGGTTGGGCATGATACCTTGATATATTTTAGATAGGGAACATGGAAGATTGTTAAGTCATTGGGCAATGGAGTCCAACAAGGTTTAGATGAGCTCATCAATGGTTTTAAGAGCATGTGGAGGGCAAGTTTACTCTGTTGGTGGATCTTTTAAGGTTATGATGGATTTATGAAATGGACATAAAGATTGAAAACAAAAAACTAATAAAGGGCTGTGGCAGAATCCTTTATATACTTGTAAACTGAGGGAATTGGAAAATTGATAAGAACAACAAGAGAATCAAAGGCATAAGTAGAACCTAATACATTTTATTTCAAACTGAAAACATATAATTAACTAAGACAAACATTCAGGTAAAAACACAGAAAGGTAAGAAAATTATCCAACTTTCAGAGCTTTTATCATCTAGAGCAAAAACATTTAAGATATACAAGTAACTATAACCATAGAAGGAGAGAAAACTATAAAATCCAAAGTTACAACTATAAGGTTTCCTTGACACAATTTCAGCTAAGTAAAGGCAAAGAGCATGATTTTAAACAGACTTCTTTGACAAACCTAGACAAAATTGCTTTAAAGAGATGATTCCAAGAACATAATATTTCAGTGGCAACAATATGCAGGGCTAACCATAAATCATAATTGATGCTAATTGATCTAAATTATTCAAGAAATGGACGAGCTAAGAAATTGTTAGAGAGCAGTGAATGATTTCCCTAATATATCTTAGCAGAAGAAAACATTAAGGCAGTGAAGGAAAAACAGATTTAAGGTGCCATTAGAAAACATTTCTTAATCTAAATTCTTTGTCCTACTGCAACATAGCAATATGGAAAACATAATGGAAAACTTAGAAAACATAAACAAAAGAAAAATTCACCATCAACCAAGCCTATGGATCCTGCAAGCAATCCTTCTCCATCAAAAAGAAAATCAGATTATGCATGAGTTCCAAGACATCAATTTCTCTTCAAGAGTTTCAAAGGACTATGTATTATTCCAGTATCAGTCATCAAAATCAAACATTTACAATGAGTTCCAGTGCAGTATTTATACTGCAAATGAGGAGGTGGAACTATTTTTTAGGGTTCAAATGTCATTTATGACAGAGTAAATACGTTCCTGACCTTGATAACCATGCAAGGCATAAGGTAGGAACATCTGTAGATACCTCTCTGTTTTAATAACTCTGTCTTTACTTTCTAGGGATAAAACAGGTGAAAAGATTGACTTTAAGGCTTTATCATTATCTTTTACAATAACTGTCCTGACAGTTTAAAATATCTTCTTTAGTGTAATAATTGCCAATTTTCCCTTTGGGACAGAAAGTGGGCCAAAGGTGTCAGTTTGATATATTAAGGGAATAACTGCTCCTTTTGATGTATTCGAGGCTCTTTAGGCCTAGCTTGCCTTAATTTGATCATTAAAAGTGTGTCTAAAGCCTGATTTTTTTAGCCTTCATAATTAATTATATTGTTTTTATCTCCTTTCGAACATTCTTTAAACTTCTTTTCATCCTTTGTTAATTGTGTTCTTAACCACTCTAATATTCATTTGAGCTTTAGCCTCTGTCTTTAATCACTGCTTCTTGAAAAGCTAATTTCTTCTTTATCAACCTTAACCTTTAATTAACCTGCCTCGTTGTCCTTCCTTTGTTTTTGTTAAAACATTTGTTTTATTCTTTTATCCTTTGGCCTTTATCTTTAACCCTTGGTTTAAAAGGGTTAATCTCTGCTTCGACAAACTTGATCTTTGATTAAACCCTTCGATATCCTATCTTTATTTCTTTATCATTTCTTCTTACTGTTCTTCATTTTTGTATGCAGGGTTTTTTTTTAATTCCATTGATGGTCATGACTCATCAACCTAACCTTCGGATTTAAAACCCTTTGGTGCACTGGAGGGTTTTGTGTTTTAATTAGTGGTTATGAAACACTGATTAAAACCTTTGAATTAAAAAAAATAACCCCATCTCCTTTTTGTTTCAGACCCTCAGAGTTATCCTGAGGCCTCAATATTTATCTCGACTTGTGGGATAGCCCCTTGGGCTTGGGGCACCATCAAACCTCCAAAAATAAACAACATTTTAGTTTAAAACTTGCATTTTTCGTGGATTAAACTTCTTTAGGAGTTCAGGGCATCAGAGCGATGTACAGAGGAGCAAGATATGCATGGATGAGAATATTTCACAGGCAGAACCAGGCAGGATAGCATTTAAACTTGAATTTGGCATGAAAAATGAGAAAGGTGGTTTCGGGAATACCACAAGCAGTTTTCACGCTGCCGATGGGTAGTTAGCGGTTTTCCCTTGGGGGAACGCGATACCATACAGGCGCTGACACACGTCCCCTGGAAAACCACTTTTTTCACATTGATATTGGGTATTAAACACCTGTTGGAAAATGTGCGTAATATCATATGTGAGCCATTAGATCTGGGGGAGCCAAATCCATGGTAGGAGTTAAGCGCGATGGCGGGGAGATGCGCGGTGGCGAGAGATATTGGAGGACAGGTGGAAGACTGGGGTTGGATGGATGGTGGAGCAGTGGGTGGTGGGCCAGCGGGGTGTTTATCGGTGGGATCTGCGGCAACCATTAGATTGGTCGAGATCTGTGGTCGGGATTGATTTGAATAAATGAACGGATGGGGGTGGGATGAAAAGTGAGAGAAATGTTGGTCGTAAGATCATGAAGATCCACGATGGAGATCTCCCCATGGAGTGGTAAGGCGGGGGGAACGGTTAAGTTCTGGTCGGGAGGAGGGAGGGTGAGAGGGGAGATGGTCACCATTGGTTCTATATGATCAACGGTTGAGAATGCCCCAATAAAAACAACGGAGCAAGGAAAAAGAAAAAGGAAGGGGGGCTTAAGGAAAGGCGCTGGGGCATGGTTCATAGTCATATGGGGAAAGGGGGTTGGGGTTTAAACCAAAACAAAGGGGCTTAAAGCCTAATTGTTTGGACAGAGCGGAAAAAGAATTACAATGGGGTTTTAACCTTTTTTTAAGGTTCTGACAAGTATAAAAAAGGGCTTAAACCCATAAAAGGGATTTTATAAGGTTAAAGAGGGTTTTTTGAACCTTTTGGAGGCTTTCGATAGGTTAGAAAAGGTATTTTTAAACCAAATAAGAGTGTTTATAATGGTTTAAGGGGGTTTTTCAGAGGAGATGAAGAGTTGATAAAGGGAAAATGGGTTATTTTTAGAGGGAAATGGACTAATAAAAACAAGGACAAATAGCTTGGAATAGATTCTTTTGAAATAGCAGGATAACCTTTTAGGAGACATAGATGAATATTTTGGTGAACTGATAGACTTAGGATGATGAAGGCAGCGAGATTTCTAGAACACATAATGCTTCTTTGAAATATTATTTCTAGAAATATAGGATTGGTAATTTATTCATCTTTGGATATCATCAAAATTATGGATGACTAATAGTGGCTCCACTTGGGGAGGACAACTGTCCTTTTAGGTGTCTAGAACCTCAGTTTATCAATCTCTAGCTTTCAGCAGACCAGTGCCTTATCCATTGGGCAAGAATTTCTCTATTTTCTTGCTGATTTTCTTTGCATTTTTACAATTCTTCAATGACCTGCATCATGAAAACTCTTTTAAAATAGCACCTATACCTACCCCAAAACTACTTGTCCTAGCATTTTTTCTTCTCTTGAGTGCACTTGGAGTGGCATCTCTTTTACATATTATTTTTGAAAGCAGAAATATAAAACTATCTAATGCTACCCTTATTTCTTCCAAGAGTCCATATTAAGCAGTTGGACTCTAAAACTTCTCTACCTAATCTACTATCTGTCAAGTTTAAGATTTTTGACAGATATGCATTCTCTACATTCTAAAACAGAAATTTAAACACAGACAAACCAAGATTAAATAGTCTAATTTGCTATGGTGTCTATGTCTGTATGTACAAGCTACACATAGACTTTATTTGCAGAAAATTGAAACAAAATTGTGAAGGCTTAATATCTGAAAATAGTAAGCATCCTTCCCTTCTTTTCAGCTCTGATTTTGATCCTTTGAGCTGTCCTCTTCTTCTTTACTTGGTTCGAGTTTTCAGCATGTTAGAACCAGCCTTTCTTTCTTTCTTTGGCTCAAGTTTTTTATCATGTTAGAGCCATATTTTATTTCTTTTGATTCTTTGGTTCAGATTTTGAGCATGTTTGGACCATTTTTTCTTCTATCCTAATCTATTCTACTGATAAGCCAAGATTAAATAGTTTGGAAAATCTCCTTCACTAACCTATCAGCAGTAAATTTAAATCCATCTAGTCCTGATTAGGCTGTATGGCTAAATAGCAGTGTTCCTTCAAGTAGTGGCATTTAGGCTTGCACACTTTCAGATTTTTTCTCTTTTTGGTATGGAGCTGTACCTTTCCTCTTTTTCTAATCTGCCCTCTTTTTCTATTTTCTATTGTTTTATTGTTTTTTATTTTTCATGATTTCTTTCAAAGGAAAAACAAAAAACTAACTAAATGCTCACATGCTGAGCTTAGTTTCTTTCCTATCTAACCTAATATAACTTGGAAAATTTACATATTTAGCTAATGAAATCCCTTTTCCAATATAGCTAATCAAGTAAATGGTTCCATGATTGGTCTTTTATCATCTCTTTAAGCATGCTAGACAAACAGGGCCACTCCCATCTCCCTTGTTCTTTAGCAGCAGTGCTAAAAAATCTTCTTGCTTTTGGTAAAACACTGCTCCTAGCAACTTTTAGTCCTTCTTCAAATGTCTTCAAGAAATCAGCAAAGGGGTCTTGAAATAATACCTGGTTGTGAGTATTTGAAAGATAGTTTTCAACCATGATTACTCTTTCCTCCACTGGATCAAGAAAAAGATTATTTTGAGAAAGAAAATCTTCCTCATCTTCATTGTGATCTGAACTGGAGGACTCATAATATTTGGTAGTGTTGTCCTCTTGTAGTCCTGGTATGCTCTGATTTAGTGGACTGTACTCTTTGAAGAGATCATTATATTCTTGAGCAGACGTATCTTTTATTACCTCAACCCTTTCAGGAGAAGGTTCCTTATATTCATCATGCTCGAGAAATTCTTCATTATTTTCCTCCTTAACCTTTGAGCTGAAAGACTGTTGGTTCCCAATCACATGAAAACTATTACTGATGAGTTGTAATGAAGCAAAGAAAAGATTCAGAGATTCTTCCCCCTCTACTATATTTTTAAAGCTTTCCTCATCAGTGTCATAAATAACCTTCTTTGGCTCATTACTTTCTCGGATTTGGTGGAATTGATCTTCCTCCCACAAATATAATAATGATGGTCCTGCAAGATCAACTTTTGTTTGGAGAACATCATCATCAGACAGATCAAAATTAGGAAAATCATTAATGTAAGTAATGTCACCAATAAAACATACTATATTATCAGCTGGTCTTTCTTTATTCTGATCTACAAGGGAACTTTCTAAATTTTTACAACAAATTCCATTAGGTGAATGGGAAAGAGTGTTTGTTTTATAAAAAATTCCAAAGGCTGGCTGTTTATTGATAATCTGATCGATTTCTTCTTCTGTCAAAGGAGGAGATGTTTCTATGTTTCTTTGAGCAGAAGTACATCAGTTCTCTATCTCTTGTGAAGACCGAATTTGAGGTTGGATGTCTTCTAGAGCCTCAGCTAAAAAGGATGGTAATTCATTATTAGTTATGTTTTCAGTCGGATCCTGAGGATTTTCTTCTGTTTCTTGATTAATTTCTTCCTCAACTAATTCATCTAGGTTTTTATGATAATTGTCTTGGGTATGAAATTCATGGATGACTGCTAAGAGATCCTCAGGCTACCAATATCCTAAATATTTATAAATGCCTGCAAGGTGTTCTATGATGCCCTCGGATTGATTACAACAACTTCCCTCTAATGACAGATACGGGGATTTTTCCTTATAATGATCATAAAATGCCATGTGGAGGTCTCTTAGAGAAAACAAAATACCAGTCCTTAAACATTCATACCACTCCCTTACTTTTCCTTCTAATGTCAACATGAACATTTTCATAAGGCAGTCTTCATGCCATTCCACCTTTAACCTCCATGTATATGAAATTTGATGAGATGTAATAAAGGGTCATCAAACTCTTCACCTTGAAAAACAGGCAGGTTATCATCCCAATTCACCTAGGGCATCTTATGTGGGAATCCAGGGATATGATCTCTACTCATTGGGGCATATATTCATTGTATCCTTGGAATAATGTTTGTAAATAAGAAAAGAGATCATTGTATCTATTCAACCAGTTCAGAGTCTTCTACCAGTGGAGTCATTAGGTCTATTGGAGGTTAAGGAGTCGTCAGGTGAAATATTTGAACTTTGTTCTCCACCAACAATATGATTGGGTTTGCTCAATGCATTCCCAAGAGAGTTTACAAGGACTAGTGAAGTAATAGGCCTACTAGAGGCCAGTGGAGTTGCTGAGTGGAAATTGTTAGCTCTTTTGGAGGTAAAATATTCTACGGTCCACCACCAATGTTTATTATGAAACCAATCTAAAATATTTTTTGGGTTTTCTAAGTTTCTATGGTTTTTTGAAGGACTAATGAGTCTATAAGAGCTTGCTAGGCAACTATGAACTCAGATGTCCCACCGTGATCGCCACTATGTTAGCTCCCCATAATATGCTACATTGATTGAGATACAAATTGACAAGGGTAACATCAAACCAAGATTTAGAGCTCTAGTATCTAGACTTCCTAGTCTCAGAGAGGGATATCTCAGTATGTTTGAAAGGATATAGCTTGATGCTTTTAAGAGGTTGATTTTAGGCTAGTTATTAAGTGCAAGTTTGTTTGTTTGGGTTTGGTTGGGCATGATACTTTGATAGATTTTAGATAGGGAACATGGAAGATTCTTAATTCATTGGGAAATAGAGTCTAACAAGGTCTAGATGAGTTCATCAATGGTTTTAAGAGCATGTGCGGGGAAATTTTACCTGGTTGGTGGATCTTTTAAGGTTATGATGGATTTATGAAATGGACATAAATATTGATAACAAAAAACTAATAAAGGGTTGTGGCAGAATCCTTTATATACTTGAAAACTGAAGGAGTTGGAAAATTTATAAGAACATGTTGTACTGTACAACAACCCTCCCTTTTTCTAAAAATTTAGAATAAAATTCATTTAGAAATAGGGTCCCTTTTTTCTTCTTTTAATATAGGAATAAAAGACTTAGAAATAAAGATTCATTGTTTATATTTGTTGCCAAGGGTGTAAAAACAAATACAACATTCAAAAACTTCTGATCCAATCAAATATAAAAGACTTTATTATAGAAAATAAATCAATTGCAAAAGTCCCATGAACAGTAATCGGAAATCGGAAATCGGAAAAATCTTTGAGAGAAGATTTACATACATGTTCAAAATCTCCGATGCGATTAGTCTAATCGCAAATCTTCAATCGCAAAAGATTTAAGTTATTCATTCACATATCTCCGATGCGATGCGATTAATCGCAATCGCGTGATCGGAGAACTTTTAAAAAATTATTTTTGGTCAATTGAAAATTCTCCGATTGCAACGCGCTTTATTCTAAAACACTTTTCAAAAGGAAATAAATTTTTTTTTCGCTTAAATAAGAATAATCTCTATATGGTAGACCCCACCATATCGCAATCGGAAATCGGAGAAAACCATTGATAATTCTTTTCGATTGAAACTCTCCGATGCGATATACCACCATGTAATCGGAAATCAGAGACGTTTGCAATCACAATCGGCAATCGGAGAAATCTTTATTGTGATATCTATGTACCATTTTGAATACTTCCGATGTGATTGACATTTAATACATTACATTCATCACATTGGAGGAATTCAAAAAAAGGTAATTTTATAATATTTCACAAGCGCCAAATCTTCAATTGTACGTTCAGCATTCAATAACAAATCAAATTATTATTGGTTTAAGATTTTTTTTTGAATACGTGAGTGTGACCCAAACAAAATATTTAAGTGTTACACGGATTTAATAAATAATGAATCATGAACCCATAATTTTTATAATCATTCTTTTCAATTTCTTGTTTATCACGATTAAGAGTTTATTGCCTTGCAGAATCAAAGAACGCCAAATCCTTTCATTCGCAGGCCAAGAGAAACAATATCAGACATGGAAATGTCGAAGATAAAAAGGAGAATGAAGACTGCTATTGTAGCTAAGTTTGTTGAGAGCCCTACAGTCTCGAAGGAAAAACCAGTAAAGCTGAAGCTAGTTACAGATACATCATGTCAAGGGCTAGGAAAAATGACATGGGAAGGAGTTTATAATTTGATTGAGAGTGAAAACCCTAAAGTCACAGTAGCAAAGGTATCAGTTCCGGATGAAGATAACTCAGATTCTGACTCTAATATTACTGAGAGAACACTTGCGAATTCATTCCTACATCGAATTGCAGCCAGAGCAAACATCATTCCTTATTATGATGTGATTCGATGGGTCATCGATAGTGTAGAAATTAAGGACAGAATGTTTATTTCAGCGTCTGGAACATCTTTTGGATCATTCAAAGCAGAAGACCTCAAAGCAATGTATCATCTCCCTGATCCGCAGAAGGTCTATAATAAAGAATTTGTCAAAGAGTTTGCTGACAGTAATAAAGTTCAATCCGAACCTATCAAAGATTGGCGGAAAAATCCTGAAAAACACAAAAATGAATCGTCCGGTATGTATTCAGTAGATTCTCTTTCACCCCCATACTGCTATGCCGCTGCTATGATGTGTAGATTATTTGGCAATAACAATTCTGCTAGGTTTTCTATACAAATGGTTCTTTTAATCCTAGCTGTCGTCAATTCCGAAATTATGGACTGGGCTGTTATTCTTTCTGATAGGATAGCTAATAGGATTCTCGAATACAGAAAAGATAAAATCGTTGGAAATACCACTCCCTTTTTCTTCTGTGCTTATGTTCTAAATGCTCTTTGCTTTAATTCTGAGTTTCCCTTGTTAGGATGGAAATGGACTGCCAAAGATCCCACCCCGATTCATATATATCATAAAATCCTTTGGAAAGTTCATTTCAAAGATCATGTGTATAGAATATGTCATGGTTTCCTTATTCCAGTCTTTCAAACCATTTTTAATCGCTTTCCCCTAGATTCTCCGACAAAGCTAAAGCTAATTTATCCTCAATAGGAGATTGGTTTGGAGAAGAAAAATTCACATATGTCAGGATTTTTGGGAGTATAGTGGAACCCCATGTTCTCCCTCTTTTTGTTCCAGATAAAATTCTAGCCCAGGAAATTTCCTATCAATTGACAGTTGAAGGAATTTCCAGATCTCTGAGTAATATCAAGAAAAAAATGTGGCCATCGTTTCCATTCAATTGTGGACATTTTACTTTGAATGATTTCAAGCATGCAGAAAAGGAAGTCGCCAAAATAAAGGGTTTTAAATTGGCAACAATCCCAGGGAGACAATATGATCCACAAAAGATAGATTTTAATGTTACTTCTTCAGTTTCGATTGCTCAGTTCGAGCATGAACCAGATGAATTTGATGATTTGTTTGTTTCATTAAATGAATTTTCTCAAGTTTATAATTTTTCCAAGTCCAAATTCCAGAAAGAAGAAATGAATAAATTTATGCTATTTAGAAGTCAAAGATTGTTGAAAGTTCCTCTAGACCAATTGAGAGTTCCTATACAAGGGTTAGAAGCAGAGGATACATCTGGTAAAACAGCAGGAGAAACATTTACCAGTAAGGCCATTACATAGTCATCTACTGGCCAGCCCATTATACAGACACAAAAAGAAGCAATAGGAAATGATCCGATTGTACACATTCAGAAAGAAATCACTGATGGCAAACCCGATGAAAATACTGATCAGCAATCCACAGTTCAAACAGAGAAAGAATGCACAAGTACTGATACTAATGTGCATATTCAAAAGAAAGGTTCAGACAGCAAAACTGATAAACAAGAAAGAAATACAGAGAAATCAGATACAAAACTTGGAGGAAGCAAAACTGATGAAAATATAGACTATGTTGATCTTAATGTTTCATCTCAATTGTTGAAGCATTATAATCAATTTGCCCATCAATTAGGACTGCAGGATAATCCTGAAGAGAAAAATCCAGAAGATCAGGATGTTGAAATCATTCCTGAACATCCTACAGGACAAATTGTGTTGAAAATTGAGAAGATCCCTCCTCTGGATGTATTCTACAGCCCTAAACATAAGGCCGTTGTTAAAAAACAGATAAAAAGAAGGAAGATGGATCAGGACACAATTTTTGCTTCACAGGAAGAATTTATGAGTATTGTTTATAAGAATGTCGAAGTGAATCCATCTAAAGATCTCACTAAGTTATCCCAATATGCAGGAGCATACAGTGCTGCGACAATAGATAAAGCTGTAGAAGTTTCTCAGTTGATGACTCAGAAAGATCTACATATAGCTTTACTTAAAAAACAAGCTAATGAAAATCAGTAGAAGATTTCTCAATTTGAACAACAATTTCAAAATCAAGAACTCAGAATTAAAGAGCTAGAAGAGCAGCTGACCACAGAAAAGAAGAAAGTTGATGAAAAAGCTCTAAACAAACAACAACAGATGAATCAAGAAATTTCAAAGTTACAAAATTTGTTGCAAGATGAGCAAAATAAAAAGATTGTACAAGAAAAAGAATTTCAAGCAGCTTTAGACAAATTCAAGGATTTTCCCAAATAAAATGAATTCAAAACAGAAGCTCTTGAAGCCAATAAACTGCTATCTCAGCAGTTAAATAATTTTTGTACGAAATTAACTCAAACAAAGCCATTTATTGATATCACATCATCTTTAATACAAGACATAGTTACTCTCAGGCAAGAGATTGATGATGACGATGAAAATATTTCTGAATTTCCTATTTGGCAAGATACAGAGAAGGGAAAAGAAGCTAATCTACCTTGGATAGAAGAAAGACATAAGGAAATCCTATTTACAGAGTGGGAGCACCAGTTGATGAAAGCTAAGAGAGCTATATCAAGAGCTAGAAGTATGATGAGTAATATAACACAATTTATCAATGACAGCTTGTATGCATGTAATCTCATTTCAGATTGTGTTCTAGGAAGTTTAAAGTCAAAGAAATTGATCGCATATGGAAAGAAGAAATGATGAATAAAAATCAACAGATCAATAAGCTTCAAACAATATCTTGGGATAATATGTGGACTTATCTGATTAAGCCACTCAATCAACAATCAACTATTAAATGCCTATCAAATGTTGTTGATTGTTTCATTCTAGAATTCTTCGATGCCACATACGCTGGACAGTTCCATTCCAAGATGAGTCATCCATCAGAAGTACAAGAAATGTTGAAAATTTGCCACCTGGCTACATCGAGCGAGAAGGAAAAGCAATGAATCAGTTCCATTTTAAGATAGTATTTATGCTTTTAATTTGATAGATTGTAGCAGTAGTAGTAGGATTCTGTTTGCATGTAATTTCATATTTAAACCCTTCTCATGCATTTAGAGAAGGGTCCTGAATTGTAATATTTTTTACTTGGAGATTACATTTCTATACTCCATTGCCTCTTATATTTTATAAAGGATCACATCTGGTGATTTTATGCAGAATTATCTTTAATTGTTTTGTTATGCCTTGGATTTGATTTTTATCTGAATTCTTTGAATTAGAGTACTAGATTTCATTTGAAAGCTTTCAAGATGGATAAGGTATTTTTATCTATTCACTGTTGATTTCTTTTGTCATATGATATTCGCTTTAAAATTTACTATCATTTATATATATTTGGTTTTCACAACGTTTCTTTATATATCATTTTTTAGTATAATTGAAATTTTATCTTTCATAAGTGTATGTAGATGATATACAATGATGAATACAATTTGCTAATATAACTCTGTTTAATTTCTTAAACAGAGTTATCTTTATTTGTTTCTGCACATTTCAATTAAATGATAATACATTTTTATGGTTGTTATTAAATTGGAATAATTTTAAGTTGTATTCACATATGATACCCGGGTTAACTTTAGAATTTCTTTATTAGTATTTAGATTAAATTAGATAGTTTCATTTTAGTTATTTAGTCCCATTTTCACTCTTAAATCGCTATCCTGCTTTCATTAGTTATAAAGCCCAGATACTTCAGTCGATTGAACCTACATACCAAACGGATAAGGAGCTGTCCTAAGGTCCCGACCGGGTGGATTTACCCAATGTTTGAAGCAGAGATTTTCTAGGCTTTAACATTTTTGGCGCTAGAAGGAGGGCCTGAGCTATGAATGGCAAGTAAATATTTATCCACAGGCCATTTTGAGAGCAAAACACCCTCATTAACTTCTTCAATTTCTTCTGAATTACAAAATCCTGGAGAAGGAATTCAGAAGAGTATTCAGACACCCACTACCAAAATCTCAAAACAATCAAACAATCAAAATCCTGAGTCTCCTGAAGTACAAGATTTAATTCATAAATTAAAAGGATTCTCATTATCTCTAGATGAGTCTGAAATATCTGAAGGTAGTGTAAGCTCAAAATTTGTTCCTTCAAAACATCTTACCAGTCTTCAAAGTGAAAAACTTGGTATTCCTCCGAAATAATTCCCTTTACCTAGTAGAGTCAAGACAAGAAGAACTCAATCGGAATCAGTAAGTGATATAAGTTCTTCATCTCATATTCAATCACCTTTTTCCGAAAACACAACTCAACAAAGTGCAGTTGTTTCCACGTCATCTGCTCAATCATCATCAATCTCAACATCATCTATTCCAACAACTTCTATTCCGACACCACCAGTCTCTACTACTTCTTCAACAGTTGTTACAGTAATGGCTAGACCATGGGCTAGTCCAGGGGCTGTCAACATGTCTGCACCTTTACATGATTTACCTGACAATCCTAGAAAATGGCTTCCAAAGTTCAGTCCAGAGCTTAACATTCTAGCTGAAGAACACATCAATAACTTTATGCTGGCTGTAAATTTGAATGGAGTCGCAGAAGAAGATGTTGTAGTCAGACTATTCCCTTATACTCTTCAAGGGGCAGAAGAATCCTGGTACTTTTCATTACCTTCAGGATTCATAACAAGTTGGGCCATTTTTGCAGATCATTTTTTAACCAAATTTGGAGATGATAGATCAATAGCTACTTTAATCAACAATCTCTCAAATTTGAAGACAGAACCCAAGGAGCCCATTAAATATTTCAACACTAGATTCAACAAACTCTTGAACAAAATCCACACAGATTCAAGACCTAGTGAACAAGTCAGAAGTGAATGGTACATAACTGTTTTACCCTCAAACATAGCAATTTTTGCAGATAGAGCTGCAAAACCTACGTTAGCTGAGAATATGAAAGAGGCTATTGTAGTAGAGAAACGAATTATTTCTCTAGAAAAGAAAAATGCTATTGAGGAAAGGAAATCCAAGAAGGTCAGCATCAAAGATGATTCGAGGAAAAAGGCCAAAGATCCATACGACATGGAAGGTTTACAAAAAGTTCTTAAAACCATGTCAAATGAAATGGTTGAAATAAAAAAACAAGTAGCTGAAACTTCTACCAAAAAACCAATCCGAAATTTCAAAAGAAATCAACTTGAGACTAAACCTCCCAATTCAATCTCTAATGTAGAATCAGAAGAGGAAGAAGAAGAAGATACATCTCTAGTATCAGATGAAGAAGAAGAGAATGAAGAAATAGCTGAATTGCATGGAATGTGGGATTTTATTCTCCCTAATTCTGATAGTGAGGTAGATCAAGAAGCCATGCCTTTAAGTACTAGGAGTAAATCTACATTGGAGCCTGTACAAACAGTTCCTAAAAAGAAAACTACAACTCCAAGTACCAAAGACAAATCCTCTGCAAAGAAAACTTCTCCATTACCTACTCAAAATCAGCCATCTTCTTCTAATCCTCCTACATCAACATCAAAGACTTTGGTGGTGTCGGATCCTATGGAGTATAACATTGTTGAATACATGAAAAAGATTAAAGCAAACATTTCCTTACATGAACGCAGCAAATTAAAACACCAGCAGAAGTTGCTATTAAAAGAATTAAATGCTGCACCAATCGCTCCTTTACCAAGTGGTGTAGTTGCAAAAGCAGCTAAAGGAACTGGTAAGCCACCAGACAAAGTAGATGCTACTGATACTGTGCTCATTGGAGAAAGATCAAATTCTCTGACTCCTCCTTTTCTTTTGACTTATGAAATGTACAATAAGAATCTGCATAATTGTTTAATCCATTCTGGAGCATCCTCTAATATAATGCCTACTTTTGTTTGTGCCAAATTGAATATTGAACCACAGAAATCGGCAGTTCATATTGTTCAATTGGATCACTCTAAAGTTCAAGTTGTAGGCGAAATCAATTCAGTTACTATCAGACTAGCTCCCGATCCTAGGATTGTCCAAAGAATTGATATTTTGCTTGCAGATATTCCTGAATTCTATGGATTAGTTTTAAGCATGGACTGGTCTGCAAAACTTAATAGTTATATCGCAACTGATTATTCACATATGTGGCTTCCTTACAAAGGGAAACCAAATCAAATCAAAGTTGAATGAGAAAAACATATGATGCATACTGCCACTGAATTTGAACAATCTAATGAGCTTGTGGCATTCAACAACAATATTCTTGGAGGTTATTCTGCTGAGTCATTTCTTGGAAACTTCAAAGCACCACAATCACCCTTTTCTGTAAATACGTTTGTTTCTCAAATAAAAAAAAATTCACAATCTGATTCTTCCAGAATTGTAAATATTTCTGATATAATTATAGATAAGCCAATAGATAAATCTTTATTTTGGTCATTATATTTTGATGGATCAAAATCTAGTGATGGAGCTGGAGCAGGATGCATCTTAATTGATCCAGATGGAGAGAAAACCATGCTATCATGTAGGTTAGAATTTGAGTGTACACACAATACTGCAGAATATGAAGCCTTGATTCAAGGACTTTATAAATCTATAGGGTTAGATGTTAAATACTTGAAAGTCTTTGGTGATTCCAAAATTGTCATAAAACAAGTTAGGAATACTATCCATTGCCTTTCAGGACATCTTAAACACTATCAAACCCTAGTGCAAGATCTTACCACTCATTTTTTAGCATTCAATATATCTTCTATTCCTAGGAATCAAAATACATCAGCTGATTTGTTAGCTAATGTTGCATCCAAACTCCTTCCTGCTGAAGATTGCATTCCTGATAGATTTTCAGTAGAATTGATTTTTCGCCCATCTGTTCCAGATAATATCACAAATTGGAGAGTATTTTACCATGATCAAGATATTTTAAATTTCATGACTTTAGAGAAATCATATGATGAACAAATTATTGATGAGGATGATCATGATTTACAAATTGCCTCAAAAGGTAATGAAAATCTCATTCCGAAATCTATTGTTAAATTAGAGGACTTATATGATATTAAAGACAGATTCAAGAAAGTCACTAATGCTAAACTTCAAAGTTCCACTTTGAAGTTTGAATTAGTAAATCTTGGCTCTGACTCTAATCCTCAAAATGTTAATTTAGGACTCAATTTAACTCCAGAGGAAAGGAATGCTTTCATTAAACTTCTGAACAAATATAAAAATGTTTTTGCTTGGAATTATGATGATTTAAAAACGTATGATACTTCTGTTATTCAACAGACAATTCCAATGCTTCATGATATTAAACCTGTTCAACAGAAGTTAAGAAAGATTCATCCAAATCTCGAAAGTCAGATCAAATCAAAACTTAATAAACTTTTAAAAGCCAAAATCATTTTTCCCGTAAGGCATTCCAATTAGGTTTCCAATATGGTACCTGTAAGGAAGAAAAATGGTGATATAAGAATCTGTATTGATTTCAGAAATTTAAACAAGGCATGTTTAAAAGACAATTTTCCATTGCCAACCATGGAACAGATACTTCAAAAGGTAGCTGGTTCTGAACTCATGTCCTTTCTTGATGGATTTTCAGGCTATAATCAATTTTTAGTTCATCTAGATGACATATTGAAAACAACTTTCAGAACAAAAATAGGGAACCTATGCTTATCAGAAAATGCCTTTTGGTCTAATAAATGCTGTAGAAACTTTCCAAAGAGCCATGGACATAGCATTAAAAGGTCTGATCAATAGATCAGTTGTTGTTTATCTTGATGACATAACAATATTTTCAAAAAAGAGACCCAATCATCTACATGATCTAAAGTAAATATTTGAAAGATGTAGAAGGTTTGGTATTTCCTTAAATCCAAAGAAATCTTTCTTTGCTTTGGATGAAGGAAAACTCTTAGGATTTTTTGTGTCAAAATATGGTATATACATTGATCCAAATAGAGTGAAAGAAATTTCTGATATTTCTTTACCTCATAACAAAAAATCTATGCAATCATTTCTTGGGAAAATCAATTTTGTAAAAAGATTCATTCCTGATTTTTCTCAAATTGTTTTACCTATGCAAAATATGATCAAGAAGAATTCAGTATTAAAATGGGGGCATAAAGAAAAGGAAGCCTTTGAGGCAATCATACAAGTGATTATTAATGCACCAGCATTGAATACACCTGATTTTTCTGAATATTTTACTTTGTATACTTTGGCCACCGAAACATCATATGTTGCGGTTTTAACACAACTCAATGATCAGAAAATTGAGGCACCAATTTCTTTCTTTAGCTCAAATCTGCAAGGAGCTGAGCTAAATTATTCCGATGTTGAAAAACAAGTCTTTGCCGTGTTTAAATCAATCAAACATTTCAGACCTTTTCTCTTGAAAACACATACAAAAATCATTGTCCCATTCTCTGCAGTGAGGCAATTATTAATTCAAAGAGAAGTAGGAGAAAAGAGAGCTAACTGGGTAACAACCTTGCAAGAATATGATATTGATATTAAACCAGCTAAGATTGTTAGAGGACAAGGTTTTTGTAGATTATTTCCAGGAGCTCATAACATACCAGAAAATCAAGATCCAAACAATGATATTTAAGTTAGTCAGATAAGTATTACAGATTCTGAATCTCAGTATGCTAATCTTATCTATTACTTGAAAAATGGGTATGATCCTTCTAATCTCAGCTATACGAATAAACGTGCTTTAATATTGAAGGCTATTAAATATGAGATGATTGATAACGTTTTATTCAGAAATAATTATGATTCAATCCTATTAAGATGTCTTGAAAAGACTGAAGCTGAAAAGGTGTTGCAACAATTGCACGATGGAGCAGCAGGAGGTCATTTTGGAGGTGATACCACAGCTCACAAAATAATTCATGCTGGTTATTACTGGCCTACCATTTTTAAAGATGCACATGATTATGTGAGGAAGTGCAAAATTTGTCAAACTGCTAGTGGAAGACAAATGAAACCAGCTTTCCCTTTGCAACCAGTAAATATTGAGCAACCATTTGAGCAATGGGGGCTTGACGTTATTCGTGAGATAGTACCTCATTCTTCCAAACAACACAAATACATCCTTACAGCAACAGATTACTTTACAAAATGGGTAGAAGCAATCCCTTTGAAGGTAGCCAATTCTGATACAATTATTGATTTCATAGATCAATTCATCATAACCAGGTTTGGTGTACCTAACGCTCTTGTCTTTGATAATGCATCTTATTTTTCTGGAAACAGTATAACGGAATTTGCAGTCAAAAGAGGTTTTAAATTGAAATATTCAGCAAATTATTATCCACAAGGTAATGGTTTGGCTGAATCCACTAACAAAAATCTTATCAAAATCATTAAAAGGACCATTGATCAAAATAAAAAGAATTGGCATAAGTCTTTAATTTTTGCACTATGGGCTGATCGTATTACTCAAAAAGCTTCAATTGGAACTTCACCTTTCAATTTGGTTTATGGAAAAGAAGTTGTAATACCATCAAATTTAGCTCTTCCATCATTAGCCCTAGTACAATTTATTGAAGAAAATCCTTCTTCATCCATTCAATTGAGATATGATCAAATCCTTAAACTAGAAGAAGATAAAGATAAAGCAAAAATTATTCATGAAAAACATCAACAGCTTGTAAAATCTTCTTTTGATGCAAGTTCTACCGACTCAAAGATTTTTTCAATTGGTGATCTTGTTCTGAAATGGGATAAAGCACATGAAGAAAAAGGTAAGCATACCAAGTTTAAGAAAATGTGGCTTGGACCATTTCAGATTGCTGAAAAGATAGGCTCAAATACGTTCATACTCCAAGATTTAACAAGAAAGAGAGAATCTCTTCATGTAAATGGGCTTGTCTTGAAGAAATTCTTTTCATAAGGAGGTAACCCCTTCTTACTTGTACATATTCATTTCTGTAGAGATTTTAATCGTTTTGCAAATAAAGATTGTTAATAAGTCTTTAATTGACTGTTTACTATTAAGAAAATTTTTTAGGAAGAATATTATAAATATTTATTTTGTGTAAATAAGATTTTTAAGAAATGATCACAGTTTTAGATAGTTTTAAATAAGATGTTAAACTTTGAAAGATTATTCCAATTATTTGCATGATCTTTTGAAAACTTGAGGAGAATGTAAATCATTATAAGTTTATTGAGCAGAGAAATGTTATCCATAAAAGTAAATATTTTTCAAAGTCCTGGTACTCAAGAAACTCTGAGAATTGTCATCCATTGATTCTTAAGGATAAAACTAGTTCACCCCATCCATTTAAGTTGTGATTTTTTAGAATGTAATTCTAAGAAATTATACAAAAAATTTAAGGGATAAGAGGTCTCATCACAAGCTTGCTTACCATGTTCATAAGAAGTAATAAAACTGACATTACCAATACTGCATATCAAAACAGGGTAATGGCTTATAAATATAAGACAAGGGGTCTCATCACGAGCCAGCTAGTTCAGTTTAATTACAACTAGTGAATGGCATTGTTATTAACTAGCTACCAAACCAGAACAATGGCTCTTAAAAAATTAAAAAATAAGTAAAAGACAAAAACATGAGATAAAATGTCTTATGAATTTATGTTTTAAAAAGTCATAATTTTAGTTGGATGGGACAATGAATAAGTTAATGGTTAAAAGGTAACCCTGTTGAGACTATGAACGTTTGCAGGCAACAGAGGCAATCCCTATGACAATAGAGTATATTACAAAAACCAGACTTGGAGAAATCCACTTACTTCATTATTAACACCAATCAAAGCTTGAGATAACCCAAAAATGTTTTTATTCTCAAGAAATTAGAAAGAAATTGTAAGTAATTTTTATTCTTTTTCATAGTTAGATTTTATTTTTGATTATCTTAAGATAGTTTTCATTATCTTTAAAAATCTTTACTTACTAGAAATATAGTATTCATTTTATTTTTTCAGAGATAACTGTTTCTTTCAGTGAATCGCCAATTGTTGTACTGTACAACTTTTTTCTTCTTTTAATATAGGAATAAAAGACTTAGAAATAAAAATTCATTGTTTTGAAAGATTCATTGCATATCTCTGTTACCAAGGGTGTAAAAACAAATACAACATTCAAAAACTTCTGATCCGATCAAATATAAAAGACTTTATTATAGAAAATAAATCAATTGCAAAAGTCCCATGAATAGTAATCGGAAATCGGTAATCGAAAGAATCTTTGAGAGAAGCTTTACATACATGTTCAAAATCTCCGATGCGATTAGTCCAATCGAAAATCTCCAATCGCAAAGGATTTGAGTTATTCATTCACATATCTCCGATGCGATGCGATCAATCGCAATCGCGTGATCGGGGCACTTTTAATAAATTCTTTTTGGTCATTTGAAAATTCTCCGATGTGACGCGCTTTATTATAAAACACTTTTCAAAAGGAAATAAACGTTTGTTTCGCTTAAAAAAGAAGAATCTCTATATGGTAGACCCCACCATATCGCAATCGGAAATCGGAGAAAACCATCGGGATAATTATTTTCGACAAACTCTCCGATATGATATACCACCATGTAATCGAAGACGTTTGGAAATCAGAGACGTTTGCAATCACACCCAAGAATCGGAGAAATATTTATTGTGATATTTATACACCATTTGAATGCTTCTGATGCAATTGATATTCATATACTATAGACTTGTCACATCGGAAGAGTTCATAATAGGGAACTTAATATTATTTTCACAAACGCTAAAACTCCAATAGTACGATTAACATTGAATAGCAAATCAAATGATTATTGGTTTACAATTCTGTTTTGAATACGTGAGTGTGACCCAAACAAAATATTTAAGTGTTACACAGATTCAATAAATAATGAATCATGAACCCATAATTTTTATAATCGTTCTTTTCAATTTCTTGTTTATCATGACTGAGAGCTTATTTCTTTGCAGAATCAAAGAACGTCAAATCCTTTCATTCGCAAACTGAGGGAAACAATATCAGACACAAAAATGTCGAAGAGAACAAGGAGAATGAAGATTGTTGTTGCCGCTAAGTTCGTTGAGAGTCCTATAGTCTCGAAGGAAAAACCAGTAAAGCTGAAGTTAGTTACAGATACATCATGTCAAGGGCTCGGCAGAATGACATGGGAAGGAGTTTATAATCTATTGGAGAGTGAAAACCCTAAATTCACAATGGAAAAGGTATCAGTTCCAGATGAAGATACCTCAGATTCCGACTCTGAAATTACTAAAAGAACACTTGCGAATTCATTCTTACATCGAATTGCAGCCAGAGCAAACATCATTCCTTATTATGATGTGATTCGATGGGTCCTCGATAGTGTAGAAATTAAGGACAGAATGTTTATTTCGGCTTCTGGAACATCTTTTGGATCATTCAAAGTAGAAGACCTCAAAGCAATGTATCATCTCCCTGATCCGCAGAAGGTCTATAATAAAGAATTTGTCAAAGAGTTTTCTGACAGTAATAAGGTTCAATCTGAACCTATCAAAGATTGGAGGAAAAATCCTGAAAAGCACAAAAATGAATCATCCGGTATGTATTCAGTAGATTCTCTTTCACCCCCATACTGCTATGCCGCTACTATGATGTGTAGATAATTTTGCAATAACAATTCTGCTAGGTTTTCTATACAAATGGTTCCTTTAATCCTAGCTGCTGTCAATTAAGAAATTATGGACTTGGCTGTTATTCTTTCTGATAGGATAGCTAATAGGATTCTCGAATACAGACAAGATAAAATCGCTGGAAATACCACTCCCTTTTTCTTCTGTGCTTATGTTCTAGACGCTCTTTGTTTTAATTCTGAGTTTCCCTTGTTAGGATGGAAATGGACTGCCAAAGATCCCACCCCGATTCATATATATCATAAAATCATTTGGGAAGTTCATTTCAAAGATCATGTGTATAGAATATGTCATGGTTTCCTTATTCCAGTCTTTCAAACCATTTTTAATCGCTTTCCCCCTAGATTCTCCAACAAAGCTAAAGTTGATTTATCCTCAATAGGAGATTGGTTTGGAGAAGAAAAATTCACATATGTCAGGATTTTTGGGAGTATAGTGGAACCCCATGTTCTCCCTCTTTTTTTTCCAGATAAACTTCTAGCCCAGGAAATTTCCTATCAATTGACAGTTGAAGGAATGTCCAGATCTCTGAGTAATAGCAAGAAAATAATGTGGCCATCGTTTCCATTCAATTGTGGACATTTTACTTTGAATGATTTCAAGCATGCAGAAAAGGAAGTCGCCAAAATAAAGGGTTTTAAATTGGCAACAATCCCAGGGAGACAATATGATCCACAAAATATAGCTTTTAATGTTACTTCTTCAGTTTCGATTGCTCGCTTCGAGCATGAGCCGGATGAATTTGATGATTTGTTTGTTTCATTAAATGACTTTTCTCAAGTTTATAATTTGGCGGAGTCCAAATTCCAGAAAGAAGAAATGAATAAATTTATGCTATTTAGAAGTCAAAGATTGTTGAAAGTTCCTCTAGACCAACTGAGAATTCTTATACAAGGGTCAGAAACAGAGGATACATCTGGCAAAACACCAGGAGAAACATCTACCAGTAAAGTCACTACACAATCGGCTACTAACCAGCCCACTATACATACTAAAAAGGTGAGCACTGATGGAAAATCTGATGTTAAGAAAGGGAATACTGATGGAAAATCCGATGTAAATACTGATCAGCAGTCCACAGCTCAAACAGAGAAAGAATGCACAAGTACTTATACTAATGTGCATAATCAAAAGGGAAGATCAGATAGCAAAACCATTGAGCATGAAACAAATATAGAGAAATCTTATACACAACTTGAAAGAAGAAAAACTAATGAAATTTTAGACTCTGCTGATCTTAATGTTTCATCTCAATTGTTGAAGCAATATGATCAATTTGCTCATCAATTAAGACTGCAGGATAATCCTGAAGAGAAAAATCTAGAAGATAAGGATGTTGAAATCATTCCTGAACATCCTACAGGACAAATTGTGTTGAAAATTGAGGAGATCCCTCCTCTGGATGTATTCTACAGCCCTAAACATAAGGATGTTGTTAAAAAACAGAGAAAAAGAAGGAAGATGGATCAGGACACAATTTTTGCTTCACAGGAAGAATTTATGAGTATTGTTTATAAGAATGCCAAAGTGAATCCATCTAAGGTTCTCACTAAGTTATCCCAATATGCAGGATCATACAGTGCTGCGACAATAGATAAAGTTGCAGAAGTTTCTCAGTTGATGACTCAGAAAGATCTACATCTAGCTTTACTTAAAAAACAAGCTAATGAAAATCAACAGAAGATTGCTCAATTTGAACAGCAATTTCAAAATCAAGAACTCAGAAATAAAGAGCTAAAAGAGCAGCTGACCACAGAAAAGAAGAAATTTGATGAACAAGCTCTAAACAAACAGCAACAGATGAATCAAGAAATTTCAAAGTTACAAAATTTGTTGCAAGATGAGCAAAATAAAAAGATTGTACAAGAAAAAGAATTTCAAACAGCTTTAGACAAATTCAAGGATTTTCCCAAATTAAATGAATTCAAAACAGAAGCTCTTGAAGCCAATAAACTTCTATCTCAGCAGTTATATAATTTTTGTACGAAATTAACTCAAACAGAGCCATTTATTGATATCACATCATCTTTAATACAAGACATAGTTACTCTCAGGCAAGAGATTGATGATGCCGATGAAAAGATTTCTGAATTTCTTATTTGGCAAGATACAGAGAAGGGAAAAGAAGCTAATCTACCTCGGATAGAAGAAAGACATAAGGAAATCATGTTTACAGAGTGGGAGCACCAGTTGATGAAAGCCGAGAGAGCTATATCAAGAGCTAGAAGTATGATGAGTAATATAACACAATTTATCAATGACAGCTTGTATGCATGTAATCTCATTTCAAATTGTGTTCCAGGCAGTTTACTCAAAGTCAAAGAAATTGATCGCATATGGAAAGAAGAAATGATGAATAAAAATCAATAGATCAATAAGCTTCAAACAATATCTTGGGATAATATGTGGACCTATCTGATTAAGCCACTCAATCAACAATCAACTATTAAATGCCTATCAAATGCTGTGGATTGTTTCATTCTAGAATTCTCCGATGCCACATATGCTGGACAGTTCCATTCCAAGATGAGTCATCCATCAGAAGTACAGGAAATGTTGAAAATTTTCCACCTGGCTACATCGAGCGAGAAGGAAAAGCAATGAATCAGTTCCATTTTAAGATAGCATTTATGTTTTTAATTTGATAGATTGTAGCAGTAGTAATAGGATTCTGTTTGCATGTAATTTCATATTTAATCCCTTCTCATGCATTTAGAGAAGGGTCCTGAATTGTAATATTTTTGACTTGGAGATTACATTTCTGTACCTCATTGCCTCGTATATTTTATAAAGGATCACATCTGGTAATTTTATGCGGAATTATCTTTAAAGTGTTGCATTTTTCTACCTTGGATTTGATTTTGCATCTGAATTATTGAATTAGAGTACCAGATTTCATTTGAAAGCTTTCAAGATGGATAAGGTATTTTTATCTATTCACTGTTGATTTCTTTTGTCATATGATATTCGCTTTAAAATTTGCTATCATTTATATATATTTGGTTTTCACAACGTTTCTTTATATATCATTTTTTAATATAATTGAAATGTTATCTTTCAGAAGTGTATGTAGATGATATATAATGATGAATACAATATGCTAATATAACTCTGTTTAATTTCTTTAACAGAGTTATCTTTATTTGTTTCTGCACATTTCAATTAAACGATAATACATTTTTATGGTTATTGTTCAATTGGAACAATTTTAAGTTGTATTCACATATGATACTTGGGTTAACTTTAGAATATTTTTATTAGTATTTAGATTAAATTAGATAGTTTCATTTTAGTTATTTAGTCCCATTTTCACTCATCCAAATCAACCCATCACCAACCCATTAGTTATAAGGAAACTAGTCCTTTCAATCCAGTCGGAGCCACCATACCAAATGGATAAGGAGTTGTCCTAATGTCCCGACCGGGTGGTTTTCCCCAATGTTTGAAGCAGAGATTTTCTAGGCTTCAACATTTTTGGCGCTAGAAGGAGGGCATGAGCTATGAATGGCAAGTAAATCTTTATCCACAGGCCATTCTGAGAGCAAAACACCCTCATTAACTTCTTCAATTTCTTCTGAATTACAAAATCCTGGAGAAGGAATTGAGAAGAGTATTCATACACCCACTACCAAAATCTCAAAACAATCAGACAATCAAAATCCTGAGTCTCCTGAAGTACAAGATTTAATTCATAAATTGAAAGGATTCTCATTATCTCTAGATGAGTCTGAAATATCTGAAGGTAGTGTAACTTCAAAATTTGTTTCTTCAAAACCTCTTACTAGGCTTCAAAGTGAAAAACTTGGTATTTCTCCGAAAGAATTCCCTTTACCTAGTAGAGTCAAAACAAGAAAAACTCAATCGGAATCAGTAAGTGATATAAGTTCAACATCTAATATTCAATTACCTGTTTCCGAAATCCCAACTCAACAAAGTACAGTTGTTTCCACATCATCTCCTCAATCATCATCTGCTCAATCATCATCAATCTCAACATCATCTATTCCAACAACTTCTATTCAAACACCACCAGTTTCTACTACTCCTCCAATAGTTGTTCCAATAATGGCTAGACCATGGGCTACTCCAGGGGCTGTCAACATGCCTGCACCTTTACATGATTTACCTGACAATCCTGGAAAATGGCTTCCAAAGTTCAGTCCAGATCTTAACATTCAAGCTGAAGAACACATCAATAACTTTATGCTGGCTTTAAATTTGAATGGAGTCGTAGAAGAAGATGTTGTAGTCAGATTATTCCCTTATACTCTTTAAGGGGTAGCAAGATCCTGGTACTTTTCATTACCTTCAGGATCCATAACAAGTTGGGCCATTTTTGTAGATCATTTTTTAACCAAATTTGGAGATGACAGATCAATAACTACTTTAATCAATGATCTCTCAAATTTGAAAGCAGAACCCAAGAAGACCATTAAAGATTTCAACGCTAGATTCAACAAACACTTGAACAAAATCCACACAGATTCAAGGCCTAGTGAACAGGTCAGAAGTGAATGGTACATAACCGCTTTACCCTCAAACATAGCAATTTTTGTAGATAGAGCTGCAAAACCTACTTTAGCCGAAAATATGAAAGAAGCTATTGCAGTAGAAAAATGAATTATTTCTCTAGAAAAGAAAAATTCTATTGAGGAAAGGAAATCTAAGAAGGTCAGCTTCAAAGATGATTTGAGGAAAAAGGCCAAAGACCCATATGACATGGAAGGTTTACAGAAATTTCTTAAAACCATGTCAAATGAAATGGTTGAAATAAAAAAACAAGTAGCTGAAACTTCTACCAAAAAACCATTCCGAAATTTCAAAAGAAATCAAGTTGAAACTAAACCTCCCAATTCAATCTCTAATGCAGAATCAAAAGAGGAAGAAGAAGAAGATACATCTCTATTATCATATGAAGAAGAAGAGAATGAAGAAATAGCTGAATTGCATGGAATGTGGGATTTTATTCTCCCTAATTCTGATAGTGAGGTAGATCAAGAAGCCATGCCTTTAAGTACTAGGAGTAAATCTACATTGGAGCCTGTACAAACAGTTCCTAAAAAGAAAACTACAACTCCAAGTACCAAAGACAAATCCTCTGCAAAGAAAACTTCTCCATTACCTACTCAAAATCAGCCATCTTCTTCTAATCCTCCTACATCAACATCAAAGACTTTGGTGGTGTCGGATCCTATGGAGTATAACATTGTTGAATACATGAAAAAGATTAAAGCAAACATTTCCTTACATGAACGCAGCAAATTAAAACACCAGCAGAAGTTGCTATTAAAAGAATTAAATGCTGCACCAATCGCTCCTTTACCAAGTGGTGTAGTTGCAAAAGCAGCTAAAGGAACTGGTAAGCCACCAGACAAAGTAGATGCTACTGATACTGTGCTCATTGGAGAAAGATCAAATTCTCTGACTCCTCCTTTTCTTTTGACTTATGAAATGTACAATAAGAATCTGCATAATTGTTTAATCCATTCTGGAGCATCCTCTAATATAATGCCTACTTTTGTTTGTGCCAAATTGAATATTGAACCACAGAAATCGGCAGTTCATATTGTTCAATTGGATCACTCTAAAGTTCAAGTTGTAGGCGAAATCAATTCAGTTACTATCAGACTAGCTCCCGATCCTAGGATTGTCCAAAGAATTGATATTTTGCTTGCAGATATTCCTGAATTCTATGGATTAGTTTTAAGCATGGACTGGTCTGCAAAACTTAATAGTTATATCGCAACTGATTATTCACATATGTGGCTTCCTTACAAAGGGAAACCAAATCAAATCAAAGTTGAATGAGAAAAACATATGATGCATACTGCCACTGAATTTGAACAATCTAATGAGCTTGTGGCATTCAACAACAATATTCTTGGAGGTTATTCTGCTGAGTCATTTCTTGGAAACTTCAAAGCACCACAATCACCCTTTTCTCAGAATACTTCATGTGTTTGTTTCGAAATAGAAAATTTTTCACAATCCGATTCTTCGATAATTTTTCACAATCCGATTCTCTTCTTCCACAATCTGATGCGTAATATGAAGCCTTGATCAATATATTTAAAGGTCTGATCAATAGATCAATTGTTGTTTATCTTGATAACATAACAGTATTTTCAAAAAAGAGAGCCAATCATCTACATGATCTAAAGAAAATATTTGAAAGATGTAGAAGGTTTGGTATTTCCTTAAATCCAAAGAAATCTTTCTTTGCTTTGGATGAAGGAAAACTCTTAGGATTTGTTGTGTCAAAAGATGGTATATACATTGATCCAAATAGAGTGAAAGAAATTTCTGATATTTCTTTACCTCATAACAAAAAATCCATGCAATCATTTATTGGGAAAATCAATTTTGTAAAAATATTCATTCCTGATTTTTCTCAAATTGTTTTACCTATGTAAAATATGATCAAGAAGAATTCAGTATTAAAATGGGGGCATAAAGAAAAGGAAGCCTTTGAGGCAATCAAACAAGCGATTATTAATGCACCAGCATTGAATACCCCTGATTTTTCTAAAGATTTTACTTTGTATACTTTGGCCACCGAAACATCATATGCTGCGGTTTTAACACAGCTCAAATATCAGAAAATTGAGGCACCAATTTCTTTCTTTAGCTCAAATCTGCAAGGAGCTGAGCTGAATTATTCCGATGTTGAAAAACAAGCCTTTGCCGTGTTTAAATCAATCAAACATTTCAGACCTTTTCTCTTGAAAACACATACAAAAATCATTGTCCCATTCTCTGCAGTGAGGCAATTATTAATTCAAAGAGAAGTAGGAGAAAAGAGAGCTAACTGGGTAACAGCCTTGTAAGAATATGATATTGATATTAAACCAGCTAAGATTGTTAGAGGACAAGGCTTTTGCATATTATTGCCAGGAGCTCATAACATACCAGAAAATCAAGATCCAAACAATGATATTTAAGTTAGTCAGATAAGTATTACAGATTCTGAATCTCAATATGCTGATCTTATCTATTACTTGAAAAATGGGTATGCTCCTTCTAATCTCAGCTATACGAATAAACGTGCTTTAAGATTGAAGGCTATTAAATATGAGATCATTGATAACGTGTTATTCAGAAAGAATTATGATTCAATCCTATTAAGATGTCTTGAAAAGACTGAAGCTGAAAAGGTGTTGCAGGAATTGCATGATGGAGCAGCAGGAGGTCATTTTGGAGGTGATACCACAGCTCACAAAATAATTCATGCTGGTTATTACTGGCCTACCCTTTTTAAAGATACGCATGATTATGTGAGGAAGTGCAAAATTTGTCAAAATGCTAGTGGAAGACAAAAGAAACCAGCTTTCCCTTTGCAACCAGTAAATATTGAGCAACCATTTGAGCAATGGGGGCTTGACATTATTGGTGAGATAGTACCTCATTCTTCCAAACAATACAAATACATCCTTACAGCAACATATTACTTTACAAAATGGGTAGAAGCAATCCCTTTGAAGGTAGCCAATTCTGATACAATTATTGATTTCATAGATCAATTCATCATAACCAGGTTTGGTGTACCTAACGCTCTTGTCTTTGATAATGCATCTTATTTTTCTGGAAACAGTATAATGGAATTTGCAATAAAAAGAGGTTTTAAATTAAAATATTCAGCAAATTATTATCCACAAGGTAATGGTTTAGCTGAATCCACTAACAAAAATCTTATCAAGATTGTTAAAAGGACCATTGATCAAAATCAAAAGAATTGGCACAAGTCTTTAATCTTTGCACTATGGGCTGATCGTATTACTCAAAAAGCTTCAATTGGAACTTCACCTTTCAATTTGGTTTATGGAAAAGAAGTTGTAATACCATCAAATTTAGCTCTTCCATCATTAGCCCTAGTACAATTTATTGAAGAAAATCCTTCTTCATCCATTCAATTGAGATATGATCAAATCCTTAAACTTGAAGAAGATAGAGATAAAGAAAAAAATATTCATGAAAAACATCAACAGCTTATAAAATCTTCTTTTGATGCAAGTTCTACCGGCTCAAAGATTTTGTCAATTGGTGATCTTGTTCTGAAATGGGATAAAGCACATGAAGAAAAAGGTAAACATACCAAGTTTCAGAAAATGTGGCTTGGACCATTTCAGATTGCTGAAAAGATAGGCTCAAATACGTTCATACTCCAAGATTTAACAGGAAAGAGAGAATCTCTTCATGTAAATGGGATTGTCTTGAAGAAATTCTTTTCATAAGGAGGTAACCCCTTCTTACTTGTACATATTCCTTTCTGCAGAGATTTTAATCGTTTTTCAAATAAAGATTGTTAATAAGTCTCTAATTTACTGTTTACTATTAAGAAATTTTTTTAGGAAGAATATTATAAATATTTATTTTGTGTAAATAAGATTTTTAAGAAATGATCACAGTTTTAGATAGTTTTAAATAAGATGTTAAATTTTGAAAAATTATTCCAATTATTTGCATGATCTTTTGAAAACTTGAGGAGAATGTAAATCATTATAATTTTATTGAGCAGAGAAAGGTTATCCATAAAACTAAAGATTTTTCAAAGTCCTGGTACTCAAGAAACTCTGAGAATTGTCATCCATTGATTCTTAAGGATAAAACTAGTTCACCACATCCATTTAAGTTGTGATTTTTTAGAATGTAATTCTAAGAAATTATACGAAAATTTTAAGGGATAAGAGGTCTCATCACGAGCCTGATTACCATGTTCATAAGAAGTAATAAAACTGACATTACCAATACTGCATATCAAAACAGGGTAATGGCTTATAAATATAAAACAAGGGGTCTCATCACGAGCCAGCGTGTTCAGTTTAATTACAACTAGTGAATGGCATTGTTATTAACTGGCTACCAAACCAGAACAATGGCTCTTAAAAAATTAAAAAATAAGTAAAAGACAAAAACATGAGATAAAATGTCTTATGAATTTATCTTTTAAAAAGTCATAATTTTAGTTGGATGGGACAATGAATAAGTTAATGGTTAAAAGGTAACCCTGTCGAGACTATGAACATTTGCAGGCAGCAGAGGCAATGCCTATGACAATAGAGTATATTACAAAAACCAGACTTGGAGAAATCCACTTACTTCATTATTAACACCAATCGAAGCTTGAGATAACCCAAAAATGTTTTTATTCTCAAGAAATTAGAAAGAAATTGTAAGTAATTTTTATTCTTTTTCATAGTTAGATTTTATTTTTGATTATCTTAAGATAGTTTTCATTATCTTTAAAAATCTTTACTTACTAGAAATATAGTATTCATTTTAATTTTTCAGAGATAATTGTTTCTTTCAGTGAATCGCCAATTGTTGTACTGTACAACAACCCTCCCTTTTTCTAAAAATTTAGAATAAAATTCATTTAGAAATAGGGTCCCTTTTTTCAACTTTTAATATAGGAATAAAAAACTTAGAAATAAAGATTCATTGTTTATCTTTGTTGCCAAGGGTGTACAAACAAATACAACATTCAAAAACTTCCAATCCGATCAAATATAAAAGACTATTATAGAAAATAAATCAATTGCAAAAGTCCCATGAACAGTAATCGGAAATCGGAAATCGGAAAAATCTTTGAGAGAAGCTTTACATACATGTTCAAAATCTCCAATGCGATTAGTCTAATCGCAAATCTTCAATCGCAAAAGATTTAAGTTATTGATACACATATCTCCGATGTGATGCGATTAATCGCAATCGCGTGATTGGAGAACTTTTAATAAATTCTTTTTGGTCAATTGAAAATTCTCTGATTGCGACGCGCTTTATTATAAAACACTTTTCAAAAGGAAATAAACGTTTGTTTCGCTTAAATAATAAGACTCTCTATATTGTATACCCCACCATATCGCAATCGAAAATTGGAGAAAACCATTGATAATTATTTTCGATTGAAACTCTCTGATGTGATATACCACCATGTAATCGGAAATTGGAGACGTTTGCAATCACAATCGGTAATCGGAGAAATCTGTATTGTGGTATCTATGTACCATTTTGAATACTTCCGATGCGATTGAGATTTAATACATTACATTCATCACATTGGAGGAATTCAAAAAAAGGTAATTTTATAATATTTCACAAGCGCCAAATCTTCAATTTTACGTTCAGCATTCAATAACAAATCAAATGATTATTCGTTTACGATTCTGTTTTGAATACGTGAGTGTGACCCAAACAAAATATTTAAGTGTTACACGGATTTAATAAATAATGAATCATGAACCCATAATTTTTATAATCATTCTTTTCCATTGCTTGTTTATCACGACTAAGAGTTTATTTCCTTGCAGAATCAAAAAACGCCAAATCATTTCATTCGCAGGCCAAGAGAAACAATATCAGACATGGAAATGTCGAAGAGAACAACGAGAATGAAGACTGTTGTTGCAGCTAAGTTTGTTGAGAGCCCTACAGTCTCGAAGGAAAAACCAGTAAAGCTGAAGCTAGTTACAGATACATCATGTCAAGGGCTAGGAAAAATGACATGGGAAGGAGTTTATAATTTGATTGAGAGTGAAAACCCTAAAGTCACAGTAGCAAAAGTATCAGTTCCGGATGAAGATAACTCAGATTCTGACTCTGATATTACTGAGAGAACACTTGCGAATTCATTCCTACATCGAATTGCAGCCAGAGCAAACATCATTCCTTATTATGATGTGATTCGATGGGTCATCAATAGTGTAGAAATGAAGGAAAAAATGTTTATTTCAGCTTCTGGAACATCTTTTGGATCATTCAAAGCAGAAGACCTCAAAGCAATGTATCATCTCCCTGATCCGCAGAAGGTCTACAATAAAAAATTTGTCAAAGAGTTTGCTGACAGTAATAAAGTTCAATCCGAACCTATCAAAGATTGGCGGAAAAATCCTGAAAAACACAAAAATGAATCATCCGGTATATATTCAGTAGATTCTCTTTCACCCCCATACTGCTATGCCGCTGCTATGATGTGTAGATTATTTGGAAATAACAATTCTGCTAGGTTTTCTATACAAATGATTCCTTTAATCCTAGCTGCCGTCAATTTCGAAATTATGGACTGGGCTGTTATTCTTTCTGATAGGATAGCTAATAGGATTCTCGAATACAGACAAGATAAAATCGCTGGAAATACCACTCCCTTTTTCTTCTGTGCTTATGTTCTAGACGCTCTTTGTTTTAATTCTGAGTTTTCCTTGTTAGGATGGAAATGGACTGCCAAATATCCCACCCCGATTCATATATATCATAAAATCCTTTGGAAAGTTCATTTCAAAGATCATGTGTATAGAATATGTCATGGTTTCCTTATTCCAGTCTTTCAAACCATTTTTAATCGCTTTCCCCCTAAATTCTCCGACAAAGCTAAAGCTGACTTATCCTCAATAGGAGATTGGTTTGGAGAAGAAAAATTCACATATGTCAGGATTTTTGGGAGTATAGTGGAACCCCATGTTCTCCCTCTTTTTAATCCAGATAAACTTCTAGCCCAGGAAAATTCCTATCAATTGACAGTTGAAGGAATGTCCAGATCTCTGAGTAATAGCAAGAAAAGAATGTGGCCATCGTTTCCATTCAATTGTGGACATTTTACTTTGAATGATTTCAAGCATGCAGAAAAGGAAGTCGCCAAAATAAAGGCTTTTAAATTGGAAACAATCCCAGGGAGACAATATGATCCACAAAAGATAGCTTTTAATGTTACTTCTTCAATTTCGATTGCTCGGTTCGAGCATGAGCTGGATGAATTTGATGATTTGTTTGTTTCATTAAATGAATTTTCTCAAGTTTATAATTTGGCCAAGTCCAAATTCCAGAAAGAAGAAATGAATAAATTTATGCTATTTAGAAGTCAAAGATTGTTGAAAGTTCCTCTAGACCAACTGAGAATTCCTATACAAGGGTCAAAAACAGAGGATACATCTGGTAAAACACCAGGAGAAACATCTACCAGTAAAGTCACTACACAATCAGCTACTAACCAGCCCACTGTACATACTGAAAATGAGAGCACTGATGGAAAATCTGATGTTCAGAAAGGGAATACTGATGGAAAATCCGATGTAAATACTGATCAGCAGTCCACAGCTCAAACAGAGAAAGAATGCACAAGTACTGATACTAATGTGCATAATCAAAAGGGAGGATCAGATAGCAAAACCATTGAGCAGGAAACAAATACAGAGAAATCAGATACACAACTTGAAAGAAGCAAAACTAATGAAATTTTAGACTGGGCTGATCTTAATGTTTGATCTCAATCATGAAGCAATATGATCAATTTGCTCATCAATTAGACCTGGTGATGCGATCCCCAAGAGAAAAACTCCGATCTATGGGATGTTGAAATCATTCCTGAGCATCCTACAGGGAAAATTATATTGAATATTGAGGAAATTCATCCCCTGGATATATTCTATAGTCCTAAACATAAAGTTGTTGTGAAAAAATAGAGAAAGAGAAGAAAAATCGATCAAGGCATGTTTCCTACTTCACAGGAGGAGTTCATGAATATTGTTTACAAGAATGTTGAAGTGAATCCATCTGAGGATCACACTAAGTTGTCCCAATATGCAGGAGCATAAAGTGCTGCAATGATAGATAAAGCTATGGAGGTTTCTTAGTTAATGACCCAAAAATATCTACATGTACCTTTACTTGAAGAACAAGCTAATGAAAATCAGCAGAAGATTGCTCAATTGGAACAACACTTACAAGATCAAGAGCTCAGATCTAAAGAGCTAGAAGAATAGCTTGCCACAGAAAAGAAGAAAGTTGATGAACAGGATTTAAGAAAACAACAACAGTTGAATCAAGAAATTTCCAAGCTACAAAATTTGTTGCGAAATGAAAAGAATACGAAGATTGTGCAAGAAAAAGAATTTCAAGCAGATTTAGATAAGTTCAAGGATTTCCCTAAATTAAGTGAATTCAAATCAGAGGCTCTTGAAGTCAATAAACTGCTGTCTCAGCAGTTAAATGAATTTTGTACAAAATTAACACAAGCAGAACCATTTTGTGATATCACATCATTCTTGATCCAGGACATGATTACTCTCAGGCAAGAAATTGATGACGCTGATGAAAAGATTTCTGAATTTCTTACTTGGCAAGATACACAAAAAGGAAGAGAAGCTAATCTTCCTAAGATAGAAGAAATACATAAAGAGACCTGTTCACAGAGTGGGAACATCAGTTAATGAAAGCCGAGAGAGCTATATCAAGAGCTAGAAGCATGATGGGTAATATAACGCAATTTATCAATGACAACTTGTATGCAATTAATCTCATTTCAGATTGTGTTCCAGGCAGTTTGCCTAAAGTTAAAGAAACTGATTGCAGATGGAAAGAAGAGATAATGAATAAAAGTCAACAGATCAACAAGCTTCAAACAATATCTTGGGACAATATGTGGACCTATCTGATTAAGCCACTCAATCAACAATCAGCTATTAAATGCCTATCAAATTATGTTGATTGTTTGATTCCAGAATTCTCCGATGCCACATATGCTGGACAGTTACATTCCAAGATGAGTCATCCATCAAAAGTACAAGAAATGTTGAAAATTTGCCACCTAGCTACATCAAGCGAAAATGAAAAGCAATTAATCAGTTCCATTTTAAGATAGTATTTCTATTTTTAATTTGATAGATTGTAGCAGAAGTAGTAGGATTATGTTTTCATATAATTTCATATTTAAACCCTTCTGAGGCATTGGAGAAGGGGTCCTGAGTTGTAATATTTTTGACTTGGAGATTACATTTCTTTACTCCACTGTCTCTTATATTTTATAAAGGATCACATCTTGTGATTTTATGCGGAATTATCTTTAAAGTGTTGCATTTTTGTACCTTGGATTTGATTTTGCATCGGAATTACTGGATTAGAGTATCAGATTTCATTTGAAACCTTTCAAGATGGATAAGGTATTTTTATCTATTCACTGTTGATTTCTTTTGTCATATGATATTCGCTTTAAAATTTTCTATCATTTATATATATATTTGGTTTTCACAACGTTTCTTTAATATATCATTTTTTAGTATAATTGAAATGTTATCTTTCATAAGTATATATAGATGATATACAATGATGAATAAAATATGCTAATATAACGCTATTTAATTTCTTAAACAAAGTTATCTTTATTTGTAACTGCACAATTTCAATTAAACTTTAATACATTTTTATGGTTATTGTTAAATTGGAATAATTTTAAGTTGTATTCACATGTGATACTTGGGTTAACTTTAGAATTTCTTTATTAGTATTTAGATTAAATTACATAGTTTCATTTTAGTTATTTAGTCCCATTTTCACTCATCCAAATCAACCCATCACCAACCCATTAGTTATAAGGAAACTAGTCCTTTCAATCCAGTCGGAGCCACCATACCAAATGGATAAGGAGCTGTCCTAAGGTCCCGACTGGGTGGTCTTCCCCAATGTTTGAAGCAGAGATTTTCTATGCTTCAACATTTTTGGCGCTAGAAGGAGGGCATGAGCTATGAATGGCAAGTTCATCTTCATCCACAAGCCATTCTGAGAGCAAAAATCCCTCATTAACTTCTTCAATTTCTTCGGAATTACAAAATCCTAGAGAAGGAATTGAGAAGAATATTCAAACACCCACTACCAAAATCTCAAAACAATGAGACAATCAAAATCTTGAGTCTCCTGAATTACAAAATTTAATTCATAAATTGAAAGGATTCTCATTATCTCTAGATGAGTCTAAAATATCTGAAGGTAGTGTAAGCTCAAAATTTCTTCCTTCAAAACCTCTTACTAGGCTTCAAAGTGAAAAACTTGGTATTCCTCCGAAAGAATTCCCTTTACCTAGTAGATTTAAGACAAGAAGAACTCAATCGAAATCAGAAAGTGATATAATTTCTTCATCTCATATTCAATCACCTGTTTCCGAAACCCCAACTCAACAAAGTGCAGTTGTTTCCACATCATCTGCTCAATCATCATCAATCTCAACATCATCTATTCCAACAACTTATGTTCCGACACCACCAGTCTCTACTGCTCATTCAACAGTTGTTACAATAATGGCACAGAGACCATGGGCTAGTCCAGGGGCTGTCAACATGCCTGCACCTTTACATGATTTACCTGAAAATCCTGGAAAATGGCTTCCAAAGTTCAATCCAGAGCTTAACATTCAAGCTGAAGAACACATCAATAACTTTATGTTGGCTGTAAATTTGAATGGAGTCATAGAAGAAGATGTTGTAGTCAGACTATTCCCTTATACTCTTCATATGCTAGGATCCCGGTACTTTTATTTACCATAGATCCATACCGGTTGGGCCATTTTTGCGCATCATTTTAAGCAAATTTGGGATGATGGCATCTATTAAAACTACTTTAATCAACGTATCCTTCTCAAATTTGAAGACAACTCCAAGGAGCCCATTAAATATTTCAACGCTAGATTCAACAAACTCTGAACAAAAATCCACACAGATTCAAGACCTAGTGAACAAGTCGAAGTGAATGGTACATAACTTCTTTACCCTCAAACATAGCAATTTTTGTAGATAGAGCTGCAAAACCTACGTTAGCCGAGAATATGAAAGAGGCTATTGCAGTAGAGAAACGAATTATTTCTCTAGAAAAGAAAAATGCTATTGAGGAAAGGAAATCCAAGAAGGTCAGCTTCAAAGATGATTCGAGGAAAAAGGCCAAAGATCCATACGACATGGAAGGTTTACAAAAAGTTCTTAAAACCATGTCAAATGAAATGGTTGAAATAAAAAAACAAGTAGCTGAAACTTCTACCAAAAAACCAATCCGAAATTTCAAAAGAAATCAACTTGAGAGTAAACCTCCCAATTCAATCTCTAATGTAGAATCAGAAGAGGAAGAAGAAGAAGATACATCTCTAGTATCAGATGAAGAAGAAGAGAATGAAGAAATAGATGAATTGCATGGAATGTGGGATTTGATTCTCCCTAATTCTGATAGTGAGGTAGATCAAGAAGCCATGCCTGTAAGTACTAGGAGTAAATCTACATTGGAGCCTTTACAAACAGTTCCTAAAAATAAAATTACAACTCCAAGTACCAAAGACAAATCCCCTGCAAAGAAAACTTCTCCATTACCTACTCAAAATCAACCATTTTCTTCTAATCCTCCTACATCAACATCAAAGCCTTTGGTGGTGTCGGATCCTATGGAGTATAAAATTGTTGAAGACATGAAAAAGATTAAAGCAAACATTTCCTTACATGAACTAAGCAAATTAAAACACCAGCATAAGTTGCTATTAAAAGAATTAAATGTTGCACCAATCGCTCCTTTACCAAGTGGTGTAGTTGCAAAGGCAGCTAAAGGAACTAGTAAGCCACCAGACAAAGTAGATGCTACTGATACTGTGCTCATTGGAGAAAGATCAAATTCTCAGACTCCTCCTTTTCTTTTGACTTATGAAATGTACAATAAGAATCTGCATAATTGTTTAATCGATTATGGAGCATCCTCTAATATAATGCCTACTTCTGTTTGTGCCAAATTGAATATTGAACCACAGAAATCGGCAGTTCATATTGTTCAATTGGATCGCTCTAAAGTTCAAGTTGTAGGCGAAATCAATTCAGTTACTATCAGACTAGCTTCCGATCCTAGGATTGTCCAAAGAATTGATATTTTGATTGCAGATATTCCTGAATTTGAACAATCTAATGAGCCTGTGGCATTCAACAACAATATTCTTAGAGGTTATTCTACTGAGTCATTTCTTGGAAACTTCAAAGCACCACAATCACCCTTTTCTGTAAATAATTTTGTTTCTCAAATAGAAAATTTTTCACAATCTGATTCTTCCAGAATTGTAAATATTTCTGATATAATTATAGATAAGCCAATAGATAAATCTTTATTTTGGTCATTATATTTTGATGGATCAAAATCTAGTGATGGAGCTGGAGTAGGATGCATCTTAATTGATCCAGATGGAGAAAAAACCATGCTATCATGTAGGTTAGAATTTGAGTGTACAAATAATACTGCAGAATATGAAGCCTTGATTCAAGGACTTTATAAAGATATAGGGTTAGATGCTAAATACTTGAAAGTCTTTAGTGATTCCGAAATTTTCATAAAACAAGTTAGGAATATTATCCATTGCCTTTCAGGACATCTTAAACACTATCAAACCCTAGTACAAGATCTTACCACTCATTTTCTAGCATTTAATATTTCTTCTATTCCTAGGAATCAAAATACATCGGCTGATTTGTTAGCTAATGTTGCATCCAAACTCCTTCCTGCTGAAGATTGCAGTCCTGATAGATTTTCGATAGAATTGATTTTTCGCCCATCTGTCCCAGATAATGTCACAAATTGGAGAGTATTCTATCATGATCAAGAAATTTTGAATTTCATGACTTCAGAGAAATCATATGATGAACAAATTATTGATGAGGATGATCATGATTTACAAATTGCCTCAAAAGGTAATGAAAATCCCATTCCGAAATCTATTGTTAAATTAGAGGACTTGTATGATATTAAAGACGGATTCAAGAAAGTTACCAATGCTAAACTTCAAAGTTCCACTTTGAAGTTTGAATTAGTAAATCTTGGCTCTGACTCTAATCCTTAAAATGTTAATTTAGGACTCAATTTAACTCCAGAGGAAATGAATGCTTTCATTAAACTTCTGAGTAGGTATAAAAATATCTTTTCTTGGAATTATGATGATTTAAAAATGTATGATACTTCTGTTATTCAACACACAATTCCAATGCTTCCTGATATTAAACCTGTTGAACAGAAGTTAAGAAAGATTCATCCAAATCTCGAAGGTCAAATCAAATCAGAACTTAATAAACTTTTAAAAGCCAAAATCATTTTTCCTGTAAGGCATTCAAATTGGGTTTCCAATATGGTACCTGTAAGGAAGAATAATGGTGATATAAGAATCTGTATTGATTTTAGGAATTTAAACAAGGCATGTTTAAAAGACAATTTCCCATTGCCAACCATGGAACAGATACTTCAAAAGGCAGCTGGTTCTGAACTCATGTCCTTTCTTGATAGATTTTCAGGCTATAATCAAGTTTTAGTTCATCTAGATGACATATTGAAAACAACTTTCAGAACAAAATGGGGAACCTATGCTTATCAGAAAATTCCTTTTGGTCTAATAAATGCTGGAGCAACTTTCCAAAGATCCATGGACATAGAATTTAAAGGTCTGATCAATAGATCAGTTGTTGTTTATCTTGATGACATAACAGTATTTTCAAAAAAGAGGGCCAATCATCTACATGATCTAAAGCAAATATTTGAAAGATGTAGAAGGTTTGGTATTTCCTTAAATTCAAATAAATCTTTCTTTGCTTTGGTTGAAGGAAAACTCTTAGGATTTGTTGTATCAAAAGATGGTATATACATTGATCCAAATAGAGTGAAAGAAATTTCTGATATTTCTTTACCTCATAACAAAAAATCCATGCAATCATTTCTTGGGAAAATCAATTTTGTAAAAAGATTCATTCCCGATTTCTCTCAAATTGTTTTACCTATGCAAAATATGATCAAGAAAAATTCAGTATTCAAATGGGGGCATAAAGAGAAAGAAGCCTTTGAGGCAATCAAGCAAGCAATCATTAATGCACCAGCATTGAATACCCCTGATTTTTCTAAAGATTTTACTTTGTATACTTTGGCCACCGAAACATCCTATGCTGCTATTTTAACACAGCTCAATGATCAGAAAATTGAGGCACCAATTTCTTTCTTTAGCTCAAATCTGCAAGGAGCTGAGCTTAATTATTCCGATGTTGAAAAACAAGCCTTTTCCGTGTTTAAATCAATCAAACATTTCAGACCTTTTCTCTTGAAAACACATACAAAAATCATTGTCCCATTCTCTGCAGTGAGGCAATTATTAATTCAAAAAGAAGTAGGGGAAAAGAGAGCTAACTGGGTAACAGCCTTGCAAGAATATGATATTGATATTAAACCAGCTAAGATTGTTAGAGGACAAGGTTTTTGCAGATTATTGGCAGGAGCTCATAACATACCAGAAAATCAAGATCCAAACAATGATATTCAAGTTAGTTAGATAAGTATTACAGATTCTCAATCTAAGTATGCTGATCTCATCTATTACTAGAAAAATGGGTATGCTCCTTCTAATCTCAGCTATAAGAAGAAACGTGCTTTAATATTGAAGGCTATTAAATATGAGATCATTGATAATGTGTTATTCAGAAAGAATTATGATTCAATCCTATTAAGATGTCTTGAAAAGACTAAAGTTGAAAAGGTGTTGCAGGAATTGCATGATGGACTAGCAGGAGGTCATTTTGGAGGTGATACCATAGCTCACAAAATAATCCATGATGGTTATTATTGGCCTACCCTTTTTAAAGATACACATAATTATGTGAGGAAGTGAAAAATTTGTCAAACTGCTAGTGGAAGACAAAAGAAACCGGCTTTTCCTTTGTAACCAGTAAATATTGTGCAACCATTTGAGCAATGGGGGCTTGAAATTATTGGTGAGATACTACCTCATTCTTCCAAACAACACAAATACATCCTTACAGCAAAAAATTACTTTACAAAATGGGTAGAAGCAATCCCCTTGAAGGTAGCCAATTCTGATACAATTATTGATTTCATAGATCAATTCATCATAACCAGGTTTCGTGTACCTAACGCTCTTGTCTTTGATAATGCATCTTATTTTTCTAGAAACAGTATAATGGAATTTGCAATAAAAAGAGGTTTTAAATTGAAATATTCAGCAAATTATTATCCACAAGGTATTGGTTTAGCGGAATCCACTAACAAAAATCTTATCAAAATTATTAAAAGGACCATTGATCAAAATCAAAAGAATTGGCACAAGTCTTTAATCTTTGCACTATAGTCTGATCGTATTACTCAAAAAGCTTCAATAGGAACTTCACCTTTCAATTTGGTTTATGGAAAAGAAGTTGTAATACCGTCAAATCTAACTCTCCCATCATTATCCCTAGTACAATTCATTGAAGAAAATCCTTCTTCATCTATTCAATTGAGATATGATCAAATCCTTAAATTAGAAGAAGATAGAGATAAAGAAAAAATTATTCATGAAAAACATCAACAGCTCGTAAAATCTTCTTTTGATGCAAGTTCTACCGGCTCAAAGATTTTGTCAATTGGTGATATTGTTCTGAAATGGGATAAAGCACATGAAGAAAAAGGTAAGCATACCAAGTTTCAGAAAATGTGACTTGGACCATTTCAGATTACTGAAAAGATAGGCTCAAATACATTCATACTCAAAGATTTAACAGGAAAGAGAGAATCTCTTCCTGTAAATGGGCTTGTCTTGAACAAATTATTTTCATAAGGAGGTAACCCCTTCTTACTTGTACATATTCCTTTATGCAAAGTTTTTAATTGTTTTGCAAATAAAGGTTGTTAATAAGTCTCTAATTGACTGTTTACTATTAAGAAAATTTCTTAGGAAGAATATTATAAATATTTATTTTGTGTAAATAAGAATTTTTAAAGAGATGATCACAGTATTTGGATAGTTTAAAATAAGATGTTAAACTTTGAAAGATTATTTTAATCATTTTCATGATCTTTTGAAAACTTGAGGAAAATGTAAATCATTATAAGTTTATTGAGCAGAGAGAGGTTATCTATAAAAGTAAATATTTTTTCAAAGTCTTGGTACTCAAGAAACTCTGAAAATTTTCATCCATTGATTCTTAAGGATAAAACTAGTTCACCCCATCCATTTAAGTTGTGATTTTTTAGAATGTAATTCTAAGAAATTATACGAAAATTTTAAGAGATAAGAGGTCTCATCACGAGCCTGCTTACCATGTTCATAAGAGGTAATAAAACTGACATTACCAATACTTCATATCAAAAACAGGGTAATGGCTTATAAATATAAGACAAGGGGTCTCATCACGAGCCAACTTGTTCAGTTTAATTACAACTAGTGAATGGCATTGTTATTAACTGGCTACCAAACCAGAACAATGGCTCTTAAAAGTAAAAAATAAGTGAAAGACAAAAACATGAGATAAAATGTCTTATGAATTTATCTTTTAAAAAGTCATAATTTTAGTTGGATGGGACAATGAATAAGTTAATGGTTAAAAGGTAACCCTGTCGAGACTATGAACGTTTGCAGGCAGCAGAGGCAATGCCTATGACAATAAAATATATTACAAAAACCAGACTTGGAGAAATCCACTTACTTCATTATTAACACCAATCGAAGCTTGAGATAACCCAAAAATGTTTTTATTCTCAAGAAATTAGAAAGAAAGTGTAAGTAATTTTTATTCTTTTTCATAGTTAGATTTTATTTTTGATTATCTTAAGATAGTTTTCATTATCTTTAAACATCTTTACTTACTAGAAATATAGTATTCATTTTATTTTTTCAGAGATAACTGTTTCTTTCAGTGAATCGCCAATTGTTGTACTGTACAATAACCCTCCATTTTTCTAAAAATTTAGAATAAAATTCATTTAGAAATAGGGTCCCTTTTTTCTTCTTTTAATATAGGAATAAAAGACTTAGAAATAAAGATTCATTGTTTATCTTTGTTGCCAAGGGTGTACAAACAAATACAACATTCAAAAACTTCTGATCCGATCAAATATAAAAGACTTTATTATAGAAAATAAATCAATTGCAAAAGTCCCATGAACAGTAATCGGAAATCGGAAATCAGAAAAATCTTTGAGAGAAGCTTTACGTACATGTTCAAAATATCCAATGTGATTAGTCTAATCGCAAAAGATTTAAGTTATTATTCACATATCTCCGATGCGATGCGATTAATCGCAATCGCGTGATCGAAGAACTTTTAATAAATTCTTTTTGGTCAATTAAAAATTCTCCGATTGCGACGCGCTTTATTATAAAACACTTTTCAAAAGGAAATAAACGTTTGTTTCGCTTAAATAAGAAGACTCTCTATATGGTAGACCCCACCATATCGCAATCGGAAATCGAAGAAAACCATTGATAATTCTTTTCGATTGAAACTCTCCGATGTGATATACCACCATGTAATCGGAAATCGGAGACATTTGCAATCACAATCAGCAATCGGAGAAATCTGTATTGTGATATCTATGTACCATTTTGAATACTTCCGATGCGATTGACATTTAATACATTACATTCATCACATTGGAGGAATTAAAAAATAGGTAATTTTATAATATTTCACAAGCGCCAAATCTTCAATTGTACGTTCAACATTCAATAACAAATCAAATGATTATTGGTTTACGATTCTGTTTTGAATACGTGAGTGTGACCCAAACAAAATATTTAAGTGTTACACGGATTTAATAAATAATGAATCATGAACCCATAATTTTTATAATCGTTCTTTTCAATTGCTTGTTTATCACGACTAAGAGTTTATTGCCTTGCAGAATCAAAGAACGCCAAATCCTATCATTCGCAAGCCGAGAGAAACAATATCAGACACGGAAATGTCGAATAGAACAAGGAGAATGAAGACTGTTGTTGCAGCTAAGTTTGTTGAGAGCCCTACATTCTCGAAGGAAAAACCAGTAAAGCTGAAGCTAGTTACAGATACATCATGTCAAGGGCTAGGAAAAATGACATGGGAAGAAGTTTATAATTTGATTGAGAGTGAAAACCCTAAAGTCACATCGAATTGCAGCCAGAGCAAACATCATTCCTTATTATGATGTGATTCGATGGGTCATCGATAGTGTAGAAATTAAGGATAGAATGTTTATTTCAGCTTCTGGAACATCTTTTGGATCATTCAATGCAGAAGACCTCAAACAAATGTATCATCTCCCTGATCCGTAGAAGGTCTATAATAAAGAATTTGTCAAAGAGTTTGCTGACAGTAATAAATTTCAATCCGAACCTATCAAAGATTCGCGGAAAAATCCTGAGAAACAAAAAAATGAATCATCCGGTATGTATTCAGTAGATTCTCTTTCACCCCCATACTACTATTCCGCTGCTATGATGTGTAGATTATTTGGCAATAACAATTCTGCTAGGTTTTCTATACAAAAGATTCCTTTAATCCTAGCTGCCGTCAATTCCGAAATTATGGACTGGGCTGTTATTCTTTCTGATAGGATAGCTAATAGGATTCTCGAATACAGACAAGATAAAATCGCTGGAAATACCACTCCCTTTTTCTTCTGTGCTTATGTTGTAGACACTCTTTGTTTTAATTCTAAGTTTCCCTTGTTAGGATGGAAATGGACTGCCAAATATCCCATCCCGATTCATATATATCATAAAATCCTTTGGAAAGTTCATTTCAAAGATCATGTGTATAAAATATGTCATGGTGTCCTTATTCCAGTCTTTCAAACCATTTTTAATCGCTTTCCCCCTAAATTCTCCGACAAAGCTAAAGCTCACTTATCCTCAATAGGAGATTGGTTTGGAGAAGAAAAATTCATGTATGTCAGGATTTTTGGGAGTATAGTGGAACCCCATGTTCTCCCTCTTTTTGTTCTAGATAAACTTCTAGCCCAGGAAAAATTCCTATCAATTGACAGTTGAAGGAATGTCCAGAGCTCTGAGTAATAGCAAGAAAAGAATGTGGCCATCGTTTCCATTCAATTGTGGACATTTTACTTTGAATGATTTCAAGCATGCAGAAAAGGAAGTCGCCAAAATAAAGGGTTTTAAATTGGCAACAATCCCAGGGAGACAATATGATCCACAAAAGATAGCTTTTAATGTTACTTCTTCAGTTTCGATTGCTCGGTTAGAGCATGAGCCGGATGAATTTGATGATTTGTTTGTTTCATTAAATGACTTTTCTCAAGTTTATAATTTGGCCAAGTCCAAATTCCAGAAAGAAGAAATGAATAAATTTATGCTATTTAGAAGTCAAAGATGGTTGAAAGTTCCTCTAGACCAATTGAGAATTCCTATACAAGGGTCAGAAACAGAGGATACATCTGGCAAAACACCAGGAGAAACATCTACCAGTAAATTCACTACAGAATCGGCTACTAACCAGCCCACTGTACATACTGAAAAGGTGAGCACTGATGGAAAATCTGATGTTCAGAAAGGGAGTACTGATGGAAAATCCGATGTAAATACTGATCAGCAGTCCACAACTCAAACAGAGAAAGAATGCACAAGTACTGATACTAATGTGCATAATAAAAAGGGAGGATCAGATAGCAAAACCATTGAGCAGGAAACAAATACAGAGAAATCAGATACACAACTTGAAAGAAGCAAAACTAATGAAATTTTAGACTCTGCTGATCTTAATGTTTCATCTCAATTGTTGAAGCAATATGATCAATTTGCTCATCAATTAGGACTGCAGGATAATCTTGAAGAAAAAAATCTAGAAGATCGGGATGTTGAAATCATTCCTGAACATCCTATAGGACAAATTGTGTTGAAAATTGAGAAGATCCCTCCTCTGGATGTATTCTATAGCCCTAAACATAAGGTTGTTGTTAAAAAACAGAGAAAAAGAAGGAAGATGGATCAAGACACAATTTTTGCTTCACAGGAAGAATTCATGAGTATTGTTTATAATAATGCCGAAGTGAATCCATCTGAGGATCTCACTAAGTTATCCCAATATGCAGGAGCATACAGTGCTGTGACAATAGATAAAGCTGCAGAAGTTTCTCAGTTGATGACTCAGAAAGATCTACATCTAGCTTTAATTAAAAAACAAGCTAATGAAAATCAGTAGAAGATTGCTCAATTTGAACAGCAATTTCAAAATCAGGAACTCAGAATTAAAGAGCTAGAAGAGCAGATGACCACAGAAAAGAATAAATTTGATGAAAAAACTATAAACAAACAGCAACAGATGAATCAAGAAATTTCAAAGTTACAAAATTTGTTGCAAGATGAGCAAAATAAAAAGATTTTACAAGAAAAAGAATTTCAAGCAGCTTTAGACAAATTCAAGGATTTTCCCAAATTAAATGAATTCAAAACAGAAGCTCTTGAAGCCAATAAACTGCTATCTCAACAGGTAAATATTTTTTGTACGAAATTAACTCAAACAGAGCCATTTACTGATATCACATCATCTTTAATACAAGACATAGTTACTCTCAGGCAAGAGATCGATGATGCCGTTGAAAAGATTTCTGAATTTCTTATTTGGCAAGATACAGAGAAGGGAAAAGAAGCTAATCTACCTCGGATAGAAGAAAGACATAAGGAAATCTTGTTTACAGAGTGGGAGCACCAGTTGATGAAAGCCGAGAGAGCTATATCAAGAGCTAGAAGTATGATGAGTAATATAACACAATTTATCAATGACAGCTTGTATGCATGTAATCTCATTTCAGATTGTGTTCCATGCAGTTTACTCAAAGTCAAAGAAATTGATCGCATATGGAAAGAAGAAATGATGAATAAAAATCAACAGATCAATAAGCTTCAAACAATATCTTGGGATAATATGTGGACCTATCTGATTAAGCCACTCAATCAAAAATCAGCTATTAAATGCCTATCAAATGCTGTTGATTGTTTGATTCCAGAATTCTTCGATGCCACATACGCTGGACAGTTACATTCCAAGATGAGTCATCCATCAGAAGTACAGGAAATGTTGAAAATTTTCCACCTGGCTACATCGAGCGAGAAGGAAAAGCAATGAATCAGTTCCATTTTAAGATAGTATTTATGTTTTTAATTTGATAGATTGTAGCAGTAGTAGTAGGATTCTGTTTGCATGTAATTTCATATTTAAACCCTTCTCATGCATTTAGAGAAGGGTCCTGAATTGTAATATTTTTGACTTGGAGATTACATTTCTATACTCCATTGCCTCTTATATTTTATAAAGGATCACATCTGGTGATTTTATGCAGAATTATCTTTAAAGTGTTGCATTTCTATACCTTGGATTTGATTTTTCATCTGAATTACTGGATTAGAGTATCAGATTTCATTCGAAAGCTTTCAAGATGGATAAGGTATTTTTATCTATTCACTGTTGATTTCTTTTGTCATATGATATTCGCTTTAAAATTTGCTATCATTTATATATATTTGGTTTTCACAACGTTTCTTTATATATCATTTTTTATCATAATTGAAATGTTATCTTTCATAAGTGTATGTAGATGATATATAATGATGAATACAATACGCTAATATAACTCTGTTTAATTTCTTAAACAGAGTTATCTTTATTTGTTTCTGCACATTTCAATTAAACGATAATACATTTTTATGGTTATTGTTTAATTAGAACAATTTTAAGTTGTATTCACATATCATACCCGGGTTAACTTTAGAATATTTTTATTATTATTTAGATTAAATTAGATAGTTTCATTTTAGTTATTTAGTCCCATTTTCACTCATCCAAATCAACCCATCACCAAACCATTAGTTATAAGGAAACTGGTCCTTTCAATTCAGTCGAAGCCACCATACCAAACGGATAAGGAGTTGTCCTAAGGTCCCGACCGGGTGGTTTTCCCCAATGTTTGAAGCAGAGATTTTCTAGGCTTCAACATTTTTGGCGCTAGAAGGAGGGCATGAGCTATGAATGGCAAGTAAATCTTTATCCACAGGCCATTCTGAGAGCAAAACACCCTTATTAACTTCTTCAATTTCTTCTGAATTACAAAATCCTGGAGAAGGAATTGAGAAGAGTATTCATACACCCACTACCAAAATCTCAAAACAATCAGACAATCAAAATCCTGAGTCTCCTGAATTACAAAATTTAATTCATAACTTGAAAGGATTCTCATTATCTCTAGATGAGTCTGAAATATCTTAACGTAGTGTAAGCTCAAAATTTGTTCCTTCAAAACCTCTTACTAGGCTTCAAAGTGAAAAACTTGGTATTCCTCCGAAAGAATTCACTTTACCTAGTAGAGTCAAGACAAGAAGAACTCAATCGGAATCAGTAAGTGATATAAGTTCTTCATCTCATATTCAATCATCTGTTTCCGAAAACACAACTCAACAAAGTGCAGTTGTTTCCACGTCATCTGCTCAATCATCATCAATCTCAACATCATCTATTCCAACAACTTCTGTTCCGACACCACCAGTATCTACTACTTCTTCAACAGTTGTTACAGTAATGGCTAGACCATGGGCTAGTCCAGGGGCTGTCAACATGCCTGCATCTTTACATGATTTACCTGACAATCCTGGAAAATGGCTTCCAAAGTTCAGTCCAGAGCTTAACATTCCAGCTGAAGAACACATCAATAACTTTATGTTGGCTGTAAATTTGAATGGAGTCGTAGAAGAAGATGTTGTAGTCAGACTATTCCCTTATACTCTTCAAGGGGCAACAGGATCCTGGTACTTTTCATTACCTTCGGGATCCATAACAAGTTGGGCCATTTTTGCAGATCATTTTTTAACTAAATTTGGAGATGACAGATCAATAGCTACTTTAATCAACGATCTCTCAAATTTGAAGACAGAACCCAAGGAGCCCATTAAATATTTCAACGCTAGATTCAACAAACTCTTGAACAAAATCCACACAGATTCAAGACCTAGTGAACAAGTCGGAAGTGAATGGTACATAACTTCTTTACCCTCAAACATAGCAATTTTTGTAGATAGAGCTGCAAAACCTACGTTAGCCGAGAATATGAAAGAGGCTATTGCAGTAGAGAAACGAATTATTTCTCTAGAAAAGAAAAATGCTATTGAGGAAAGGAAATCCAAGAAGGTCAGCTTCAAATATGATTCGAGGAAAAAGGCCAAAGATCCATACGACATGGAAGGTTTACAAAAAGTTCTTAAAACCATGTCAAATGAAATGGTTGAAATAAAAAAACAAGTAGCTGAAACTTCTACCAAAAAACCAATCTGAAATTTCAAAAGAGATCAACTTGAGACTAAACCTCCCAATTCAATCTCTAATGTAGAATCAGAAGAGGAAGAAGAACAAGATACATCTCTAGTATCAGATGAAGAAGAAGAGAATGAAGAAATAGCTGAATTGCATGGAATGTGGGATTTTATTCTCCCTAATTCTGATAGTGAGGTAGATCAAGAAGCCATGCGTGTAAGTACTAGGAGTAAATCTACATTGGAGCCTTTACAAACAGTTCTTAAAAAGAAAATTACAACTCCAAGTACCAAAGACAAATCCCCTGCAAAGAAAACTTCTCCATTACCTACTCAAAATCAGTCATCTTCTTCTAATCCTCCTACATCAACATCAAATACTTTGGTGGTGTCGGATCCTATGGAGTATAACATTGTTGAAGACATGAAAAAGATTAAAGCAAACATTTCTTTACATGAACTCAACAAATTAAAACACCAACAGAAGTTGCTATTAAAAGAATTAAATGTTGCACCAATCGCTCATTTACCAAGTGGTGTAGTTGCAAAAGCAGCTAAAGGAACTGGTAAGCCACCAGACGAAGTAGATGCTACTGATACTGTGCTCATTGGGGAAAGATGAAATTCTCAGACTCCTCCTTTTCTTTTGACTTATGAAATGTACAATAAGAATCTGCATAATTGTTTAATCCATTCTGGAGCATCCTCTAATATAATGCCTACTTCTGTTTGTGCCAAATTGAATATTGAACCACAGAAATCGGCAGTTCATATTGTTCAATTGGATCGCTCTAAAGTTCAAGTTGTAGGCGAAATCAATTCAGTTACTATCAGACAAGCTTCCGATCCTAGGATTGTCCAAAGAATTGATATTTGATTGCAGATATTCCTGAATTCTATGGATTAGTTTTAAGCAGGGACTGGTCTGCAAAACTTAATAGTTATATCGCAACTGATTATTCACATATGTGGCTTCCTTACAAAGGGAAACCAAATCAAATCAAAGTTGAACGAGAAAACCATATGATGCATACTGTCACTGAATTTGAACAATCTAATGAGCCTGTGGCATTCAACAACAATATTCTTGGAGGTTATTCTGCTGAGTCATTTCTTGGAAACTTCAAAGCACCACAATCACCCTTTTCTGTAAATACTTTTGTTTCTCAAATAGAAATTTTTTCACAATCTGATTCTTCTAGAATTGTAAATATTTCTGATATAATTATAGATAAGCCAATAGATAAATCTTTATTTTGGTCATTATATTTTGATGGATCAAAATCTAGTGATGGAGCTGGAGCAGGATGCATCTTAATTGATCCAGATGGAGAAAAAACCATGCTATCATGTAGGTTAGAATTTGAGTGTACAAACAATACTGCAGAATATGAAGCCTTGATTCAAGGACTTTATAAAGCTATAGGGTTAGATGCTAAATACTTGAAAGTCTTTGGTGATTCCGAAATTGTCATAAAATAAGTTAGGAATACTATCCATTGCCTTTCAGGACATCTTAAACACTATCAAACCCTAGTGCAAGATCTTACCACTCATTTTCTAGCATTCAATATTTCTTCTATTCCTAGGAATCAAAATACATCAGCTGATTTGTTAGCTAATGTTGCATCCAAACTCCTTCCTGCTGAAGATTGTAGTCCTGATAGATTTTCAGTAGAATTGATTTTTCGCCCATCTGTTCCAAATAATATCACAAATTGGAGAGTATTTTACCATGATCAAGATATTTTAAATTTCATGACTTTAGAGAAATCATATTATGAACAAATTATTGATGAGGATGATCATGATTTACAAATTTCCTCAAAAGGTAATGAAAATCCCATTCCAAAATCTGTTGTTAAATTAGAGGACTTATATGGTATTAAAGACAGATTCAAGGAAGTCACTAATGCTAAACTTCAAAGTTCCACTTTGAAGTTTGAATTAATAAATCTTGGTTCTGACTCTAATCCTCAAAATGTTAATTTAGGACTCAATTTAACTCCAGAGGAAAGGAATGCTTTCATTAAACTTCTTAACAAATATAAAAATGTTTTTGCTTGGAATTATGATGATTTAAAAACGTATGATACTTCGGTTATTCAACACACAATTCCAATGCTTCCTGATATTAAACCTGTTCAACAGAAGTTAAGAAAGATTCATCCAAATCTCGAAGGTCAAATCAAATCAGAACTTAATAAACTTTTAAAAGCCAAAATCATTTTTCCTGTAAGGAATTCCAATTGGGTTTCCAATATGGTACCTGTAAGGAAGAAGAATGGTGATATAAGAATCTGTATTGATTTTAGGAATTTAAACAGGGCATGTTTAAAAGACAATTTCCCATTGCCAACCATGGAACAGATACTTCAAAAGGTAGCTGGTTCTGAACTCATGTCCTTTCTTGATGGATTTTCAGGCTATAATCAAGTTTTAGTTCATCTAGATGACATATTGAAAACAAATTTCAAAACAAAATGGGGAACCTATGCTTATCAGAAAATGTCTTTTGGTCTAATAAATGCTGGAGAAACTTTCCAAAGAGCCATGGACATAGCATTTAAAGGTCTGATCAATAGATCAGTTGTTGTTTATCTTGATGACATAACAATATTTTCAAAAAAGAGAGCCAATCATCTACATGATCTAAATCAAATATTTGAAAGATGTAGAAGGTTTGGTATTTCCTTAAATCCAAAGAAATATTTCTTTGCTTTGGATGAAGGAAAACTCTTAGGATTTGTTGTGTCAAAAGATGGTATATACATTGATCCAAATAGAGTGAAAGAAATTTCTGATACTTCTTTACCTCATAACAAAAAATCAATGCAATCATTTCTTAGGCAAATCAATTTTGTAAAAAGATTCATTCCTGATTTTTCTCAAATTGTTTTACCTATGAAAAATATGATCAAGAAGAATTCAGTATTAAAATGGGGGCATAAAGAAAAAGAAGCCTTTGAGGCAATCAAACAATCGATTATTAATGCACCAGAATTGAATACCCCTGATTTTTCTAAAGATTTTACTTTGTATACTTTGGCCACCGAAACATCATATGCTGCGGTTTTAACACAGCTCAATGATCAGAAAATTGAGGCACCAATTTCCTTCTTTAGCTCAAATCTACAAGGAGCTGAGCTGAATTATTATGATGTTGAAAAACAAGCCTTTGTCGTGTTTAACTTAATCAAACATTTCAGACCTTTTCTCTTGAAAAGACATACAAAAATCATTGTCCCATTCTCTGCAGTGAGGCAATTATTAATTCAAAGAGAAGTAGGAGAAAAGAGAGCTAACTGGGTAACAGCCTTGCAAGAATATGATATTGATATTAAACCAGCTAAGATTGTTAGAGGACAAGGTTTTTGCAGATTATTGGCAGGAGCTCATAATATACCAGAAAATCAAGATCCAAACAATGATATTTAAGTTAGTCAGATAAGTATTACAGATTATGAATCTCAGTATGTTGATCTTATATATTACTTGAAAAATAGGTATGCTCCTTCTAATCTCAGCTATACGAATAAACGTGCTTTAAGATTGAAGGCTATTAAATATGAGATCATTGATAACGTGTTATTCAGAAAGAATTATGATTCAATCCTATTAAAATGTCTTGAAAAGACTGAAGCTGAAAAGGTGTTGCAGGAATTGCATGATGGAGCAGCAGGAGGTCATTTTGGAGGTGATACCACAGCTCACAAAATAATTCATGCTGGTTATTACTCGCCTACCATTTTTAAAGATACGCATGATTATGTGAGGAAGTGCAAAATTTGTCAAACTGCTAGTGGAAGACAAAAGAAACCAACTTTCCCTTTGCAACCAGTAAATATTGAGCAACCATTTGAGCAATGGGGGCTTGACGTTATTGGTGAGATAGTACCTCATTCTTCCAAACAACACAAATACATCCTTACAGCAACAGATTACTTTACAAAATGGGTAGAAGTAATCCCTTTGAAGGTAGCCAATTCTGATACAATTATTGATTTCATAGATCAATTCATCATAACCAGGTTTGGTGTACCTAACGCTCTTGTCTTTGATAATGCATCTTATTTTTCTGGAAACAGTATAATGGAATTTGCAATAAAAAGAGGTTTTAAATTAAAATATTTAGCAAATTATTATCCACAAGGTAATGGTTTAGCTGAATCCACTAACAAAAATCTTATCAAGATTGTTAAAAGGACCATTGATCAAAATCAAAAGAATTGGCACAAGTCTTTAATCTTTGCACTATGGGCTGATCGTATTACTCAAAAAGCTTCAATTGAAACTTCAACTTTCAATTTGGTTTATGGAAAAGAAGTTGTAATACCATCAAATTTAGCTCTTCCATCATTAGCCCTAGTACAATTTATTAAAGAAAATCCTTCTTCATCCATTCAATTGAGATATGATCAAATTCTTAAACTAGAAGAAGATAGAGATAAAGCAAAAATTATTCATGAAAAACATCAAAAACTTGTAAAATCTTCTTTTGATGCAAGTTCTACCGGCTCAAAGATTTTGTCAATTGGTGATCTTGTTATGAAATTGGATAAAGCACATCAAGAAAAAGGTAAGCATACCAAGTTTCAGAAAATGTGGCTTGGACCATTTCAGATTGCTGAAAAGATAGGCTCAAATACGTTCATACTCCAAGATTTAACAGGAAAGAAAAAATCTCCTCATGTAAATGGGCTTGTCTTGAAGAAATTCTTTTCATAAGGAGGTAACCCCTTCTTACTTGTACATATTCCTTTCTGTAGAGATTTTAATCATTTTGCAAATAAAGATTGTTAATAACTCTCTAATTGACTGTTTACTATTAAGAAAATTTCTTAGGAAGAATATTATAAATATTTATTTTGTGTAAATAAGATTTTTAAGAAATGATCACAATTTTAGATAGTTTTAAATAAGATGTTAAACTTTGAAAGATTATTCCAATTATTTGCATGATCTTTTGAAAACTTGAGGAGAATGTAAATCATTATAATTTTATTGAGAAGAGAAAGGTTATCCATAAAAGTAAAGATTTTTCAAAGTCCTGGTACTCAAGAAACTCTGAGAATTGTCATCCATTGATTCTTAAGGATAAAACTAGTTCACCCCATCCATTTAAGTTGTGATTTTTTAGAATGTAATTCTAAGAAATTATACAAAAATTTTAAGGGATAAGAGGTCTCATCACGAGCCTGCTTACCATGTTCATAAGAAGTAATAAAATTGACATTACCAATACTGCATATCAAAACAGGGTAATGGCTTATAAATATAAGAAAAGGGGTCTCATCACGAGCCAACTTGTTCAGTTTAATTACAACTAGTGAATGGAATTGTTATTAACTGGCTACCAAACCAGAACAATGGCTCTTAAAAAATTAAAAAATAAGTAAAAGAAAAAAAACATGAGATAAAATGTCTTATGAATTTATCTTTTAAAAAGTCATAATTTTAGTTGGATGAGACAATGAATAAGATAATGGTTAAAAGGTAACCCTGTCAAAACTATGAACATTTGCAGGCAGCAGAGGCAATGCCTATGACAATAGAGTATATTACAAAAACCAGACTTTGAGAAATCAACTTACTTCATTATTAACACCAATCAAAGCTTGAGATAACCCAAAAATGTTTTTATTCTCAAGAAATTAGAAAGAAATTGTAAGTAATTTTTATTCTTTTTCATAGTTAGATTTTATTTTTGATTATCTTAATATAGTTTTCATTATCTTTAAAAATCTTTACTTACTAGGAATATAATATTCATTTTATTTTTTCAGAGATAACTGTTTCTTTCAGTGAATCGCCAATTGTTGTATTGTACAACAACCCTCCCTTTTTCTAAAAATTTAGAATAAAATTCATTTAGAAATAGGGTCCCTTTTTTCTTCTTTTAATATAGGAATAAAAGACTTAGAAATAAAGATTCATTGCTTATCTTTGTTGCCAAGGGTGTACAAACAAATACAACTTTCAAAAACTTCCGATCCGATCAAATATAAAAGACTTTATTATAGAAAATAAATCAATTGCAAAAGTCCCATGAACAGTAATCGGAAATCGGAAATCGGAAAAATCTTTGAGAGAAGCTTTACATACATGTTCAAAATCTCCGATGCGATTAGGCTAATCGCAAATCTTCAATCGCAAAAGATTTAAGTTATTCATTCACATATCTCCGATGTGATGCGATTAATCGCAATCGCGTGATCGGAGAACTTTTAATAAATTCTTTTTGGTCAATTGAAAATTCTCCGATTGCGACGCGCTTTATTATAAAACACTTTTCAAAAGGAAATAAATGTTTGTTTCACTTAAATAAGAAGACTCTCTATATGGTAGACCCCACCATATCGCAATCAGAAATCGGAGAAAACCATTGATAATTCTTTTCGATTGAAACTCTCCGATGTGATATACCACCATGTAATCAGAAATCGGAGACGTTTGCAATCACAATCGACAATTGGAGAAATATGTATTGTGATATCTATGTACCATTTTGAATACTTCCGATGCGATTGACATTTAATACATTACATTCATCACATTGGAGGAATTAAAAAAAAGGTAATTTTATAATATTTCACAAGCACCAAATCTTCAATTGTACGTTCAGCATTCAATAAAAAATCAAATGATTATTGGTTTACGATTCTTTTTTTAATACGTGAGTGTGACCCAAACAAAATATTTAAGTGTTACACTGATTTAATAAATAATGAATCATGAACCCATAATTTTTATAATCGTTCTTTTCAATTGCTTGTTTATCACGACTAAGAGTTTATTGCCTTGCAGAATCAAAGAACACCAAATCCTTTCATTCGCAGGCTGAGAGAAACAATATCAAACACGGAAATGTCGAAGAGAACAAGGAGAATGAAGATTGTTGTTGCAGCTAAGTTTGTTGAGAGCCCTACAGTCTCGAAGGAAAAACCAGTAAAGTTGAAGCTAGTTACAGATACATCATGTCAAGGGCTAGGAAAAATGACATGGGAAGAAGTTTATAATTTGATTGAGAGTGAAAACCCTAAAGTCACAGTAGCAAAGGTATCAGTTCCGGATGAAGATAACTCAGATTCTGACTCTGAGATTACTGAGAGAACTCTTGCGAATTCATTCCTACATCGAATTGCAGCTAGAGCAAACATCATTCCTTATTATGATGTGATTCGATGGGTCATCGATAGTGTAGAAATTATCTCCTTTGGGCTAAAATTCGCCCCTAAAATTTTCCTTGGTTTCATCTTCACGATCACTTGAAGGTTTATAACAAAGAATTTCTTGATAAAAATAAGGTTCAATACGAACCTATCAAAGAATGGAGAAAAAATCCTGAGAAGCACAAAAATGAATCATCCGGTATGTATTCAGTAGAATCTCTCTTACCCCCGTATTGCTATGCCACTGCCATGATGTGTAGATTATTTGGTAATGACAATTCTGCTAGGTTTTCAATACAAATGGTTCCTTTAATCCTATCTGCTATCAATTCCGAAATTATGGACTGGGCTGTCATCCTTTCTGATAGGATAGCTAAAAGGATTCTCGAGTATAGAAAAGATAAAAACGCCGGAAATGCCACCCCCTTTTTCTTCTGTGCTTATATTCTAGACGCTCTTTGTTTTAATTCTGAGTTTCCCTTGTTAGGATGGAAATGGATTGCTAAAGATCCCACTCCGATTCATATATATCATAAACTCCTTTGGAAAATTCATTTCAAAGATCATGTGTATAGAATATGTCATGGTTTCCTTATTCCAGTCTTTCAAACCATTTTCAATCGCTTTCCCCCTAGATTCTCCGACAAAGCTAAAGCTGACTTATCCTCAATAGGAGATTGGTTTGGAGAAGAAAAATTCACATATGTCAGGATTTTCGGGAGTATTGTGGAACCCCATGTTCTCCCTCTTTTTGTTCCAGATAAACTTCTAGCCCAGGAAATCTCCTATCAATTACAGTTGAAGGAATGTCCAGATCTCTGAGCAATAGTAAGAAAAGAATGTGGCCATCGTTTCCATTCAATTGTGGACATTTTACTTTGAATGATTTCACGCATGCAGAAAAAGAAGTCGCCAAAATAAAGGGTTTTAAATTGGCAACAATCCCGGGGAGACAATATGATCCACAAAAGATAGCTTTTAATGTTACTTCTTCAGTTTCGATTGCTCGGTTCGAGCATGAACCGGATGAATTTGATGATTTGTTTGTTTCATTAAATGACTTTTCTCAAGTTTATAATTTGGCCAAGTCCAAATTCCAGAAAGAAGAAATGAATAAATTTATGCTATTTAGAAGTCAAATATTTTTGAAATTTCCTCTAGACCAACTGAGAATTCCTATACAAGGGTCAGAAACAGAGGATACATCTGGCAAAACAGTAGGAGAAACATCTACCAGTAAAGTCACTACACAATCAGCTACTAACCAGCCCATTGTACATACTGAAAAGGTGAGCACTGATGGCAAACCTGATGTTCAGAATGGGAATACTGATGGAAAATTCGATGTAAATACTGATCAGCAGTCCACAGCTCAAACAGAGAAAGAATGCACAAGTGCTGATACTAATGTGCATAATAAAAAAGGAGGATCAGATAGCAAAACCATTGAGCAGGAAACAAATACAGAGAAATCGGATACACAACTTGGAGGAAACAAAACTACTGAGAAAATAGTAGACTCTGTTGATCTTAATGTTTCCTCACAATTGTTGAAACAATATAATCAATTTGCTCATCAATTAGGACTGCAGGATAATCCTGAAGAGAAAAATCCAGAAGATCAGGATGTTGAAATCATTCCTGAACATCCTACAGGAAAAATTGTGTTGAAAATTGAGGAGATCCCTCCTCTGGATGTATTCTATAGCCCTAAACATAAGGCTGTTGTTAAAAAACAGAGAAAAAGAAGGAAGATGGATCAGGACACAATTTTTGCTTCACAGGAAGAATTCATGAGTATTGTTTATAAGAATGCTGAAGTGAATCCATCTGAGGATCTCACTAAGTTATCCCAATATGCAGCAGCATACAGCGCTGCGACAATAGATAAGGCTGCAGAGGTTTCTCAGTTAGTGACCCAAAAATATCTCCATATAGCTTTACTTGAAGAACAAGCTAATGAAAATTAGCAGAAGATTTCTCAATTGGAACAACAATTAAAAGATCAAGAGCTCAGATCTAAAGAGCTAGAAGAACAGCTTGCCACAGAAAAGAAGAAATTTGATGAACAGGCTTTAAGAAAACAGCAACAGTTGAATCAAGAAATTTCCAAACTGCAAAGTTTATTGCAAAATGAGAAGAATACGAAGATTGTGCAAGAAAAATAATTTCAAGCAGCTTTAGATAAGTTTAAGGATTTCCCTAAATTGAGTGAATTCAAATCCGAGGCTCTTGAAGTCAATAAACTGCTGTCTCAGCAGTTAAATGAATTTTGTACAAAATTAACACAAGGAGAACCATTTTGTGATATCACATTATCCTTGATCCAGGACATGATTACTCTCAGGCAAGAAATTGATGAAGCTGATGAAAAGATTTCTGAATTTCTTACTTGGCAAGATACAACAAAAGGAAGAGAAGCTAATCTTCCTAAGATAGAAGAAGACATAAAGATATCATGTTTACAGAGTGGGAACATCAGTTAATGAAAGCCGAGAGAGCTATATCAAGAGCTAGAAGCATGATGGGTAATATAACGCAATTTGTCAATGACAGCTTGTATGCAATTAATCTCCTTTCAGATTGTGTTCCAGGCAGTTTGCCTAAAGTTAAAGAAACTGATTGCAGATGGAAAGAAGAAATAATGAATAAAAGTCAACAGATCAACAAGCTTCAAACCATATCTTGGGACAATATGTGGACTTATCTAATTAAGCCACACAATCAACAAGTAGCTATTAAATTCCTATCAAATGTTGTTGATTGTTTGATTCCAGAATTCTCTGATGCCACGTACACTGGACAGTTACATTCCAAGATGAGTCATCCATCGAAGGTCTAGGACATGCTGAAAATTTGCAACTTGGTTACATTGAATGAGAAGCAAAAACAATGAATAAGTTCCCCAAAAGATAGCATTTTTATTTTTAGTTGATAGATTGTAGCAGTAGTAGTAGGATTCTGTTTTCATGTAATGTCATATTTAAACCCCTCTCATGCATTGGAGAAGGGGTCCTGAGTTGTAATATTTTTGACTTGGAGATTACATTTCTGTACTCCACTGGCTCTTATATTTTATAAAGGATCACATCTGGTGATTTTATGCGGAATTATTTTTAAAGAGTTGCATTTCTGTACCTTGGATTTGATTTTGCATTGGAATTACTGGATCAGAGTATCAGATTTCATTTGAAACTTTCAAGATGGATAAGGTATTTTTATCTATTCACTATTAATTTCTTTTGTTATATGATATTCTCTTTTAAATTTTCTATCATTTATATATATTTCGTTTTCATAATATTTCTCTATATATCATTTTTTAGTATATTAGAAATATTCACTTTTCATAAATGTATGTAAGATGATATACAATGATGAATACAATATGCTAATATAACTCTATTTAAATTCTTAAACAGAGTTATCTTTATTTGTTACTGCACAATTTCAATTAAACTTTAATACATTTTTATGGTTATTGTTCAATTGGAATAATTTTAAGTTGTATTCACATATGATACCCGGGTTAGTTTTAGAATTTCTTTATCAGTGTTTAGATTAAATTAGGTAGTTCTATTTCAGTCATTTAGTCCCATTTTCACTCATCCAAATCAACCCATCACCAACCCATTAGTTATAAGGAAACTGGTCCTTTCAATCCAGTCGGAGCCACCATACCAAACGGATAAGGAGCTATCCTAAGGTCCCGACCGGGTGGTTTTCCCCAATGTTTGAAGCAGAGATTTTCTAGGCTTCAACATTTTTGGCGCTAGAAGGAGGGCTTGAGCTATGAATGGCAAGTAAATCTTTATCCACAAGCCATTCTGAGAGCAAAACACCCTCATCAACTTCTTCAATTTCTTCTGAAATACAAAATCCTATAGAAGGAATTGAGAAGAATATTCAGACACCCACTACCAAAATCTCAAAACAATCAGACAACCAAAATCCTGAGTCTCCTGAAGTACAAGATTTAATTCATAAATTGAAAGGATTCTCATTATCTCTAGAAGAGTCTGAAATATCTGAAGGTAGTGTAAGCTCAAAATTTGTTCCTTCAAAACCTCTTACTAGGCTACAAAGTGAAAAACTTGGTATTCCTCCGAAAGAATTCCCTTTAACTAGTAGAGTCAAAACAAAAAGAACTCAATCAGAATCAGAAAGGGATATAAGTTCTTCATCTCATATTCAATCACCTGTTTCCGAAACCCCAACTCAACAAAGTGCAGTTGTTTCCACATCATCTGCTCAATCATCATCAATCTCAACATCATCTATTCCAAAAACTTCTGTTCCGACACCACCAGTCTCTACTACTCCTTCAACAGTTGTTACAACAATGGCACAGAGACCATGGGCTAGTCCAGGGGCTGTCAACATGCCTGCACCATTACATGATTTACCTGACAATCCTGGAAAATGGCTTCCAAAATTCAGTCCAGAGCTTAACATTCAAGCTGAAGAACACATCAATAACTTTATGCTGGCTGTAAATTTGAATGGAGTTGTAGAAGAAGATGTTGTAGTTAGACTATTCCCTTATACTCTTCAAGGGGCAACAAGATCCTGGTACTTTTCATTACCTTCAGGATCCATAACAAGTTGGGCTATTTTTGCAGATCATTTTTTAACCAAATTTGGAGATGACAGATCGATAGCTACTTTAATCAACGATCTCTCAAATTATTCTCAATAACTTGACTCCAAAAGAAGAAAAGAGATATGAACGCCTTAGAAATAAGCCACTTCGAGGGGCAACCTCCAATACATTACATAAATGAACAATTCTTGGATGATACAATTCACAAAACCTCCTTTCTATATATAGGAGTCCATGGGGCCATAATGTAATCCTAGTGGGCCACAATGTAATCCTAGCCGACCTAACAATAATAATTTAAGGGCACAATAATAACAAAATGAGGGTTACAAGGGTACGATAATAACAATAAGGGGGTTACACTAACAACAATAAGGGACTATACTAGTAATATAGGGACCTAACATGCCCCTCTCCTTCAAAAAGTGTTGTCCTCAACGCTTGAGTAGCTCTGGGTGCTTCTGTATAAAATTCTCATCCTCCCATGTAGAATCTTCAGTGGGTAAGTTCTTCCACTTGATGAGATACTCTGAAATTGATCGATTCCGTAGTTGTCGAGTTCTTTTTTCCATGACTGCTTCAGGTTTCAATATGATTTTCCCTTCCCCATCAAGTTCTGGCAATACTGTTTGAACTGGAAGATTTTCACCTATAACCTTCTTTAAGCATGAAACATGGAAAACTGGATGTACTCGCGAAGAAGCGGGAAGCTCCAATTTGTATGCCATAGTACCAATATTTTGCAACACCTTGTAAGGACCATAGTACTTTGGCGATAATTTATTATCCTTCTTAGCTTGCTTGAGGGACATTTGTTTATATGGTTGTAGCCGTAAAAATACCCGATCTCCTACATCAAAACTTCTCTCGCTGCGATGTTGATCTTCCTGTTGTTTCATTCGATTTTGTGCCAAATTCAGGTTATCCTTTAAGAGTTGGAGAACTTCTTGTTGATGCTCGATGTGATCTTCCACTGCTTGAACCTTCGAATTTTTCCTTAAAGATGATGTGATGGATGGTGGATGATATCCATAAAGTGCCATAAATGGGGTCATTTTTGCTGCAGTATGGAAGGAAGTGTTATACCACCATTCGGCAAGAGGTAACCACTTGACCCATTGTGTTTGTTTATCAGATACAAAACAACGAAGATATCCTTCCAAACATTTATTTACTATCTCGGTTTGACCATCGGATTGAGGATGATAAGATGAGCTATGAGCTAATTGAGTACCCAAACAAGAAAATAACTCCGTCCAAAAATTTCCAGTAAAAATGGGATCTCTGTCGCTCACAATAACCCTTGGGCTTCCTTGTAGCTTTTGAATTCTGTCCATAAATGTAGTAGCAACTGTACTTGCTTTAAATGGATGAGATAATGCACAAAAGTGTGCATACTTGGTAAGTCTATCAACTATCACCATGATGACACTCTTTCCTTCGGACTTAGGTAAACCTGTGATAAAATCCATTGAAATCTCCTCCCAACGTTGACTTGGAATGGATAAAAGTTGTAGAAGTCCCGGGGTCTTAATTGTTTCCACTTTATTCTGCTGGCAAACCAAACATTCCGCCACAAACTTTTGAATATCAGATTTAAGGCCATCCCAAAAAAATTCTTTCTTCACCTTGTGGTAAGTTTTTAAAAATCCTGAGTGTCCTCCTAAAGGAGAAGTGTGCAATTCCGGAAGAATCTTTTGTTTTAGTTGGGAATTCTTACAAAGATATAAGCGATCTTTGTACCATAAGGAATCATTTTTCCAACTAAATGTATCGGATGTACTAGGATCTTGCTGCAACTTTTGAATGAGTGTCCATACATCTTTGTCCTTCTTCCATTCATC